>MU006105.1:225259-485589 GCA_010093705.1 Patellaria atrata CBS 101060
AATCCAATGACCCGATGATCATGTAGCGGCTTGCCTGCTGGATTCTCCAAAACGGAGGAAATATACGATCCATGAGTTAGACGCAGAAGCAGCACCCCAATGTGCTTTTTTTGCTGCTAGTATCATAAGTGATCTAAGATATCCCCATCCGCAATGATTTAGTCTTGAAAACGGGCATATAGCAGGGGAAAGACCAAACGAATGAACGTGATGAAATGATGTCAAAGGGACGGCCCGACAATCGAGGAAATCTTTTTCACTTTCTACAGAAGAGAATTGAACCATTTGGTCGACTTTCCACGAATTTTCCTAATGCTGAAGGATCCGGACAGAAACCCAATGTTTCTCTGCACGCGTATTTTAGGACCTCAGCTCTACGATAGGAAGCGAAAGGCAAGGGAGAATACGTATTTGTGAGAGGAGAATGGACTGTTGACTATCTCACTGACCCAAGGCGATAAAATTGGTTCATTATAAGTGAATTAGGTCCCTACTAAATACTATGCTGTATAAGGGGCAGTCAGTGGATTTTAGCTTGATTATGATCGAATTAGACCGAAAAGCAGAACTAATTGCGATCCCAGGGCGCATGTAAACAGAGAATACTCGAACGTTCTCTTACGGTTGCTGTTCGAGCACGGCTAGCCGGAAGGGCAATGATCGGGTTTTGCAAATCGCACTCCGTCTATTGCAGAGTCATTCCAATCCGAGAAAGGAGAAAGCCAGAAAACGAGATTTGAGTCATATTCAGCAAGCTCTCAAAATCATCAATTTCATCCAGTTCACCCCCCTTCTCACGAACACGTCGACTAGTTCCATGAGGAATCGAACTCTACTACGTAATATCTTGTGAGAGAAATTTCGCGCAACCGCCGGGTACTTAGCAGTGTCAGCAGATCCAGAGATTGGAAACGTCGGCATCGTTCGACTGAGGAGAAGAGCCATACTACATTATGCGACTCTCTCAAAATGGAATTTGATGAAGTTCAGACCAGTCTCCCGTCACCGGCGGAGAAATTCGTGAACGCGATCTGGACGCTTGTGGAAGTACAACAATACTGTGACTTGATGTAACCAAGATTCTGGTCTCATGCCCATTACTCAAATGAGGGAAATAGCAATGCTATATCGTGTTTCTCCCAAGAAAAGGGCATCCGAGTCCGTATAGAAGTCTCTGATCAATGGGGGACAAGAATTGTCTCATTCCCGTGGGGTTTGTGTAAGTACAATAATGGAATCCAGAATTCGTTGCTCAACCAATTGTGATTGATCAAACCCCCGGAAGACGACAGGAAAACATTTGAAGGAAACATTTCCCTCCAATGGATTTTAACCATTCTTTGTTCGGAAGTATACCACGGGATGGGTGCCAGGATATATCTGCTCGCCAATGCTTCTAGGAAAATGTGACCATATCCATGTAGTCATATCCACACCGGGGACGAAGAATTGAATAATTTATTCCCAATTTTATGTTGACATTATGTCTCTGCTAACGAGCATGGGTAGAACTGTGATAATTTATGTGGATAACAACATGAAGTCGAGAATGATACGGCCGTTGTTAAAGATCATCCAACGGAGAACAATGTTAGTGCATATCTTACATGCAGTTCCCCGTCTCCATCGATATATACCAGAGCGTGGGCGCCGGAATAGTCTCTTGACAATTTGGAGTAATAAAGAATAGGGAGTGGCAATGTGAGAGTGGGAAGGACACGATCACGTTCCCAATCCTCTCTTCCGAATATAAATTTTGGCTCGTATATTGAGACACTGCCCACGGGGAATGGGTGATTGACTCTCACTTTTCCAATTGTTCTTGTCAAATTTCATAATTTCTAAGATTATTCACCCCCTTTAGCTATCGAAATTGGTTGCGAAAGATCCGGCCAATAGCTTGTCCCATAAGAAACCGCAGGAGAGGGGAGTAAAGAATTCAACGTCCCATGAAGCACAGAAGAAGAAGGCCGGGAATGGTCATTATATCTTTCATATCAAATGCCTGAAAACACATCCTACTAGAAAGACCTTGCTCATTATGCGGGAGATAAGCCTGGACCATGCTGTAGTGACAAAACCCAGCAACGAATTCTGTTGTGATAGGATCTTAGTTATTGCTGGGCGATCGCAGATGATAACGTGTTGATAGGTTCACTATCTTCCTCCAGTTCTATCGGGGCTAGGAGGAAACCCCGAGTAGGTGCCCACATATCCAGCTACTAAAATCTAGCTCTGATTTCCATTTGTGTCTGAATTATGGTCGTGCCCGGTACCCAAAATCAAACCCGAGATGATCTCGCGATTCTTAGGACCTTATTTGACGCAATGGACTTTCGGGAAATGAGACATGGGTTTCCAGCGGGCTTGTCCCAAATCATGTTATTTTGTACTTCGGCAATAGTAACACCCTGGCTGCAGAATGGACGCGTTGTGTGCGCTACAATATAGTGTGAGGCAATTCAGGGTCTGGAAATCCATATGAATACAAAGGAAAGGTGCAGAGACGCAATGGTAACTAGATGACATAACTTTTCTCGATGGCTGGAGGAGAATTGCTTGCGAGAATTTCAGAATCTCCACAATGTGGCGGAGCGAACAAAATGGTCATAGGTCGTTGAGTCGTGGGATCAATCATCGACAATGTTTCGATATTAACGCAAAAATGATGTATTTTGATTATGTGGTAATGTCGCGAGCCTAGAAGGGAGAGAGAAGTATAGCGATACTGCTGCGGAGTCTCTTAACATCCCTACCACAACGAAGTTGGTCTGGAGAACGTAGTTTGACTTTTGTGAGCTCAAATGCTCGTGAGCAGCATTAAAAACCGTCGGTCATCGGCAGAATAGATACGGCAATTATTCGACTAGCAAGACGAAATAATGTGAAGCAGGCACGGCTCTCCGAGAAGATCATAACTGGATCAGCATTGGCACAGACGGCAAGAGGACCTTGCATAGCATAATCGATAATGCTTTGCTACTGGCGAAGATAATAGTCCAGGAGAAAGCCAGCAATGAAAAGGAAGGTCGGAAAACTCGACCAATGGTTGGTGATGAATGGTCAGCACCGAATGGTTTCAACTTCGTTGCGGATCTAACAATCCTAGATTCTACTTCTAGGGAAAGCATAGTCCGGTGAATCGAAAGAACGTATCAAAATGTTTATCAATGTAAGCCTGGGAATTGTGATAAGGAGAGCCAGCCGAACTGTCTGAATATCTCCTCCCAGAAAGGTAATTAAGAATCGAAGAGCGCTGAATTTGATAGGACACATCACTTTAGCCGCGCGCCCAGCATTGCAAAAGGTTCCTCTGTTTCCGTGGTAGAGAATGTTTCGGTGTGGATATTACGGGCCAGGAGGAAAGAAAACGGTATCGAAATAGCTGATTTGCCCGCCTAAGAATAAATGGACCTCTCCGTCTCTCCAAAACGCCGTGCTAAGCTTTCGGGGAACAAGATCGAAAATGATGACGAGCTATGTATGAGTGTGCGACCGAATCAATCCTCGGAAAGGGTGATGAACCTTGTGACTTTCTCGTTCCAAATTTTGAAAAAGATTGGTCCGGATAGTGGTATAAAAGCTCTCGCAGGGAAAAAAAATCGAAAATGACCGCTAGGGATATCGCGACCTCAATTAGCGTTGCGGCTGTTCATGATTTCTTGCCCCATACTAAGGTCTGCAAGAATAAGTAGAACTGTAATCGGATTCCAAAAGGACGCAACACCAAAATGAAAGGTCTTCGATGACACAAAGAGGGATAAGGTACTGTTGTCACAAAGAATAGCATATAAGCTCTACCCCGTCGTACCCTTCCCGACTAAAGGTGGGTAGAGACATTCTCGTTCCTTTCCTAAATTCGAGAGTGGACAAAGAAGAAGCAATGGCGGGAATCCTGCGTAATCAAGTTCTATCAGTCCTCTCTAAGAGTCGAAGATGGAGGCGAAGGAAGGAAATCGATTTGCTTCAACCGCGCAGGGTGGAGGACGAAGGCCATGCTATCCGGTCATCGTCTTGACTAACAATCGCGTCTAGTTTCAGCTTAAGGTCTGAAGCGAGAAAATAGACGAGGTAAGGTAAACGAAGTTTAGATCATGAAGAAGAAAAGGAGAAGAGAAAGAGTATATACGGATTGTGATATGCTATGGGTCATCCAAAGGAAATGAGAACATGGCGTTCTCAGAAGATCTTGATAGACTACAAGAAGAGGAATAAGAGTCGCTCCATACCTGGCAGTCCTATATTTTCTATGGCTAAAGGAGGGGACGAAAATACTACTCCACACGTGGTGGAACTATAATAAGGTAGTCCCAAGAGATCATGCTCGGCAAGGGAAGATACTGGACTGACGTAACTTGTTGAATGTCTAGCAGTGCGGTCTTGCTAAATGTTTGTACTTGTGTCGGGGTTAATAAAAAAAGTATCTTCCGCGAACTGAGGGATTCGGAATCTTACTACCAAGGGCCTTGCCACTGAGAAGTCCCAGGAACAAGTCCAATGAAGCAATCCGGTCAGCTCATATGGATTGACAAGTAGACGAGCTACAAGCGAGATTCATCTCTGCTTTAGCATAACTATCTTGTCAAAACGACTACCAATCATACTGGTGCAGTGGTTCCTTCTAAGACCAAGCTCTTTCTGATGATAAGAAAAAAAAAAAATTCAGAATTGGAGCGACAAAGAAGGAATATATATACCAGTGCCGAGCCACCCTTCTGCACTGCCAGCATACTACAATTTATTAGTCAATCCTTTTCTAGTACCGGACGTAGGCGAAGTCATAATTTAGTAGTGTTTCACACCGCTCCTTTTGAAAAGACGTAGGGAAACATGTGGAGTGGTTAACAAATCTTTATTGTCCCTATACTCGTGTATCATCCTAAGGATTAGTTTTACGCCGGATCGAAACACCTTCGGTATCCTAACGCCACGTCCCATTTTGTATTCCCACGAAGGAATCTATACAGTGTAAAATGAATGAATATACCAACCAATATCAAGATCTCCAGGAGATCGATGGTTATGAGGGCGGTGATGCTCCTGATGAGCTTTCTCCAACCTCCTGACCGTTTCCTAAAGCGTGGAAACCGTCAAGAGTCACATTAACTGCACCTGCTTGCACCAACTGCATGATTTATCAGCAATTCATCATAACACCCAAGCAAAAGGCCTACTTACCGCTCTACTGAGATCATCTATCAAATCATCTGCGTCTTCAATACCTACACATAGTCTAATGATGTCTTCTGGCATGGCTCTTTCCGCTCTTGTCTTTGCGTCTATGCTTGCATGACTCATACGGCAAGGCATGCTGATCAAACTGTTGACACAGCCAAAGCTGACGCTGATGGCCCATAGTCGAGCACTCTCAACGATACGTTCGCTGACGTTGACATCTCCAGTTTCAAAGGACAGTACAGCGCCTGCACCTCGCGCCATGCTCCAATGAAGGTCATATTGCGGGTGCGACTTCAATCCCGGGTAACGGACTTTGAAACCATGGGACTCAAGGAATTCGGCGATACGCTGAGCATTACCCTGCTGTTTTTCCATACGAACACCTAAAGTCTTGATTCCCCTTAGCAGAAGCCAGCTATCAAAGGGTGAAAGGCCGCATCCAGAAGCATTTATGGTAAAGTATAATTTGTCTCCTAGAACCTGATCATTGACAGCGATGACGCCTGCCATGAGATCGTGATGTCCAGATAGATACTTAGTTCCCGACTCATACACAATATCTGCGCCCAAATCTAACGGATTTAATAGCATAGGCGAGAGCATGGTATTATCAACAGCGACTATAGCACCGGGATTTGCCGAATGCGCAGCCGTCGCGATCGAGGGGATGTCCACGATTTTGATTAGGGGATTCGTAGGTGTCTCCAACAGAACCATGGTAGTTCTTGAATTCATCGCTGCTGTTACTGATTCTGGTTTGGTTGTGTCGACATGGTGTACCACGATACCGCCGTGTGTAGAAAGATACTTCAGTAGGCGGTTGGTCCCTCCATACAGATCATCACCAGTGATGACTTCGTCACCCGGTCGGAGCATTCTGGTTATAACATCTAGGGCACCCATACCAGAGGATACCACCAAGGCTCGATTTGCACGCATAATCTTCGCGAGGTGTCGTTCGAGGTGGGATCGAGTAGGGTTTCCGGACCGTGTGTAGTCATATTCCCCTTGGCCACCAGATGCGGAAGTTTGTTTGAATGTAGCTGACTACCAGACAAGTTAGTAATAGGATCAAGCTCGTTCCTCCGCTTGTGATGGTATCGCTGTCGCTCATTCCAGGTCCCCTGTCCGGCCGGCACCTGGATATGAGGTTCTTGGAACTGCTTCAATTGGAGTCATACCTGATATATTGGTACACTGGAAGCGTTGTATTGATCACTACCTTCCGTATAGACCAATTCCGTGGCCAAAGCATATTTTCTACCATTGCGGGGTGTCGAAGGTGCTGGTGAGGGAGGTAAATCGTGACCGTCAATGTCTACGGTCTGAAAGTTCTTGCTTAGAGCAGCCACTTTATCCTTGATACCTGAAGGATTCTGAGAGTTCGACATTATTGCGATGTAAGGATTGAATAAGGACAGAAAGGAAGTGTTGGAGAAGGACGATGGGTACTATTAGAATCAGACCTAGCAGAGGCCTTTACAATTGGCCTGCAATTCAAGGATTCGGCAGAGGGAGGTCTGATAAGCAATTGTCGGAGGTTTTATAGAGATTGTAAAATTGTGTGTGTGAGTTGTTGCAAAGTAACGGCAAGGTACAGTAATAGGATGTAGTGTTTTTCGCCATTGTTCTCGATTCTTGTTCGTCCGCACGATTTACTCACAACTGACAACGCGGGGAGAGCCAAAGAGTCAAAGCGAACAAGAGCCGATGGCGTCAGAGAATCCTTGTCTAGTCTTGACTCGACTTCGGTATTCGATAGGCTTAGAATGTTTTTGAAATATATCACCATACTATAACCACAATCACTGCTATCACTGCATAAGTACACTACTATCGCCCTTGAACCTTGATATTGCTATACAAAAGCATCTACCATTGAATGGAGATCCTGTTTGGACCATCAAAGATATGGGAATGGCCCTAGCTTCCTAAATACAGAACCAGATATCTTTGTGTAGATATTGGTCTTGCTTTCGCAGGAAGAATCCTGCGTGTTGTACATACACGTCGTTATACTTCTCCCGATATTTCATGTTAACTTTGTCCTTATCCTCTCCCCTCACACTACATTCCCTTACAGAGCTTTTATCCTTTACTCTCCGAAGAGCCTCCGAACCCTTTTCAATACACTATCTTTTTCTGGGTCATAAGGATGGTCTTTCGATGGGATTTCTAGTAATGAGGGAAATGCCGCAGTGTAGGCGTCTACTCGATGTCGTATTCTCTCGGCGATCTGTGCAATTGTACCGTTAGATCTGACTTGCATTGTGATGCCCTAACATTTATGGTTCGAGAATATCACCCGACATATGCTGGCACTCGGACATATCGAGTTGATCCATGTATCCAAAAGGGGAATCGGAGCTATGGGTGATGACGTACATGCTGGTTTATGAGAAGAATAGCAATATCTTTCCTCTCGGATGTAAACCGATCGAAAGCTGCTTCAATAGCGGAGTTCTCCGTCTTCGAATCTACTACGAGGAAATTCTTCTGGGAGTCCGGAGGTGGTGTTACATGCTAAAACCAAAGGTAGTCAGGCATATCGAGCTTTGATAGAGAGTGTTTGACTTCAAGCAAGCGAGAACGTACACCGACACCTGCTAAGAGGAGGCCTGTAACAGAGTCCTATAGACAATTAGTCGATGTAAACTCAATCTTCAAGTAGTGAGCACCTCATCTCCAATGACTGCTATAAACTCCCTATCTTTGTACTGTGAAGCTGGTGCGGCCATGCCTGGAGCTGGCTCAGCGCGCCAAGGATGAACTCGGAACCTGACTGGGGGCTCGCAAGAGGAAAAGACCAGAAGATAGGTGAGTGAACTTTCAAACTACGAGATCTCCCTGGGTAATACGAATTGACGATATGGGAATAAATGCTTCAAACATGTCATGTTGGAGCTATCACGGATGGGAGCAAGGGGAGCTACTACCGGTTGATCTTCGGCGCAAGCTTCAACCATCGTCAAGCGTCAACGGCTGCTAACAAACAATAAACAAAGCGCATCCAGCAGTCTTTTGAATAATTGGAGTTTGATTATTCAACGACCAGGTCGGTCGCGATCAAATACTGATGGGCCATTTCATAACTTGCTGCTTCTACTAATATAACTCACAGCGTCCTCCTAAATTCCACCACTATGCCCCGCCTCGTACGCAAAGCTCCCTTGTCGGAGCGCATCAGAGCTTACTTGGACCCGGCGGACTTCCTTATCAGGTTATCAGAAGAATTAAATAGTACGGAATGGGAAGACTCCTTGAAAGTATGGGCAAAACCAGCAGCTTTGGGCCTCAACATACTGTTCATGATTGCGAGATCGAATAGCCGTACATCACTTCCAGAAGATGATCTCTTCGTGGATTTTGCCGCAAGAGGGTCAGGATGGCTGGCATGGTATGTAAGTATATACCTAGTACACCTATATTATCATAAATCCTAATACTTTCAGTGTTCCTTCACTGTCTGGCTCCTAGCCATCCTCTCATTCACCAATGCGTTCTACACATTCAGCCGAACACGCCCCTACAGACTGTTTGAAAAACCTATTGAAGAGCCTCTCTCCACGCCCTCCGCCCGACGTGTAAAAGTCGGCTCTTCACCCGCCGTTCCTTCTCCCTTGCGCTTCTTATCCAACATCCTCTCTTCCGAAAGCGCTGAATCACGCCGTCACCCAGACGCAACAACCGACGTTTGGGAAATCGGTATTTGGGACCCAACTCCCCTTTGCCTGCAATGGTTTTGCCTTTTCAGCCCGGGCCATATCCTCATATACCTCCTCTTTCTCCCCAACGCACCCTTAGACCCCTACCCGTCGCTCACAGTCGTAAAAACCATTCTCCTAACCTCACTGCTCTCAGTCCAACTCTCCCTGCTGCAATCTTCACACGCCCGCCAGATAACCGACAACGCTATTATATCAAATCAGGTTATGAACGAATATAACACCAAATTCGTGCATCCGTCCTTGAATAAACCGGTGCGGGATGTAGGGATCCAGACACCGGTCAAAAACTCCCCTATCTGCACGACGGAGGTAGATACATATACCCCTACTACAATAATCAATCGCGGCTTTCACACGAATCCCAATCCCTCGTACGCAGGCTGGGTGGATCGTGATGCAGGACCCTCTAATCTGTCGAATCGGCTCCGCGCTTCGGGGACACCGGCGCTGAGGGCCTCCCCCAGTGCTTATACCATATCGGCCAATCTTTCCCACACAAACACGAATAATAACCCGCCATCATCCCCGGAGCGTCCGGCAGATTTCTCCTCGCCGATCCGCGCACCAGCCGTCCAGCGACATCAACCGCGGGTATCAAACCCATATACCAGCACCGGTACCGGGATGAGGGATGGTGGGAGTTTAGGCGTATATACTCATGCGAATAGTCCATTAAGGAAAGCGGCAAGCACGCACTTTGTTGCACCGCGGAGGGAGAGGGATGAGGAAAGGGGTAGACGGAGAGACGGGAGCCCGTTGAAGCGGGTCAGTACGCCAGGAGAGGTGGAAAGAAGGCTGAGGGAGCTGAGGGGGGAGGGAGACGGGAGGAGAAGAGAGAGTGGGAGATTTTAGGCTAGAGAGCGGTTGGTGGAGGATGGTTGATTTTATGTTTGTATTATCCTCCACTCTAGAGTCCTCGTCAGGGAGAGACGGGCAACTTTCATATGTTCGAAATCGAACAATATTGATCACAACAACACATATCCATATAGTTGGAATACACGGATTCTGCGTCGACCCTGACACCTCATATTGGATAAACTTGCTCAGAAGAACTTCCCGTGCAACTAGGGTTCCGGCAAAGCACGGTACCTGTCATCCCCCATAAACGTACCTTCCTTTCAAGAGGCCTGTAACTATAACCCCCTCCTCTCTGCGACCAGGTCCCACTCTCTCCCTCCCTCCCACGCCAACCAATCACTCCTCGTCGTCGGCAACAACCCCATCTTATTAACCTTATATATCCCCAACGCCAACGCCAGTAGATTCGTCGCAACGTACGCGGCTTTTATGAGCAGGAACTGGGACGAGGTGCGGGGCGTGACGAAGCGGGCAAAGGTGCTGTTTAGGGAGAAGATGGAGACCAAGGGTGTTTTGAAGAGCATGTATAGTAGGGTTATGGAGAAGATTTGGAGGGTGTTGGGGGTCATGTAGATCCCTATACACATTGCAGCGGTTAGTGATTGTTCGTGATGGACAAAGGTTGGGGGCAGACGGGTATAGGACCAGAGTTGGTGGTGAGAGGCTGAGGCGTTGACGACGAACCTATAGCATTCATGGGTAATTGCTTCATTGGCGCGAATGCAACTTCCCACGCCTTCTTGATCTTTAGCTGGTCCGTATCTTCTTGTGAGGGAGGTTTTCTGGCGTTTTTATCTTTGGCACCGCTGCCCTTTTTTGTGTTTGAGGGAGCTGTGTAGCCCGGTGGGTCGGGGATGGAGGTGTTCTTGGGTCGGGTTGGGGGAGGAGTTGTGAGGTCGGATATCCATGATGGAGGAGGGGTGGGTGCAAGAGTAGACATTGTGAGCGAAGGTGTAGAGATCTAGGATGGATGGAGTGTGGTGATCCGCGTAGATGAAGACAAAGTTGGTGGTTGACGGATTTGACGTCTGTATCAAGCTTCCGTTGCGGGAGTGCACGAGCCCCATGCCCGCTCCGCTCATGCCCTGCGCCTGGGGAAAGCAGGAAGCGCGCGGAGTAGGGCCCCCTGCAGGCATAGAGCAACCACCTTCAACTTTCTAAGAAGAATTCTGACCTCAATTCTTAAACACACTTCTCCTTCTCCTTGTCATATCAAACTTTCACCCCCAAGTTCTTCTGCGTTACCATGCTTTTTCCGCCCTCCGAACCCTAAACAGCACCCCAAGATTCCCGAATACCCGGCCCCCCAGATCACGAACCCGCATTGGACGAAGCTGGTGGGCATGCAGCTCTTGTAGATAGACGCCAATCTGGGCACGCGGGCACGAGATCACGACCATGTCTGGAGGCGGGCAGGATGCGAAGCTCTTTGCCAGGGTACGTCCATTTCGCTTTTCCTTTACCATCTACATATCCTAGAAAGACAGAAGAAGGGACGAGAGCACAGTTGCACTGTTGCGCTGCTACACACACTGCCTATTTGAGGGGACAGAGTCGCACAGTACACTTGAGAGAGCTCTATGAGTGTGACATCGCCTTTGCAGCGGTGGCTACAATTGCGCTGCTTCTCGTTCACTCTCCCTCGTGGGCTGTTCTGTAGATGGCAGCAATCATGTTCCTCCCTACCTTCGCATACGAAAATCCACGCTTACATCCCGTTCGCACCTCACAGGGAAAAGTGGCGGAGCTACGGCAGGAGCTTGCGTCTGGCGGCAAGAAAGATAAAAACCACTCGGCGAAGAAGATCGCGCTGAAGAAGGTGGTTGCGAATATGACGATGAGCAATAATGATATGGTAGCGCTGTTTCCGGATATCGTCAATTGCATGCATATTGCGAGTTTAGAGATCAAGAAGATGTGCGTATTGAGGAATGGAAGGGGAAAAGAGTGGAGGTAGTGGAGACGTTGAAGGGATAGACACTGACGGGATGTTAGGTGCTTTTTATATTTAGTTAATTATGCGAGGATGAAGCCGGAGATCGCACTTAAAGCGTTATCGATCATCGTAAATGTAGGTTGTCTCATCATTGAAGCTTGGATATGTATTGACACGGAAATATAGGATTTGGAAGATCAGAATCCTCTCGTCAGAGCGCTCGCCCTACGAACGATGTCATATATCCATGTCCGAGAATTTGTGACCGCCACAGTTTCCCCCCTTAAACACTTACTCAAGGACACAGATCCCTATGTCAGGAAAACTGCTGCGTTCTGCGTTGCTAAGCTATACGACCACGATCGAGCTCTAGTTGAGAATTCGGACCTCATCGACCGATTGAATAGTATGCTCAGAGATGAGAATCCTACCGTCGTTTCAAGCGCTTTGGCTAGTTTGATGGATATCTGGGAACGGAGTGAATCTATCAAGCTTACCATTGATTATGCTAGTGCATCGAAAATTGTGCAGATATTACCAGATTGCTCAGAGTGAGTCTACCAATACCACTATCCTATAAGTACTAAGAATTGTAGATGGGGGCAAACCTATATCCTAGAAGCAATGATGAATTACGTTCCCCAAGACACAGCAGAAGCAGGACTACTTGCCGAACGAATATCACCCCGACTATCACATTCTAATTCTGCCGTCGTATTAACATGCATTCGGGTAATACTCTATCTAATGAACTACATCTCCGACCAAAAGATTATAGCCTCTTTATGTAATAAACTCTCGCCTCCTCTCGTTACACTATTATCAAAGGGACCAGAAATACAATATCTCGCTCTGCGAAATGCGCTCCTCATACTCCAACGCCGACCGGAAGTCTTAAGGAATGATATTCGAGTCTTCTTCTGCAAATATAATGATCCGATTTATGTGAAGGTTACAAAGCTGGAGCTGATCTTTATGCTCGCAACGGAGCGAAACATCAAGGAAGTTTTGACAGAGTTGCGAGAGTGAGGCTTCAACCCAAACTTAGGACCCTATTTCGCATCTAATGAGCGTCTACTTAGATACGCAACCGAAATCGACGTCGACTTCGTTCGCAAATCCGTCCGCGCAATCGGCAAACTCGCCATCAAAATCGAGCCCGCTGCTCGCCTCTGCATCAACACTCTCCTCGAACTCGTCGCGACAAAAGTATCCTACATCGTGCAAGAAGCCACGGTCGTCATCCGTAACATCTTTCGCAAATACCCGAACCAATACGAGTCCATCATCTCCACATTATGCGAGCACCTAGACTCTCTCGACGAACCCGAAGCCAAAGCAGCCATGATATGGGTAATCGGCCAATACGCCGACCGAATTGACAACTCGGACGTCCTCCTCGACGACTTCCTCTACTCCTGGCACGAAGAGCCCCACGAAGTCCAACTAGCCCTCCTAACAGCAACAGTCAAACTCTTCATCCAGCGCCCCACAAAGGGCCAATCCCTCGTCCCCAAGACCCTCAAATGGGCCACAGAGGAAACAGACAACCCCGACCTCCGCGACCGCGGCTACATGTACTGGCGCCTCCTCTCCTCCGACCCCGCCACCGCTAAGCTCGTCGTCATGGGCGACAAACCCCCCATCACAGCCGAGTCCGAGAAACTCGACCCGAACACCCTCGAGGAAATGTGCCTCAACGTCGGCACACTCGCGACCGTCTATCTCAAACCAGTCCAGAGCGTCTTTCGCTCCGCGCGGCCCCGTCGTCTCGTCGACTCCCCCGCGCTGCAGAAGACTTCCCTCCCCACCTACCAGGCCCGCGAAGCCGCGCAGAGGAAAACAGAACTTGCTGCCCTGCAGACGCACGGCGTCGGTGCGGGCGGCCAGGTCGCGAGTCCCGCCACCGTGAATGGGGGCGTCCTCGGCGCGAATCAGGCCGCCTGGCAGGCCAATATGGCGGCTAGTCCGGTCGGCAATCCGAACGGGTATTCCAACGACCTCAGCGCCGGGGATGCCGCGGATGTGTATTTTGCCGGCGTCGGCGCGCAGGGGATGCAGCATCTGCGGTTGGCGGATGGGAGTCCGGTCGTGAGAGGAGATGGGGGGAATGGGGATTTATTGCTGTTGTAGGGATTAAGCAAGGGGTGGTAGGGAAGTAGTAGGCTTGTCCATCAAGGTGGGAAGGAGGCCGGGATAGCAAAAGAAAGTCACTTTTAGTAATCCATCCATGAGGGCGCACAATTAGGTGTATATGTGTAGGCTAGTGTAGGCTTATCCAAATGACCGGGTTTAATATCGACTCATGCACATGCTAAGCAGTGTTGTAAATTCCCTGCATACCAGCTGAGAGGGTATATTACAAGATAAGGTAAATAAAGGTAAAAGGGACTATGCCGATTTCTAACGCCTTATACTAGACCCAACGAAATATTATCCCGCATTGAGCGGAGATGAAGAGCAATTTTCGGGAGTTATTCTGTACCAGACATCCACAACAACTTTTTCCTAGCTATCATTCAATTCGTTTTTTTCGTCCGTACACACATTCACCTGTTGACTCAACCCCATGATGCACATTCCCTTTACCGGATTTGCTTCACAGGTTTTTGGCTGTTTGAGTAATCGAGAGACATGACTGTTTACTGATCGTCTAGCAAGGGTGCTCTTTCCCTGTCTTCGCTGACGATTTCACCGCTCTTGAATGGACCTCTACCAGTGCTGACGCCAACGGAGGCTAGGAACAGGACAGCCATGATGACGAATGCAAAAATCCATTGGAAAGCAATGATCTTGTGAAGAAACTGAGTGACACCAATTGCTTTACTATGTCAGTATACAATGTTGGAGCAGAAAGGATTCGAGACCTACCAGCAGACAGAATGCTAAGTTCAAAACCCATGGTGTAATCCTTGTAGGCACTGAGGAAGAATCCACCGTACACGAAGATACCCCAGATAAAAATATTGGCCACGATTCTCGCGGGTAGGCTGTGGGCATGGACTGCTGCAGCACCAACCCAGTACAAGGCAACAAAATTCCAGGCCAATGGACCGGAAACAACGGGAATATGGATGAACCGGGGAGTGGTGGAATGGCGGAAGTAGGCAGCCGAGAGATTGAAGAAGTTAATGATGACCAAGAGCTCAGCAAGCCAATAGTGAGATCGGACCCAGAGGTGGATGATTCCCATTAAGAGAAGGTTGTGCGCAATGAAATGAGATCCAACATTAGCTGCAGCGGTAACATAGGTCGTGTTGGAGGAGTATAGATGCCAGACATAGCCAATTTGCATGATGAATAGAGCGAGCCTAGTCCTGTTAGCAAATTTTCAACGCATCCAGGAAAGTTACCGAAGTGATTGGCTTTTAGTAGACGAAAAGACCAATGGTTGAATGCTCACCAATAGAGACTTGTGATGATTGAGTTCATGGCAAATGGGGTATGTGGTTGGTGCCAGATCTTATGGCGACTGTGTTTGCCCGTGTGGGGAGCATTGAACTCATAGTAGAGAGCGGTAACAACGACGATGAGCCATGAGATGACGGTGCCTATCTTGAGAGCGACGACATGGTTCCTGGTGTGTTCATCGCGGCTCTTGAAGGGATTCACTATGAAGTTGTTAGCAAACCATCAAGGTCATCCGGTGATGTTGAGGCGACCATACAAGAGTGCACACCATCGTGTACTCTATCCAGAGTCTCGTTCTCAGGCATGGTGGTAATAGACAAAGAACGTACTTTTATATGACCACTTGATTTAGTACGTGAGTCTTGTATAGATGTCCGGCGTGATGTCCTAAGAAAGATGAGAGGTTGTGGGAGAGAAGTGGAGAGAATGAGGGGAAGCGGCAATAAGGTAGGTAGTAATAAGGAAGGTACCTTGGTAGTACTTGAGGCGCAGGAAGAGGAAGAAGGAAGAGGTTTTAAGTTTTACGGTGTTTCAAGGTCACACCTTCCCTTGTGGTCACACGGCAGGAACTCTCACGTCATAATCCTCAGTTGCTCCTTCTCGTTTCTTCGCACTTCGTTCAGCCAACTCTCCCCGCATTGACAGGGCTTGGCAGGCAACATAAGCTGAAATTTCAACGTGAGCGCCACTACAAAACAGATGCATATAGAGACGAAATGGAGTAGAATTTGTGGAAAGTTCTTTAACTGCGAGCATCAGTCTCTCTAGGAACCTTGTGGTTGTGAAGGCAGCAGCACCAGGTTACGAAGACTTGCAGCAATGCAGGTGTGCAATTTACGGACCTGATTGGCCAGAGCTATAAGCTGATCTAGGAGGATTCGTACAGTCCAACAACCCCACACTGTAAAGACAGGACTTTCCAACAATAAAAAGACTCTTATATTACCTTGAGGTACGCACCGTAATTCAGTTATCGCTTTTACCTGCTATAAAGCTACATCTCTATTAAATAAAACTTTCCCCAACGCCATAGTCTCCAGCTTTCATATATTGCCCTATACGATGCTTGGTGTTGATATGTGGAGTTGATATCTATCCACACACCACTTCAGTACAAAGGGTACATCATGGCGCTTGATCCGCAACTTCTTCTGAAGGTTAATTGTGCCTGCGCAAGTCTGGCCACGATATTATTAACCAGTGACAGTCTCCCAATTGCATCTTTACTTGCCATCGTCGATCGACCGTGGTCAGTTGAACATATGCGGGAACTCCTCATTGCGTTTGGTACCTATCTTCCCATCCTCAAGTCTGCGGTTCTGCATCTTCCTCCTTATGGTCATACTGCGCCTCTTTATCATTTTGAGTGTCCAAATAACTTTATTTGATCCCGTACTTTGCCCATTCTCTTCCCTTCGTGAATTGAAGACCCCCTTGGTCACTGATCTCTTGGCACTCACTTTAATACTTGTGTATCGTAATTCAAACAAACATCTTCACAAGCGTCAAGCGCTATAGTGTCTGCAGAACTTGATGGCAAAAAAGCGCCAAGAGATCGAGAGGTAGTACGACCAGGAGAACCATAAGTATTATAAGCTCCTTTTTTTGTTGTACACCTACCTAAGTACCTATATCACTCCCGGGAGTCTATGTTTCTCGGAGACACCGTCTTTATAGTACACATGCTGCAGTCAGAGCCATCCAGAAAGAAGAAGATACCTCAAATTATAATTACAATGCATGGGAGGAGTTGAGTTCTAATCCGATGTTACTCCATGTCCAAACTCCAGGCCGACAGGATTGCAAAGAGTTCTAAGCTTCCCAATCATGTATTTCCAGCTAAGTAATCTTTAATGACTCTAGCAACCTCTTTCTTCTCAACTGGTTTTCCATCCAATGAACCCCCGATACCGGTGATCAGCTTCATCAAGCTTCCCATCTCCAACTTGGTACCTTCGGTCTTCAGTTTCTGACCAGCATCTTCTACTGCTTTTTTGATCTCTTCTTCGCTGACAGTGTGAACGCTGCCAGCATATCCTTCTAGGATTTTGATCTGACCCTCCTCTTTCTCCACCAAATCTGATCTTCCCGCTTGCTGAAACTCCTCCGCTGCTGTCCGTGATGCTGATATCCTCTTCTTCAACAATGCTAGCAGAGCCAGATCTGATGTGATAGGTGATGATGTTTTGGATGCATTGGTGATATCTGCTAATATGGCTCGTAGAACGGAAAGCTGGTTGGTGTTCTTGCTTTTCATAGCGGACTTTAGGTCATTCCTGAGCTGGTTCAGAAGCGGTGATGACGGAGTTCTGAATTCGGAAAGCCATGCGCGCGTAATTACGAATCGACATGATGGACAGATGTATACGCTCGGGGTAGACAGACGCGCAAGACGTGATAGACGATGCGCTCTAGCTCTTGCTTCGTTGCGGAAGACGGACATCGTTCGAACGCTATGGACGTTAATGCCGGCGGAAATAAATTGTTCGTTCCTTTATGGGAGGCTATCTGTTGATATTGTACTTCAAAGCTCGATGCAATTGAATTTCGTTGTAAAGATAGAATTTGATTTCTGCGATGATGAGATGAGCTTTTGCGAGAGCTTGAGCTTTGAAGCTCTCGTCCCCCTGCGAAATTTATTTGATGCCAAGACCTGAGTCACGAACATCGCAGAGAGCTCGCGACAATCGAAGCGACAATCAACAATAGAGCTTGAAAACATTCCCCATTGGGTGCGCCTTTTCCATTCTTTCGCTCTTTCAAGAGCTTTATATTGAATAATTGTCTGTTAACGACGTCAACCTCTGTACCTTATGCCTCTACCTCAACTCATCCGAAAAGATAATTCCTTCCATCGATTGCTCTCGCGACTTCTTACAAACCTCCAACCATCTCGATAGTAATTCCCCATTCCAACTCTAGCCATCACACCTTAACTATGTCTTCCTTCCCCGGCCCAGCGACTCCGCAACGACCTTTACCGGGAAACTTCATAAGCACACCAGCCGGGACCGCTCGTCCACAGCCACCAGCGTTTCCTCAATACCAACTTGGCCAACCCGCAAGCTCACAAAGTAGCGCGCCACAACAGCAACCTCAACAGGTATCGCAACAGAGTAATGGAATAAGCACTAGCACGACGAAGAGTCTGACGCTAGTCGAGCGAGCAGCGCGGACCATAAATGAGACTTTGGCACAAGATCTGCGGTATCCAGCTCTGGATAATTACCTGTCCCGTAGGCTTGCTCAAATTTGTATCTCGAAAATTGCGCTGACATTTAACTAGAAGGGATCTCATCTGATTATGATATTCCTAAAGATTCCTCTTGGGCCCCCTTCCAGCAAGTGAAGAGGTATCCCATGCCCGATTCTATTTTGGAACAACACAACCAGTCGCAGTTTAGTACACAGATGGGACTGTTTGCGGAACTGAATCATGCTTGGATAGTGATAGATAATGCACTTTACCTTTGGGATTATACCAACCCAAACCCGGAACTAGTTGGATTTGAAGAACAACCCCATCAAATTACGGCAGTCAGGCTGGTAAACCCAAAAGAGAAGGTCTTTGTGGATGCGATTAAACGTGTCTTGATTGTATCCACCAGTTCAGACATATATTTGGTTGGATTAGGTATCGAAGAAAAGGCCGGAGGAATTCGTGACCTTTCACTTTACCAAACTCGGATGCAAGTCTCTGTAAAAGGCATGGGTGTACGATGTATCGCTGGTTCCAACAAGACGGGTCGTATATTCTTCTGTGGTACGACCTCAAACGATGTTTTTGAGCTCACTTATCAACAAGAGGAGAAGTGGTTCGCGAACAGGTGCGGAAAAATAAATCATACCACCAAAGGGTTTACATCGGTCATCCCAACGGTATCATTTGGGCAAAAGCCACAGACCGAGTACGTGGTTCAAATGGAGGTAGACGATTCTCGGAGTCTCCTATACACTCTTTCAAACATTTCCACAATCAGGATATTCCATATGACCACTCCGACAACTTTGGAGCTGGTCATTAACAAAACCTTAGGGGCAATAAAAGTGAATATTGGTCACATGGTTTCACGATCCGAGCTTATCCAGCGACAGGAGGTGAAGATAGTATCAATGAGCCCCATCTCTGCATCGGAATCACAGCGTTTGAGTCTCATGCTTACAACAAATACCGGCTGTCGCATCTTTATGAGTTCAACCGCAAGATCGTACTATCCAAATGATGCATCGAGTATTCCCGGTAGCATGCAGGTTCATCACGTCAAATTTCCTCCTTCGGAACAGAACTCGGCCCCTTCAAACCAAATAGTGACATATACCAATGGGCAAAATATTAACACAGAGTCACGAGCATTAACTCTTACAGTTAAGAGTTTCCGCTCGGCTCCAGGTTACTCATTGTTGGTTGTTAAGCGTGGACAGTCACAACCGACCGACACTCTGTTCCTTGTTGCCCCAGATGCTGGTCGCATCGCTCGGCCTCAAGAACCCTCACTTGTACCGAAATTTGTAGACTTCGGTCAATGGTTGCCCATCAAAGGCGCTTCCGAAGAAGTTCCAAGAGGTCTTCCAGAGGATATGGGAGTGGTTACCAAGGAGTTCTCAGCTGCTCCAACACCGATGGGGTTTGGCAATGATCTAGCTACACAATTCGATCAAGTGTCAACGGAAATAGCAGTTCTTTATAGCGATGGTGTTGAGACTATCCGGCGGCGCAGGTTAGTAGATGTCTTTGCCGCGACTCTCCGCTATGGTCAGCATGAAGAGGGTGTCGAAGGTGAAGTCCGCACCTTCATCCGCAGATATGGTCGTAGTGAGATAACTGCCACAGCACTAGCTGTCGCATGCGGACAGGGCTCAGACGTGAACCAAGAAGCTCGCGTGGCAAAGGTCAGTGACGTTGACGTCTTGGAGAATGCCCGCAAGGTCTTCATCGAGTACGGTGGCAAAGCTACAATCAATGAGAACTTGGTAATGGATTCGAATGTGTTAAGTATCGACAATGTCCGGCCTTCTCCTCGACACGAAGGCATCGCCTTGTATATGACCCGTCTATTACGGTCAATCTGGAAGTCGAAAATCATAACTGAACAATCTACTCCTATCGGTGGCTTGCAAATAAAGCCAACCGTCCCACTACCCAAACTTCAAAGCGTCCAGAGAGACTTGAACGATTTAAAGAGTTTCCTCGACAAGAACAAATCATTCATTGATGGTCTCAGTGGGCCAGAGGCTCTGGGTAGAGTGACAACAAAGCAAGATGAGATTGCGCTACAAGCAGAGCATCGCGCTCTAATCTCTCTTTTAGAACTCCTCAAATGCGTCATCGAGGGTATTTCCTTCGTGCTCGTTCTTTTCGACGAGCGTGTTGATACAATAGTAATGTCATTGAACGATACAGTACGTCAACGTGTTCGCGAAATGACTTATGAGAACATGTTCAGCGGGAAAGAAGGAAAGGAGCTCACCAAGGAACTCGTGAAAGCCATTGTCAACCACAACATCGCGAATGGCGCAAATATCGATACCGTGACAGATGCTTTAAAGAGACGTTGTGGTAGCTTCTGCAGTGAGCAAGATACGATCATCTTCAAAGCACAGGAGATGTTGAAGAAAGCAACCGAAGCAGGACCGGACTCTGCTAGCGGACGTCGTCATTTGAATGACAGTTTGAAAACTTTTGAACATGTCGCCGAGAGTCTTCCATATGAGATTTTGGCGCAGACTGTCGACAACTACATTGCCATGTCTTTCTTCGCTGGTAAGTAATCCACATGACCAAACTTGAATTTCACTAATCATCAAAGGCGCCATTCGTTTAACCCTTGAAGTCGCAAAACAGAGTGACAAGGCCAAGAAGGCACTCTCCTGGGTCAAGGATGGGTCGCCTGCAAATGATTCAAGAAAGGAAGCCTTCGGAAAGAGAACAAAGTGCTACGACCTTGTTCATAAAGTCATCCAAGCTGTTGATCAAGCAACAAGAGATTCGCCAGACACTGTTGACGGTCACCAAACCTTAGCGGCCAAGAGGAAGTCTGAGTCATATACTGAGATCAACCGATCAGAAGATGAACTCTTCCAGACGAATCTTTACGATTGGTATCTTGAACAGGGGTGGAGTGAGCGACTGCTAGAGTTAAGTTCACCTTATGTGGTCAATTATTTAGAGAAGAAGTCAGTATCTGATGCTGGCCATGCGGACTTGCTCTGGAGATATTTTGCCCACTACCAACAATTCTTCGAAGCAGCTCAAGTCCAATTACAACTTGCCAAAAGTGGCTTCGATTTGGACCTTGGGAAGAGGATCGAATATCTTAGTCGAGCGAAGGTCAATGCGGGAACTAGGGCGCCTGGCGTGAATGATCTCAGCTATTCGAGACAATCAAGACAAGAGGTCAGTCGGGAGATCTCGGATTTACTAGAGTTAGCAACTATCCAGGAAGACATCCTCGATCGCATAAAGAGTGATATCCGGCTTTTCGGTGAACAGAAAACAAAGGTGTTGAAACAGCTCGACGGTCCCATTCTCGCTATTGATGATGTTAGTAACTTCCCCGTTCATCCACAACCATTCACTAATATGAATTTGTACAGCTCTTCAACTGCTTCGCCGATCAAGCCGGCTACCATGACATTTGCCTCCTCATCTACCAGATCGCCGACCACCGCAATGGTGCCGACATCAAATCCACCTGGACAAACTTAATCGAGCAAGCGCACGCTCAAGCGGTCGGGAGCTCCCCCTCGGCATCCTCCGCCAAACCCTGGGAGGTCGTCGCAGACAAAGTACGCACCATGGGCTCCCGCCTTAACAAATCCGAAACCACATTTCCCGTCCCGGTCCTTTTACCAATGCTCGAAGCCTACGCGCACATTAGCGCCCCCGGGCAAGGCCCTGCGCATTGGGTGGTAGAAGTGTTTTTGGATGCGGGAGTGGCCCATGAGACGTGCTTTGTTGTGCTAGAGAATATGTTCTATAATGAGGAACCACCCTTTCACGGGAGGAATAAGAGGCCGATTTGTAACGACTTGGTATATGTGGCACAGAAGTGGTTGGAGGAAAGTGCGAGAACGGGTCAACAACCTTTTGGAGGGATGGAGAATGCGGTTGCGGTTAATGAGCTCTTAGGGTTAGTGCTCAGGGACGGAGGTTTGGATCACCAGAGGAGGGAGATTGCGACGGTGCTTAGAGCGAGGGTGGATGCGATGTTAAGGAGATGAGGGGACTTGAGAACGTGATAATTCGGTTGCTGCATCAACGGCGTTTTATATTGCAAAATAATTGGCCAGAGGTACTTTTTTATCTGATTCTGGGATTGCCTAGCTGGCGATGGGTTGGGTTGCGTTTAGCGCCGCGTTGGATACAGTTCTTGTAGATAGAGCTTTAAGAATATGGCTTTATAGATTTGTTATATTTGAATTTGTTTCTTGAACTTGTGATAGGTTTCGATCAGGGGTGTGATATCACGTGGAAGACTGGAGTTGATGTTCCGCTTTGGATTCAGGAGGATCTTGAACCTCGCAAGTCAAACTGAATGCATTATCATTAACAACCGTGCCGTTTAAACTCTTATAAACCCATATCTCCACATACTTATTCAATCCACCTTTCAAGAATCATTCGAACTGATCAATTTTTAGGTCCCAGCAGTAAAGAATCGTTGACTATAGAGACTGGAATGGCGCGCCGTCCTCTACTCCAGAGGAAGAAGGATTTAGCGTATCTGGTGTTTTTTGCCCATCATCTTGCTAATGCGTTGTGTAAGTCAATTCAATATATCTTTTTTTATAAATAGTGTTTTCATTTGTTTTCACAGTCCTAATTTTCCACGTTGATGATTTCCGTTGCCTCAATTGCTACTCTATCAAAAAACAGTCTACATTTCCTAGTCTTTTCAATATTAAATCGAAGATCCGTTTCTTACCAGATCAACACCCGACGCTCTAAATCTATACACTCATTATCCGCTAAACGTACTTATCTCTCTCAAGGCCGTCTTTCACGCCCTGCTATCCACTTCTAAGGTCTATTTCCATTACTTATTTCTCACGCTTCCCCTATGAACCATCCCACTCCCCATTACCCGACGCCCAACTAAGTAACCCACTCCTCTCAACCCTTCCACCCCCTCTCGAACCATTTCTCCAATCTCTGATCCCCAAATCTCCCTAATACCTCCACACAGTAATCGACCTCCAACCCTTCTACCCCGCGCATCTCATACCACCCTGGCTCTCCGCCATCCGCACCAACTACGCTGTCTCTTACGGCGACAGATTCTTGCTCGATCCGCCGTACGTAGATCCCCACCCCCTCTTCCCACTGTCTCTCTTTAGACAAAGTCTGAGGAAGGTTTGAAGTAGACATGTGCTAACTTGATCTCGGGGTAGGCCCTGGTTCGTCGCTTACACCTGGGTCGAAGCGCTGTATCACTGTCCGCTGAGCGTGTGGGCAGTTGGTGCTTTGTGGAGGGGTACGTCTGAGTTCCTTATCCATAGCGCTTCGTCATCACCAATGCGTGCTCTTCTAACTTCCAACCCCCAACCCCGATTTCAAGCGGTCCGTTTCGAAGCTTGGTCGCGGAACATCACAAACCAATTCCCCTGACACCCCACTTTCCCTACCGTATCCCCCAGCTACTCGCTATGACACCGACGATGCACACACTAACTCCCTCCTCCAGACGACCCCAAAACCCCCCTCCGCCTCCTCCCCTTCGCCCTCCTCATGTCCCTGACCACGTTCACCTGCGTGGTCGAATACCTCGCCTGGCCGGACTTCAGCACGAAGCAGAAACTGGATATCTCGATGCTATATGGGCTGTGGTTGTTCATCGGTACGTTTGTTGTCTCATACCATAGCTTATAATCTCCTCTACATCGTACTGTGCTCTTGATAGAAATGATTGGGTCATCCTCGCCCCTCCCATCGCTATCGCAACAGCCCGCAAGCTCGATATCCCTCACCCATCTGAATCCAACGGGTGCTGCTATCCTTCTTCTATG
Organism: Patellaria atrata CBS 101060; assembly: GCA_010093705.1. Taxonomy (NCBI): domain Eukaryota; kingdom Fungi; phylum Ascomycota; class Dothideomycetes; order Patellariales; family Patellariaceae; genus Patellaria; species Patellaria atrata. The sequence continues at coordinate 249,380 of MU006105.1, forward strand.
CTGTCCTGCGTGCAGATACACTAACCCCCACCTCGCTAGGCGTCTTCATGACCCTCGACATGTTCAAACGTCTCGATTCTACCATCACTCGATTCAACAAACTGGATGCGGGGAAGAAAACTTTGTGAGGTAGACTGGGGATGAAACATGTATGGACAATGGTGGGAGTAGAAGTGGAAGTGGAAGTGGAAATCGTATTTGATTATTATGAGGAGATATATGCTTAGATTTAATGTCGACGCAGGGTGTGGTGTGGTGCGGTGCGGATATAGCTGGAATCGTAATTATAATCATATTATTCCACTTGACTGAGATGCAGATAAGGTTCCAGAAGATTGTCAGTAGAGATACGATGACCCATAGCCGAAGATGATAAAAATATATGATTGTCTAATGCCTATCTCCTCGTCCACTTCGCAAGTCGATCATGCAAAACGCTGATTACTGTTACGCCCCCCATTTTCCAAACGCCCGCCTCACATTGACAGACTCACTTCTTCAGCGCTAGACAAAGGCACTCTAATTGATAGCCAACCGGGGCCTTATACGCATAAATTCTTTCCCATCGCCCTCCACTTCCACGGTCCCGTATCCCTCAATGTTTAAGAGTTGAGATAGTTGCGAATAGCACCTATAAACAGTATTAGCCCCTTCCCAGTAGATCACCGCAGCACCGCAATCCCCCAAATCCAAATCTCAACACAATCGAACGGCAAAGGAGAACAATCACTCACCCTGCAACCGACCACTCACTTCCCCAACAGAATAAACCAAACTCTCCAAATCATCACCCGCCGTGATGCCGAACTTGCGCACGAAATCCCTCGCCGCACCCTCCAAATCGCTGTAATCCTCTCCTTGCTGCAGATCATCCTCGGGTCTGCCGAAATACGCATTACTCGAGATGCTCGTTGCGCCCTCGAAGTTCTGGAGCTGGCGTTTCGCTTCTGCCTGTGCGGCGGGATCGAAGTTATTACGACCAAAGAACTCATCTGAAGAGATGCCCTTTTGGGTGCCGAATTTTTCCCGGGCGTAGCGTTCGGACTCTACAATTACCATGCAGTTAGTATATAGTCAACGGGGCAAAGTTGTTGTTGACCAGGTAATGTAGATAAGACAATATGGTAGATTTGTCTCTGGGAAGGGAAACGTACCATCCTGTGACGGGACAGGTTTTCCTACAGCCCCGAATCCCATCTTCCTCGGCGCGGCAGCGGCCGGCTTCTTCCCGCCGATCTGTCCGAACCCCAACTTTCCCATCCCCATTCCCAGCCTCTCGAGCTCGCTATCACTCCTTTCGCGATTCTTGGCCGCAGCGCCGAAGCCGCCACGGGGTGGGCTGACAGGTGTCGGGGATACAATAGTGCTCTCGGCGGCTGCTTCCTTTTTAGCTTTAGCTGCTGCGGCCGCTACGGATTCTTCGTCTTCAGGGTCGTAGCCGAGTGTCGCAATGCGTTCAGCTTCCTCGCGGGCTTTCTTCTCTGCTTCTTCGAAGTCTAAACCGGTATCTGCGATCACTTTCTTTGCGCCTAGTTTTGTCTTCTTGCCGCCAAGAATATTGGCCTTGGGCCTGGCGGTGCCTGTGGCGGTCTTTCGAATCGCGGCAGAGGAGGTGGTAGTCCGAACGGGCGCAGGAGCCGGGCTAGAAGATTCGCCAGACAGTGGCGACTTGGGTCGTGCCCCTCCATTTGTAGGGGGGTTGAGGAATGGGGAGGCTTTGGAGTTTGAGGGGGTGCCTGTTCGCGAGGGAGGATTGCTAGGTCGCTTGATTGTCGGTTTGTCCCACGAAGAGAAGAAGTCATCCTCGCCAGCGTCTGTTTTAGGAGTGTTGGAACCCGAGCCGGGTGCGTCCTCTACGACGTCGGTGACTACTACTTCGTCGGGGTATCTGGTTGCATTAGACGGGTTCCGGTTGGGTTTTGTGGTGAGAGACTCACTGTTTCTGGTCTATAGCTACTCTCCTACTGAGTTCTTCTTTGTATTTCGTTGCGGCGTTTGAGGTATATTTCACCTTAGGATCCTTGCTGGCCAACGCGGCGGAACCACCGTGAGATTGAAAGTATTTTGTAGCAGACTCATTCCCTCCAACTTTCATTATACGTAGTTGATCCCATTGCCAAACTATTGCCAAGTCGTCAGCGCAGCTGTCTAACATGCTGATCATTCCTACATACTGTCTAAATTCGTTGAGCGTACAAAGGAGATGTGGACGCCGAGATTTCGGTGGTTCGCGGAACAATCGAGGCATAGATAGATCCCAAATGGCACTGAGGACCATGTAGGGTTCTTTGCGTTGCAGTCGAAGCATACCTGTCGGAAATCGCGATCAGTATGGGGTATGGTAAAATAAGTAGCGGGAGTGTCTACCTTATTAGCGGGCTTAGTCTTTAGTTTCTCAAAGATTTTTTGAGACTCCGTTTTAGTGGCGAGGGCCATATTTCAAGAGCAAGAGAGAGTATGTAATCAAATATTTTGAAAGAAGGGGAACCGTGATTATGGTGGAGGAAGAAGGCGATGTGATACCGTAGATGTCCAAAAGGTGTCTTTTGTCGTAGGGGTAAATTGCCAAGATTGTATTGACGCACTGACCATATTCCTTTCAGCCCACCACATTTCTAGATCGCGAGTTGACGCTCCCTCCGAACGACTGCCGAGGGAACTATCTAATAACTCCAATTCCACATCTTCGTGGCTACTGTTATTATAAAAAGATATGATCCTGTTGGAAATTACGAGTGATCATTATGAGGGATGTATTGAATGATGTCTCAGAGTCAATCGTGCTGGTAAGTCGTCCAGATTGACGATCAAGGGGTTAGTTAGGTTGACTGATAAGAGCAGCTCACTCATTCATCATGGCATCGACTACTTGTATCTTGGGTTTATATACCAATTGGCTCAATTCTAATATTACTTGCTTGTTGGGGTGTTGATTCACTCATAAAAGTTATATCAATCTCCTTTCCTGCATCTGTAGCCTGTATGATAGTCCTGTTCTTCGCGTTAATCGGATCTGAAGGTGTTTTTGGAGAAAAGAAGACTAGATATGTAGTTCAACTACTTGATTACCCAGTAAATATGACTACCTTTTGGTGCTTTCATCCTCCCATGCTTACTTCTTCATCAGTGTGGATTTTCATTACGCTGGATTAATGTTTTTTTCTCCCCATCATTTATTCTCCTACCCCTGAGTCCTGCAATCGGCGGTATGGAAATTGCCAAAATCATTGCCGTCCTGAGTCAGTATTCAAAGAAATAATATTCATATCCTTTATACTAAGCTCGTGACAGTCATCGGATATATAGTGATGTTCGTCGTGACTGCATACGGGGTACGCGGTCTTCAACGTGTCCTAGGGACTTCGAAAAGAGGAATGACTGAGAGAGCAGAGGAACTTGGAGCAGAAGATGACATTCCCTTGACAAACGTCAGAGATGAGTCTGCATCTACTGCTGCCTCTCTACATGACGATCAACCACCTACCCCACCCACAGAAGAGGTTCAAGCTCCTCTCCTACAAGCTCCTTCGAGGGCACAGGATCCAAACGAGGTAATGGGTACTGGGGGTCCTCCCGATCATATTCCAATAATTCCATCAAACGAAACACCTAGTCGGCTTCACCATGACTCTCTTCCACTTAATCGAGCTCAAAGGTGGGCGCAGTCCCTTAATGCGTACCTCGATATCATTGTGCATGCCGTCATATTCCTCCTAATAGGCCTCCCGTTATACTACACCTCAAGGTACGCGATGCCCGCTCAGCTCGCATTGAACATTCTCACCTACTTCGCTGCTCTTTCCATCCCTGCAAGTTGGAGGCGGATGCTACACCCCGTTCTAGTATCTTCTCTCATCGCCGTCCCAAGTATTTGGATCATGGCCATTATTGGTGGTGATAGTCTACACAACGGATTGAAGGCATACAAGACCGGTACACGGTATATCCAACTTTTGAACGGTGAGAAGGACCTACTCAATCCCGGAGCGGGAGATATTTTCAGTACGATGCTGGATGTCAGTATCGTCGCGCTCGCCTTGCCCATGTTCCAGTACCGTAATGAACTAAAGCGTCACGTACGTCTCCCTTCCAGTGCCCATTTCGTTACCGCTGATATCTGTAGTACTGGCCCATAATAATTCCTAGCGTGCTCCTCTCCGTCGGTTCATTATACGCATATCCAACCGTGTGCCACGCATTGGGAATCGCACCCGCCAGATCTCTCGCATTCGCATCTCGTAGCCTCACCCTCGCTCTTGCACAACCCGCAACGCAAAACTTAGGAGGAGATCTCTCGCTCGTCGCTGTCCTTTGCCTTGTGAGTGGAATGATTGGGGTATTAGTAGCTCCTGCGGCGCTCAAATGGTTACGGATTCCAGAAGGTATGAATCTACCTTGGTGTTTGCACGGTGTGAGATGTAGGTGCTGATCCCGTGCAGATGACTACATCACCCGAGGAGTCACACTCGGGGCAAATTCTAGCGCCATTGCTACAGCATATCTTCTAACGAGCGACCCGAGAGCAGCGGCATTTAGTACTCTGTCCATGAGTCTATTTGGAACTGTAACCGTCGCTCTTACATCCATACCAGCTGTTGTAAGACTTGTGGCCGGTTTGGCTGGATTGTCAACTTAGAAGACCTACCAGATATCTCAGTCAAGCTCAAATGCGTTTTTGGTAGTCAATTAGAAATTGTTTTTAGCAGTTGTGCACTGTAAGGCCTTTGCGTCTCAATTATGTACTGTACCTCGTAACTTGATATATCGACTTTTATCTTCCATACCCACCATAAGTAGTGCAGTTATACTCGTACTTCAACCCAACCAAACCAAACTCCCGATCTCGTGGAGTCGGCCACAGGTCCTGTCTCCCCGCTTCCTATCCTAACCCTCTAGCGCAAAACCCAAAAACATCAAAAAAACCACAAACTTCATCGGCAGCAAGTCCACCTCCGACAAGACGTTCGAACTTCGCAAAATGCAAATGTTCACATTTGAAATAGTCTCATTCTCTCCCATATCCAATTGGATAAACATATAATCTTACCCTAAGGTGGTAAACCATTTCTCCGATCAACATCTCGGACGTCACTCTTAGCTTTTGCCCTCATCGTGATCGACATCTACATCATCCACGATCTGAGAAATCCCATACCGCATGTAGCGCAATCGTCGATACCTACAAACTTCCTCCTTCCCCTAAACTACCGAGAATTATCACACTCAGATCCGCACACGGACCGAGATCGTAGGCACGAGTCTCTCGTCGGAGGGAAAGCCAAGGGGTTCGAAGACGTTCGATGGCTTTTGGGAAAATTGCTTGTTTGGGGGTATGTCGTGTTTCTGCGTAAGGTGCTGTACTGTGCGCGGGCTGTTGTGGCGAGCGTGGCTTCAGACGTTAGATTGCTTATCTGCTCTGATGAGACTGTAAGGGATCGTGACGGGACGGGATTCTGCCCTATTTGACATCTGTCCTATTTGTGAAATGTCGTGAATGTATACTAAGGTACGTACTGGACGTGATACCCCCCCTTAGCGTGTATGTGAGTAAGGTATCTGAGGAAAGATCTCCCTACCGTCTCACTTTGGTAGATTAGGAGATATCACGTGGGAAACTCGTCCGTAGAGGATGTTTTTGTACCTGTTATTTGAGATACTAGATAGCGAGACCCGCGATAACTGTCCGTTATAATGGTATAGCAGATTTTGAGTCCCCATACCACTCACATCTTGAGGAAGTACCTTGGTCCAAATTTTCTTCCATCCACTCGGGGACTGAAATGATAAGGTATTGCTTGATGTGGGATGGGAGGTATATGAGCGTCTCAAATCGCGGTTGCCCAGATAGATAGTGCGCTGTTTCCTTAATAGGTAGTTCGCCAAATCACTATACTGCACAACAACGCTTTCTCCAGGTCCTGATGTGAGAGGAGAATCTTGACATTAAAATCTCGTAGTATCCTATTCTATATTACACAAGCGCGCGGCGACCATCTCCTCGTTTTACGAGAATAGATAGCTGCCTGGAACAACTTCGCGCGCTTTTTCCACCCTTGTCCCCTCAAGACATCCCCCCTACTCAAATAGAAGAGATAACACAGAAAAGGGGAACTCGATGAGCTCGATCCTACAAGATCTTCATAACGCTCGGAGAAGAGAAATAAACGTACAAGAAAAGAAAATCGCCGCTTCCCGACTTCATAAATAAGAGTCGAGATTCAGGAAATGATGAGACAAGCAGACCACCGAACGACCAAGATATGCAACCAACGCTTTTTAGACAAGACAACAGAAACTCTAGAGGTTAGGGTATATTTACGGCTTCTTCTCCTCACCCTCTGGCTTAGCATCCTGGCTGGGTTGCTCGTTCTCGGCAGCGCGCGCCTTGTGCATCTGGTCGAACAGGGTCAAGCTTGCGCTTTGAAGCTCGTCGGTCTTAGCCTTGAGTTCCTCGGCAGTGGCAGTACCCTCGCCAGATTGGTTCTTGGAGACAAATTCGCGGAGGGATGCAATCTTTTCTCTAATCTTATCGGCCTCGGTTTTGTCAAGGCGGTCTTCGAACTCCTTGAGAGCCTTCTCAGTGTCGTTCAGAACGCTGTCGGCACGGTTAGCGGCTTCAATGGCGTTCTTGCGTTCTTTGTCGGCATCGGCGTAGCGCTCAGCGTCGTTGACCATGTTCTCAATTTCGGATTCTGAGAGACCGGATCCAGAGGCGATGGTAATGGACTGATCCTTGTTGGTAGACTTGTCCTTGGCGTGAACGTGGACAATAGAATCAGCATCAATGTCGAAGGTAACCTCGATTTGGGGAACACCACGGTGAGCTGGGGGAATACCGACGAGCTGGAAGTTGCCGAGAAGCTTGTTGTCGCGGACAAGCTCTCGCTCACCCTGGTAAACCTTGATTTCGACGGCATTTTGGAAATCAGCCGCAGTAGAGAAGATTTGCGACTTCTTGGTAGGGATGGTAGTATTGCGGTTGATGAGACGGGTGAACACACCACCAAGGGTCTCAATACCGAGAGATAGAGGAGTGACGTCGAGGAGTAGCAGGTCAGTGACCTCACCAGAGAGCACAGCGCCTTGAATGGCAGCACCGATAGCGACAGCCTCATCTGGATTGACAGACTTGGCAGGATCACGACCGAAAATGCCCTTCACTGTCTCAGTGACCTTTGGCATACGGGTCATACCACCAACTAAGATGACTTCCTGGATTTCCTTGGCTTGAAGATTAGCATCCTTCAGTGCCTTGCGCACGGGTTCGATGGTCTTGGTGATTAGAGGATCTACCAAGTTCTCAAGCTGAGCTCTTGTCATCTTGTGGTTGATATGCTTGGGTCCGGAGGCGTCGGCAGTGATGAAGGGAAGGTTGATCTCGGTTGTAGGTGCAGATGATAATTCAATCTTTGCCTTCTCAGCAGCCTCACGAATTCTCTGGATAGCCATACGGTCGTTGGAGAGGTCAATGCCCTGCTCTTTCTTGAATTGTTGGACCAAGTGGCGGACAAGAGTGATATCAAAATCTTCACCACCAAGATGGGTGTCACCGTTGGTCGACTTGACCTCAAAAACCCCACTCTGGATTTCGAGGATGGAGATATCGAAAGTACCACCACCAAGATCATATACAGCAATGATGCGATCACTCTCCTTCTCTAGACCGTAGGCTAAAGCGGCAGCAGTGGGTTCGTTAACAACACGAAGAACATCGAGGCCAGAGATTTGACCAGCATCCTTTGTGGCTTGTCGTTGAGAATCATTGAAGTAGGCGGGGACAGTGACGACGGCATTCTTAACAGGTTTACCAACGTAAGCTTCAGCAGTTTCCTTCATCTTACCCAAGACGAAACCTCCAATTTGCGAGGGCGAGTAGTTTTTTCCTTGAGCTTGCAACCATGCATCGCCATTGGTATGTTGAACGATCTTATAAGGCACTTGTTGGATGTCACGTTGCACTTCAGCATCAGTGAATTTTCGGCCGATGAGACGCTTTGTGGCGAAAAGAGTATTCTCCGGGTTCACAACTGCTTGACGTTTCGCCGCAATACCAACTAGACGCTCTCCATCCTTCGTAAAGCCAACTACTGATGGTGTCGTTCGTGTGCCTAACTAATGTTAGCTATATAAATCCATCTACTGGGTATATTGATACGAACCTTCTGCGTTTTCAATGATTCTGGGTGTTTTGCCTTCCATAATGGCGACGGCGGAGTTTGTGGTTCCCAGATCAATACCAATGACCTGGCCTTGCACTTTCTTCTCCTCTGCATATCCTCTTACGAACCTTGATGCCAGAGGTGCTCTAACAGCAGATGTGCGGGAGAAAGATGAAGCTGCGCGAGGCAACATCTGGAGACAACGTTAGAAGATGCAGAGACTTCGGACATGATGGCATAACTTACGCTTCGCGATAACCTTGAAGACAACATGATAGCGCGGGAAAACTAATATTAAGATGCTTCCTAAGGGATTGAAGCAATACAAGAGGCTTGAATAGATGGAGGGATGAATTAAATGGGTGGCGTGGATGGGAAGTAGAAGAATTGGATGGTCAGGTAGATGCAGCGATGGAAATATAGATGGATTCCAGGAGAGGTTCGGCTTTGGGACAAAATTTTAGAAGAGAAGGCGGTAGAAGCTCCTGCCCTGGTGATGCTCCAATTGGTCGACTCTCCGCACAGAATCCTCGGCACTCTGGGCACCTGGACTATCATCAACTCTCTCTTCTATTGACACCATTTCGACGACCCAAAGACAAATCTCCGAACTCGATTGTTATATCGTGGACAGCTCGAATATATTGTCCTCCAGCGAGACTTCTTTGATGGACTCTAACCAGATTAATAAAAGAACCGTAACAAACTGATAGGAGTTACGACAAAACGGACTTTATTGGGCTCATATCGCAATCCAGGAAAGTAGACGGGCCTCAAAACACATTTTAAAGAGCCTCAGGATATAGTATTATAAGAAGTGCTGGGACGGTCACCGTGGCCATTTGCTATGGGTTCACATCGGGAACTTGAATAGGAAATACATTTAAAGAGAGGACCAAGGGCTCAGATCGAAGACTTCAGAGCCAATGTCTAGCCATGACTATGCCGTCTGTCAGTCTAGATGATCAAGAGTATAGCAACGTCTTCGCAATCTTAGTGGAATCGTTCTCACTCTCATGCTCGGCTCGTCTGATAGCTTGAAAGCTCATCATCAAGACGATAACTTCAGGGGCCTAGAAAAGATTCATATACATATCAACATAGTCATAGAGAAGAGAGAGAGTCTCTAATAGTGGAATATCCTCTCAGATCAGAGAAATGACGTGACATGATCCAACGCCTTGCTTGAATTCTCTCATAATATCCATAGCAATTCAATGCTTTAGCAAAGTTTTTCATGTAAGGTGGTCGATATCACAAGATTTATGTTAAGGAGCAACGGGGATTCATGTCAAATAATACCCCTTATGAGAGCTCGTCGACTTTTCATGTCGGAGAATAAATAGGTTATACTGCTGTGATATTTTTCGTATCCTCTAGCTATTAGAAATTGTATCATTGAGCATGGGTGGTCAGGGATACACTTGATGGCCAACTCTGCAGATACATAAATTCTAGGCAGAACAATAATATGAGACTGATACTCACAATTGAATATCTTTTTTCACCAAAAGTATACCTCTTGTGAGCCAACTGGATTGAATTCATACAGGCGAGTAAGAGTCCTCTTATGGCCGGACTATAATCGGCATCAACTCGGTATTGGGACTAGCCAAGAGCAATGACCTCTGTTTCCCTCTCCGCTTTTCGGGCTCATTGTATTAACATTATATACTATTAATCAGCTCCCGATCCTCAACAATCACATCATCCCCCGTGGCCAAGCTGGTTAAGGCGACAGACTGTTATCCACCTAAGGATTCCGCAATCTGGAGGTCGCTAGTTCGACTCTAGCCGGGGGAGATCAACTTTTGTTTCTTTTTGCACTTCTGTGCACTAGTTACTTACCTCAAACCTTTTCTTTTTGAGCATTTTGCACAGTATATACATACATACCTTTAAATTAGCCTCTCTCTTTCTGCTTGATAATCGAGGGTTGATGTTACTACGAAATTATATAGAATTCTCATTGTACACCAATAGAAGCATACGGAGTTTAACAAATGTGAGGTTTTACCCCCACGTGATGAAGTTGTGGCTACTCCAAAGCCATCCTCGAATCATACTTGACTGTAACACCAAACAACAAAGACCCAAGCTGTGACAGTTGTCCCTTGGTGACAACCCTCTTCACCACTCCACCCCTTGATGCATCTAGTTCGACACGTAGAAATATATTTCGTGAATGCGACTCCTTGACTCTCACCTCGACTACTGACGTAGTAGCCACCCGTAAACTCTTGACGGTTTCCTATGCCCTGCCGAGTGCCTCCATTCACTTATTAAAAAGGCTCCCACTACCACCTCACTCTCTGAACTCTTCCTCACTGGCCCGAATGAGAGACTTTACTCCCAAACAACTCCATCATGGCAGTCGACGATTACCTGTATGCTATGCTCACCCGACGCTTCCCTCATCTTCATCAGCTAACCGCGCCATTCATTAGGTGTAGAGACACTGACGACCTCGTCTTGCCCGCGAAAACCTTCTATCCCGTTCAGATACCTATCGCGTAACGTCACCGATACCCTATCCACCACGATGTATGCTAACGGTTAGGGAGGCATTATCAATTGCGCCACTTCATAAACTCACCTGAACCCGGCTTGATATACTACGCGGCTGGAGCAGACATCTACTGCTTGAACATAAAAAAGAAACAGAGATCGCATGTCGCCGCACTACCATTCGAAGCTAGGTGTACCGCTGCTGGATATGGCTGGGTTTGTGTTGGTGGAGAAACCAACGGTGATTTTGCTTCAGTCAAGATTGACTGCACCGCATCATATGCATATCCTGCAGATGTAGATACTATGTTACCACTAGATCTGGGAACAAGTAATCGAACTACATCATCACTTCATTCAAGAATTTCTCCACTCGTCCAAGTCGAGAGAATTGGCGAAGACATTGTCAACTCAATATCAATTCATAAGCTTCCAGGAGACCGTGAAGGCACCCCTGATGAGGTTGTCGCCATTCTTACCAACAATGATAAGACCGTCCGCATCTATTCTCTCACACAATCTAAAGAGACAGAAGTGCTAGAATTACCATTCCCCATGAATCACGCCACCATCTCTCCTAACGGTCGATTACTCGTAGCGGTGGGTGACTATCAGCAAGCTTACTTTTACGAACGAGGGAAGACAATTCGACTCTCCTCATCAAAATCCGTTGACGTAGGGCATGCTTGGTCTTTGATTCAAGTTATTCAGCTTCATGTTCCACCTCCCACCAGTGTCACCGGTTATTTCACCACCGCCTGGTCACCATCTGGAAGTCTATGTGCGGTTGCCTCAGAATGTGGATATATCACAATCTTCGATACTGATATGTTGTCTAATGTCGAAACTGGTGAAGAGGCGATAGTTCAAATAGTCAAGTCTTCTCGTGCAGATACACAGTACGGTCCTGGTTCAGTCCGCACAATGTGTTTCGCACCCCGACCGCTCGACCTACTGATTTGGAGCGAAGATCAAGGTCGGATTTGCATATCGGATTTACGAACTGGCCTCAAGACAAAGCAAGTCATCATCCTCGATCCGGAAGAAGAAGGAGTTGAACGCGTGGAGGTTTCTGAATCTCCAGCCGACTCTATCCGGGATCCTCAGCTTCCCCTGAGCGAAGAAGCAGACTTTATTCGGCGCTACCAGCGGGCCCTTAATGCTGGAGGAAACGATGCAGCAACGGCTGTTGCTACGGACTACATCGAACGATTTGGTGGACGGGTTCCCGGACGTCATACAGTGGACATGTCACGAGCAACACCCCTGGTCCCACCAGGCCCACCGGGTGTCGTCGAGATGGACGATGATCCTAACGGACTCACTTCACAGGAACGTCAGATTCTAGAAGCCATTCGTGTTACCAGAGAGCGGGACCACGACCGTATCCGCCGCGCAATGCCCCGTAGCGTCAACTACATATACGGCGACAACAGGCCAGCCCAGAATTCGAACACCCCACCACTGAATACTGAAGCAGTCACCACTGCTCGGCCAGAACCCAGTGGACCCCTTCCACCATCTCTCCGCGAGTATCTCACCGAACGCGCCCAACAAGCCATATCCCGTGCGGCCAATCCTCCTCCAGCTCCCTCCAGCCGGGCATTTCATGATCGCAGAGCAGCTTTGCAAGCCCGCACTGGCGCTGACCCTGTACCACCTCACGGCCGCTCCGCCGATGGCATTCCAATCACCACTACCACCTCCCTCGACGCTTGGCGCACCATCGAAGCCGCTATGCGTCGTCCCCCAACCACAACTTCTTCACCCTTAGCACGAGACTGGGGTTTCCTCCCCGAAACCAACAACATTTTTGCTCGGGCCAGAGCCCTGGAGCAAGAAACAGCTGCTGCCCTTGCGGCGGCAAATGCGACTGCGAATATTACGGCGAATGCTACGTCGAATGCTACGGCGAACGCCACGACGAATGCTACTGGCCTAGCGACGGCGAACGCCACAGCGAATGCAGCCCTGGAACCTGCAACCTTACGTCGCATTCAGCGTTACGCTAGGGCTCATGAACGTGGAGCTAGCCACGAGGTTAGTCTGTTGCGACGTGCTCCAGCGGTGGGCAGTCGCAGGATTTGGCTGCCTCAAGCCGGACTTAGGACTGCTGGACTGGCAATGAGTGAAGATGGTAGGAGCTTGTATGCCGGCACCGAGGAGGGCATCTTTGTTATTGGTGTCGATATCTGCAGGAGAAAGGTTATGCCCGCTGTGGAAATGAGGTAGATATCTGGATGATACGGAAGAGATAAGTTCGATGGTGAACAAGTTGACAGGAAGCATTGGGTCTACATTCTCCCTCTTTTCTTTGGACAGCTCTTCCCGTTCCTACTTCTCCTATTCGCTTTTCCTGTACCCTCCATCTCATCATTTGATGGCGTCTGGCATACTCTCCTTTTCTCCCTTTGTGTTTACATATTTCCCCTTCCTCATGTCTTGACCCTGCTTTTCGACCTCTCATATTTGAGTGTCTTACAGCTACGTCCTTTCAAACGGGCTCTACTCAGTTCAGTATGATTGATGGAATATGATGGTGGTCTTTATGTATATTATGATACGTACGGCGCTTCTTCTAGCTATGAAAAGCTCACTTGCTTTGGAAAGGCGCAGGAGTTGACAGTTGGTAGTAGGAATGATAATATATTCAAATCGTGTGCTGTTTTAGTCACTGACGTACTTTTGGATCTTAATGTAATGCCACGGGTCCCTGAACCCTTTTGTCTTTTCAAGACCCGTCATATCTCGCTCCCCGTTCCCATCTCCCATCTCCTCCCTATTCCCATGATCCCCCTCCGTCCCCGCTTCTCACATTGCACGACGCTTTCGATCCCGAATATCTCCCTCTAACTAAATAAGTGTCTTACTCTCCTTATCCGGTACTTTTCTTTCACCCTTTCCACCTTACCTCGCTCCCGCAGCTATTTTCATCGCTAATATGATGTCCTAGGCACCCACGCGCCATCTCCCATCCCCCTATCTCTCTACTCTGTATTCATCTACTTATTACTCCACTCCTCACTCCCACCTCACTACGCCTCCTAACACCACAACTCCCCCATATTTACTAATCTCACCGCTCTATCTCCCCCCTCTAAGAAGTGACCGACCAACTTATCCTACACCTACACCCACGATCCCCTCCCATCCCCATAGCAAGCCCAACAACTCTCAGAGGAATATGACCAAGCCAATAGTTCTCTCACCAATCATTTATCCTATCATGTTTCTATACCGGTATAGCAAAAGCAGAAAAGCCCTAAGCCCTTTTAACCCCTTCCCTCCAGCGGAGATAAAACCATAACCCAATATCGGTATATCTAAGGCTGGGACATGACTGTTTCGTGCCAAGGCATAATACAGGCAGTGCATTACAGTACCTACCTTAACCAACGTAACCGCTCTACTATTTCGGGTACGGTATACTTAATAGTATTTAACCTACAAAACAACACAACATAACTAACTTCTCCTCCTCCTTACACCGAGGGTATAGAACTATAGCTCTAAGCCCAGCCCAACTACATGCCGCATACCACACACCCCCAAGCTAAAATATCCCCCTACATTCCATGATGACGGATAGTAGATAGTAGATCGTAAACAGCACCCACCCTCCAACAAACTCCACATTCTTCCAACTTATAACTATATCGGTATATTTTCCCCCGGAATCTACTAAACGTTAAAGATTTGGAAGTGACAAATAGAAATAATAGTATAGGATAGTATATAAGCCCATAAGCAATAATATCATCTTTCTCCATCTATTATTTCATTCGTAAACACTGTTTAATATCTAGTACCCAGATTTCCATTTCCGATAAGCTTTATTTTTTAGCCTTACCGCTGACCCCTATTGACTACGAAACGGCCTATACACCACAAACCAAACGCAAATTCCCCACCCCCCAGCGATGAAGGAACAGATGGCGTACCCATATCATAAGTCATGAGCTCACCCCTCACTGCGCGACCTGACTCCCAACTCCGCGCCCTCCGGCAAATAATAGAAGTCAGAGGTCAGATACCAGATATAGGTTAAGAAAAAGTGATGAAAGGGGCTGTATTGGCTTAGATTACGTTAGATAAGACTATAAGAACTATAGGCCATACCCCACTTCAGCTCATCTCCACGGGACCCGCGCAACAAGTCAAGCACTCTCCATATAAGATTGCAACTCCCCTATATACCCTCCAAAACTAAAACAACAAGATACCCAATCCATGAAGGGAGAAAAACGGCTGATAATAGCAATAGATCGAGTAATTGAGTACTATCTAGTATTTACTAAGGGGGAATACCGGTGTTAGGCGCTGGGAGAAGGTGGGTAAGTGGGGGGGATGGGTGTATAGAAGGTAGGACTGAGATGGGGGATAGGGTTGATGGGTTGAATTTGCGTTAGGGCGGTGTAAGAAGAGGTGGTAGTATCGAATACTTAGAGGAGAGTAAATACTAGATACTTGATACTAGATACTAAAAGATACCTAACCCAAGCAACAATCATACCGAGCTCAGCGTTAAAAGCGGGTAACAGAGTTTATACACCGAGTTTCTCGCCGGATGTAAGATAAAATATGACCGGGGAGAATTGTGGTTGGAGGTTAGAGTCCTAGACACGCTAGACATAGATATAGGATAGAGGTCGGGTGTAGATTACGTATCGATTATATAGGATTAAATCTAAGGGCTAGTGCGAGGTTCAGGTATAGAACGTATGTATTACTCGGATATGGGCATCATATTCATACCCAAACCCGGGGATACTGTTCCAGTCTAAAGGTCGAGTGGTAGCCGAATATAAACCTCGGACCGTAAGAATAGGATTTTCATAGCCCGCAGGAGAGTAGTTTAAAGTAGAATCGGGAGTATAGTAGGGAGTATAAGGATTCCCAGATAATGGTGGAAAGGAAGGAGCGGGGCGAAGGATTATAGATATCTAATAGACGGATAGGGAAATGAGGAATCGGATAGAAGATCAGGGTTAATGCTAGTCGCTGGAGCGTAAAGAAGATCGGATATCGGCATTTAGAGATGTCGGGTGCTACGCCAGTGTAAGGTCGAGGGTAAGCTTAGGTATAAATGGTAGATATACGGTTGAGTGGAGGCGGAGTGCTTAAGTATTCAGAGAGTGTAGGTTCGAATGTAGGGATCGGTTTTATCACGCCGGGTCGAGTACGTAGAACTTGCATGTGAGGTCTCCGTATAAGGTTCGGGCGTAACTTTAAAGTGTATGATTTGTCTATAGTGTGCGACTGTAGCGTCAGAGTACAGTGTTCGAGAGTAGTGCCAGGTGTATGGGTGGAGTATACGGACTTGAACAGGTTCGAGATATGCGGCTCGAGTCAAGGAACAGATGGTCTACTATCAAGTAATTAGCGTAATGGAACTGTCCGGTATCATGTATTGGGAGTGTTCTTGATCAAGTCTTCAGTCTCGAAGTAACGGGATCCAGTCTTGAATGACGTGTGGTTCTGTACGCGTAATCGTGCCGCAGTCAACAGAGCCGCTAATATATGGATACATGAACCCCTAACCCCGTAAACTCTTGGATCACACCCGGTTCGGGAGGATGCGAACGGCGGCGGAATTCAAGGTCTGCTGCAATCGGCGAGGCGTTCTAAGGACGGGGTGGTATATAGGGCCAAGAAAGGATTCTGGTCTCCACCGTGACTGATATTTCCGCCACGGAAATGGGTGATCAGTCATGTCAGTGACGGAGTCAAACATGTACCTGGTAGTTCTGTGTAGAAGAGGGTTCCTGAGTGTCAGATAACTCACTTACCAGACTTACCTTTCCCTTTAGCTTACACAGAGGCGTTCAGCGTGCTTATCCTCCCTCACCAAAAACAAGTCAAGCCATAAGTCACACAAACCTTCAGCCCAGAAACTCGATGGTCGGTCAAGCCCACAGCTATAGCTCAACCATCACTCTCAAGGCTACACCTCCTCATTTCCATGCACATTCACCTACCTCAGCCCAGCTTTGACCTCAAGTGAACCCAACCAACCACACCCCCCCATATGTATGCTTACTCAGATCAGTTCTCTTGCCAAGAACCACGCCCAACGCCCCACATCACCTTTCTCGCCAATAAGCTGAACGAGGCAGAGAGATTGAGAATGAAATATACAGGTTCAGTTCACCCACGCTCACCCTCCAGCGGCTAAACGCCGCCCTCCTGCATATCCTTTGCATTGCAGTACAGCGGAGAGTAACCAGTAAGTGGAAAGAGAGGGGTAAAACGTGCTCCATGCCGTACGACAATTGCAGCGTATATTCTCCAATCATAGTGCCATGGCTAGTCATTACGGACATCCTCCCTGGTGTTAAGGAAGCGGAAAGGGTGTCTGAAACTTCCTGTTGAGGGTCTAATGAGAGCGAGTGTGCTAATGGGCGGCTTTATGAAGCCCCTTGCTCTGTGGCGAGCTACGGTAATGTAGTGGGACCCGATCTCCGTTGAAGAACGTGGACGGGACGGTTATTGGGGGACCTGAGATTGAGGAGGCGGGGTGTAAGAGATGGCGTCAGGTTTGTGAGATTCATGAGTAGGGCTTTAGCGGAGAGAAAGATAGTAACTGGTGGGTGTGGAGGGGGGTGTTACGAGATGGTGTGAACGTGAACAGTTCGCAGCTATGCGGACCGACTCTATAGTGAGGAATGACTGGTGGGCCATTTTGACGTCCTAGAGATGCCTTTATATAGAAAGATTCTCCTGCTTCTTTCCCAAAGCTTTGCAACATTTAATAAATCGAAGGCAATGTCGGTGGATTACTTCGGGGGAGTCGAGATTATTGTGGGGAAACGGGGTCCGTCCACGCTGCCCAGAAATATCAGTGCAGATGAGTGTCGCCATGATCACATCGTATTCTCTAATAGACATTGAGGCGATTTTCTTGGAGAGAGTATTCTGTAGTAGCGACGGACTTTGTGGTACGAAACGGTGTCATTATGGTATTGGTAGTTTCTAGGCGAACCCCATGTATTTGACACCAACGTTGTGTCTACCCAGCGGAGTATGTACAACGATAAACCTTGCAGGAGCATTGCATAGCACATACACATAGGTATGTACGGTCCTAAGTTGTCGATAACAATAACCATTTCGTTGAGTGTGACCGCTTACGTAACGAGCGTATCCCAACATGGCGTAAGGGAAAAGGGGTTACGTGACACAGTAACAAAACAGAAAATACGCAACATCATACAATACCCAACGTGTCTTTCTATCAAAACGTTAGATCACATCAATACTCCAATCGCCGAAAGTAATCTCCCGTGTCCTCACTCGGGTTAACATACCTTTCAGATGCCTTATTCGTGCTTGCTCTTTCGCCACTTCTTTTGCCACTCCATCCCATATGAGCACGACCGTAAGGAGATATCTCGGTATCGGTTCCCCAAACAGACCAGAAGTGCGGAGAAACTCGATCTTCTATCGATGATAAGGGAGGTCCCATGAGTCGTACATATCTCGATTCACCATATATCCTCTTACCACCGATTGCGGGAGGTGCGTGGGATCGAGGGCATCGTAACGCTTGGCTGAATCCAGATATTCTGAGATATAGCCTACTAATGCGGGGGTGGTAGCAGACTTGCGGATTCCTCCACATATTTTCAGTTCGCAACGTCGCTGCTGCTACCACTTTTTTGGGAGCGGACGTTCACGCGATCCCCCCAGCACGAATTCCCCCTCAACTCCAACAAACGCCACAAACTGTAAACAGGAAATGCGGGTGGGTCTCGTCCAACATGGCCAGGTATCGACGTACGTGAGACTCAGCTTGTCTTTCAGTCGCTGCCTTGTTTACACTCTTGAGAACCACTCTCCGGGGAGTCTGAAGAGTCGTTGAGGCGCCACTTTTTCGATGATCCTGATAGCGACTGCTCGTCACCTGCAGTGGACGTTACACCAACTGATACCATAATTCCTTCACCGTTTCTTTTCGAGCTAGGTGGTAGATGTATGGCTGATACACTCCTAACCTAAATCCTTCTGCTGCAGCTGCACGTCGTACAAGCACGAGGGAGTGCGGTGCCGCGAATCCGAAGTGATTCACAGACATTTTCTCGCGAGGAGGAAAAGGCAAAATAGAAGACCCTGGGGGTTCACCCAATTGGCGGAACTCAGCAAATTGAGCTGATCGTTGGCTGGTCGAATCGAGACCTACACGTGCCCAGTCCTCCTTGGGAAAGTTGCAGGCCATGAATCCCATCACCTGCTCGTATCTTTCGCGAGCTCAGAAGGTGAGATGCCGCTCTTGCTCTCGGCCTATCAATCGACAATCCGGGACTTTTTGGAGAGTTTTGGTCGTGGATTTTCGTGACCGGACAAGGGGGGGCCTGAGGTCGTTGATTATTACATTCTTCGGTTTGGGACGCGCGCGGTACTGAGTACTGAACTTTCAGTTAGTGTCAACCTTGTGGACAGCATGGGGGCATTACTTCGTCACGCAATTTGTAGCTTCTTTCCAGTGAAATGGTCGAACTTCCAATGCTGATCGTACCAAGCGGCGACATGGTGGCACAGCGGGCACATTGTAGGGGGTTCATTCCTGTCATTCACCCACGCCGAACCTCACTTTTGGAATTATTGCAATATAACATTTATCTGTTACGTGGACGTGGAAGAAAATTTTCTGAGACGTTGAAAATTTTTCGTCATGAGGTATATGTGTAGTAAAACGCGCCGAGATATTTTGTGCGTACGACTTCCTCCAGTTCGTCCGGACGTTGTTGGACATGCGTTAAGTCAACGTTTGGGTGCAAAGTCATATACTTACGAATGTACAGGTCTCGAGAACTGAAAAGCGAGGTCATTCAATACTTTTGATAGTCGTTAGATGGCTTGGACTTTGTGATTGTGGAATTAGGAAGTTTTAGGACGTCATCCACTCGTCAAACGCAGCATTCAGAAAATGCACATGGGTCAGCTAAGATCGATTTGAAGTACAAGTACAGTAGGGCTAGTTTATGAGTAAAGGTACAATAGATAGTGAGAACAGCTTTAGGTTGGCTATGATGAATTGGAGGAGTGACAACGAAAACGAAGGTTGGTGTGGTGTTGCGATGGAACTGAAGCTAAATCTGGATCTAACTCAAAATGTGATTGCGCCACATCTTGTTGTTGCAAGCCTAGCCCAGCAAGGCTCACGGCTGTTTTTTATTCTACGTCCGTCAACCACGCACTTTGTTCTAGACAGGGGTAAGTTATAACTTTAAACAGGTAACAAGACCTCTATACCTGGCAGCAAAACTTCCCATATACCTATTTGTCTGAGCAGGATAATATCTCTGGCTTTAGGGAACGAAGGACCCGATCCAGCCATACTCCATATTAGGAACAGCTTATTCCCATACCGCTTCCAGCCTCACGCGCATCAACCAGTCCTTCGCTAAAGATGCTAGTATCGACCCGACCATGGTGGCGACGAACTGTCTGCTGGGTTAAGATGCTGACGGTCTGTTCTTCAACACTGCCTGTTTAACCGCTGCAAAGAGATGAATATGGGCAAGATTTTGAATTTTTTTGGGGGGGGGAAGGGGGAAGGGGGGGAACCACAGGTTACGGTAAACCCGGACTAGGGTGATCGATGGGGGCTGTTCAGCAGAGTAAAACTTTTAAGACGGTAAGCTTGCTCAAGCCTTGGGCAATGGAGCTTATGGAGAGAAACCAGAGATAGAAGGGCTGAGTGCATATGACGAACGTGATATGTCGGGGAAAGAGATGGATCTACGGTAGTTCTGGTTCTCTCCATGTATGAACACATCGAGGTAGTACAACTTGATCTGAGCATATGCGGAGATTGATGAAATATCCATGAGAGAGAAGATGTGGGTTAATGGTAGGTGAGATGTGGCATAGGGAGGTGTGAAGAGGTGGGGGTTTAGGGAGAGCTTCTATAAGCTGACCTATCTTGTCTGTTGTACAGGGGTTCTTGGAAATCAAGGTAAGAAGTCCATGAAATTGCAAGCATCATATATATTGAATTGCACCGAACCAGTGGGTGCTTAGGGCCAGTTGAAAGCATGTTCTTCCAAATACAGTATGTTGATTTTCATCTTCGCACGTTGCCTGGAAATATTTATTGCCTTATAGCCAATTTTCGGCAACGCTTGATTACCGGTAGGGCGATCCTATAAACTGGTTTACTGTTTTGTCGAGAAGCATTTTGTGGCTGGAAGGGGATATCGGCTCGGATATCACACTTCTTTCTTGATCATACCTTACCGTTATCAGCAGCCATGTAAGCGACCGTCACCTGGCAAAGAAAATTGTCAAAATAGCATCATGGGGGCTGTTTATATGAGTTCGGAGCATTAAAACTCACAGGGCATAGTAGAAGCTTAACTTATGCTGTGTAAGTTTCGGTTCGGTCATGACGGCCCGGTCCATAGAACCATGTTGACTCAGGGCACATGGCGTCTGTTTGTGTACCAGTACGCGTGTATCGCCAGCTGCTGATTGTTTAACGATATTTAGACCAACTGCTATTTGTCAGTTAGACAAGGAAACTCTATCTAGTCCTTCCTGGCGAATACGAGCAACGTCTGATCTTCAAGAATCCCGGTGGTTTTGTCGTTGGTTAAACTTCATTTTGTTAGCAAGTTTGTTCGCTCTTGTTGTTTCATTGCCGTAAACAGTTACTCATTCCCCTGCCTGCTTTCACCTCAGCTTGTATCATTTTACTACTCTAAGGATTATTTCTCCTCTCGCTCTGATATCGGTTTGCCTCCAATGCTGACATCTGGAAATCTTGTGTCGCTACGCTGACTGGGGAGCTGTACGACTATGTCATTGTTGGTTGTGAGAGGAGTTGACACTGCTAGATACTTTTCCTTTGGTCCTCAAATTAGCGAGCGGTTCTGATATGGTCATGCAATAAGGGATACTCCGTATTCTGAGTAGAATATAGAATCTAACATACCCGTTTCTTAACTCCCGTGCGCTTGGCGGCTGCGGCTGCGCGTGTAGTTATGTCGATCGTTCGCCAGTCAGTTCAAGAGGGGTCATGCACTTTAATCTATGATGCTAGCATCTTTCGCCCAGCAGTCACCGGAAGCAATTTACTGCTGCAGCGAATGTCGCGCTTCAGCTCTTTTGTGGATGCTTACCGCACTTCATCCCAGATCCTCGCGAGTCTGATAAGTTGGTGTTGTGGAGTTCACCGGAGTGTCCGCTACTTTTGGCATGTTCTCCGTGAGAGCTCCGATCCGTCGGGTTCTTGTATTCGCCGGATCGGAACCATAATATCTATGTCGTAGAGAATATTCAAGGAATGGCGGTGTTAAAATTGAGAATTGTTTCGAAGAGATGTCCGTAATTTGGTCGTGTAACAATTCTAAATCTGTATCTTGAAAGGATGTAGACCTTGGTTAGAATTAGTAGTAGGGAATGAGACCGTGGACGAGGTCAAGATCTGAAGCATGTTAGATGATTTGAGATTGGTGTTGTACCAGAAGGTAATGAATGTTCTAGGGAAGTAGTAGTAGTAGTAGTAGTAGTAGTAGTAGTAGTAGTAGCCTACACGCTTCTAGTCTTGTTGTTTGCATGTTTGGGGGTGAAGAGCTGAAAACCGAACTATCTTACTTTGAGTGAGATCACCTAATCAAGCTGAGTGTAAACTGGCACGACTGGATGAAGCCACAAGAAAATCGCGTTGGGAGATTGAAATCGGGTATACCTTGTTTCTTAACTGGAATGTGAGACAAAAGCAACGAGGCCGATATAGCTCACTTGGTCTCCAGTTGAGAAACATGCGGAGGTTAATGAAGATCGTGGACTATATGATTGTGCAAACGGGGCCGCCCACGCGCTACAATTCTACTGATTGGACTAGCTTGAGGAGAAAGTAAATAATAAAATATCTGTAATTATACAGACCAAACCTCCATCATTATCCGTGACTCTTGACTTTTCTTTCATGTGTAGGCTCATGCCCAAGTCACAAACTCAGCCGTTTAATTTGCCTCATAACAGCACCGTGTCTACATTCGTTTACCGTATAACATTGCATGACAATTTTCCTGTCCATTAATAACTGTTCCGTAACTCCACTTACACCACTCATTCGTCCAATCAAGAGAAGACATGCCTTGGTAAGTGGTACCATGTTCTTGTCAACATTAAGAAAATACAACCCAATGAAATACCTAGAAAGACATTGGAGAGAGATTAAAATAACAAATAGTAGAAAGGAATAAATGAGGTTTGATTGTATGAGCGGCTAAACGAAGCCTGCATTGCGGTCTTCCTAGGGCGCCATCCATGTTCCGTGAATTCAAGAAATAGTGATTCTGTTCTTTCCCCGAGCGCCGGCAATGCCGCGGTGAGTACCATGAGATGTGAAGGATTTACCGTATTAGTTTTGATTCTTTTTAATGATGTCGAGTGAGGCGGTAAGATGCTATCAAATGTGTAAAGCGAATGCCGTCCAAATATTAACTTCAATTGATCGTGACATATCATGAATTCCGATTATCTTCGTCTAGGTCGTACGAAAAGATATCAACTCTTCGAGATTGTGAAGCTCCCGCTGATGATGTTGTGAAGATTGACTGCGATCGGACCATCGTGCGCTGTAAATCTCAGTCTGCATAAGCATCGATGAGTGGGTAAGCTTCTCGGCTAGTTTCTGTGCCCTGATATTTCCCGTAGCCAAGTGACCATGAGCCTGGTAATGACAATGGCAATGGCAGCCCTTGTGATGTGTATTCTTCCTTGACTCTCCTATGTTTATCGTCATCTTTGCTAGGGCTTGGAAGTCCAACCTCAAATATCGGATTCGCGTAATAATGATAGCCGTTGAAATTATCAACAGACTTCCGCTCATCCTCATCCATCATGTTCTGGTCACCAACAAGGCTATCATTAGGTCCGCCACTAATGGAACTAGCAGAGCTGACAGAATGACTTGATAGAGGGCTGGGATCCATCGAATAATGACTTCCTCTATAGTGACCACCTCCAATTCCGCTTGTGCCTAACATTGTCAGGTTGGTGTTCAACCCGCGACCGGGAGGGGCTACACTGCCGCCCGTGAACGGATGATGGGGACCACTGCCATTGCCACTCCCGGACGAGCCACCTCGCGATCCGGAATTATGTGGTCCTTCATTTTGGTAGTGGCTCGGAGATCGTCCACGCACGACCACCTGTGCACTAGATCTGTATGCAATCTTTTCCCAACGTGGTTTTGATTCCCTAGGATCTCTAACATCAACGTGGAGCTCCACGATGAGATGATAATATTGTTGCTGGGCCCTTCTCTTTCCATTGTTTGCGGTCGCACTTTTGAACTGTATTCTTTCAAATGTGTGAGAGAAATTGTTGACGCCATGTCCAGCTGTGCCATACGGTTGTTCTCGGTCTTCACCTTGAAGAGGAAGGTATGGCCCGGGTAGTTGCGCTGAAGATGTCGGGAATGGATTTATCTGGTAACCGTGCGGGTCCACTTGAGATTTTCCTAGAGGGGTAGGTGCAAGCTTCTCATATTGAATTTGCAACTGCGGTCCTTTGTCTCGTTTGGGTGTGTGCTGAACGAGCTCAATCGACTTTCCAGCAGTTCCATCTACGGTTGCAGATATGATCATGGCCATGGCTTGCACCTTCTGCGGTGGGCCATCCTGATCAAGATTAACATATAGATGGCCATTCGAAATGTAAGGTTCAAGCGTAAACGACACATTGACGCTGAAATAATTTCGGCGATAGCATGTCCACGTTCGTGTTTCTCCGGAGATGAAGAAACCCTTCTCTATTTTGCAGTTGATAATTGGATTCACTGACTGTCCGTCGCACGTCAGCTCGCGTATGTTTTCTTGCTTCCCGAAAGGTGGCGTGTCTTCTGATCTCGCATTGTGCGAGGAATACATCCCCATGCCAGCACCGTAGGAGGCTTGTTGGCCGGACATGTTGCTGTTAGCCACAATGGTTCGTGGGGTATCCGGAATGGAACCGTAACCCCTATAAGGTTCTGCGTGATGACGTGGAGATAGAGGATTATGTGAAAAAGAGTTATGCCTATTAGCAAAAGGTGCTGCTGCCGTCGTGTATCGAGCCGTTGCGCTTAAGCTTGGTGAAACTTGGTGGTCTGCTGTTGTCCTTGACGGAGGTAACATTCCCAAAGGCGAATGGTCCGTTCTAGGAGATTTAAAGTTAGCTGGCCTGAGATTGAAGCCACACAGGAACGGCCGATAGGAGAGTGGAAGAATAAAATGCCGGCAAGTGATACGTACAAGGATTGCAATTTCCCCCTCGCATATGAATTGGGGAAACCTCCTTGATTGGAAAACAGGTGTGGTGCTGTTGTGAACGAATTGCCCAGTTGCAAGGCTGGCTGCTGGTGAGAGTATAAACTCGGAGGTGGACAGGATGGAAAAGGTATGGAGGAAGAATTTGAACTCGGGCTGGTGGAGATTGAGCCGGAACTTGAATCTGAGATTCCTGACCCACTTTGATACCTAAAAGTTTACCAACGGTCAGCCATGCCGGTGAATTCTAAAAATCAGCTCGAAAGATATTCAAAGCAGAGAGCGGAAGGCTGGGTATGTGTAACAGGGGAGCAAAAACGGGCGGCACGGCTAAGGTGCGAATCTCGAGAACGACATTGCCCAGGGTTGTCGTGTGATCAGGTAAAGACCACGCTGTTGGGATAGACTGGTGAGCCGTACGGTTGGAACTGTACGACGGAAAGCAATACTAGACAGGAAGACGTGTTTGTTTTCGATGGTGTGTAAGAAATCGAAGGGGGGTTTTAGAACTAGGTAGAGCTTTGGGCAGCAGTAGCCTCGAGGTATAGTACGAGCGGGACGAACGATTTGCTGTGAGCCAAGGCAACGCCACGGGAATCATAAGGGTCCGTGTTATGATGAAAGATCCAATGAAAAAAGAATACCTACACTGGGTCATGCCCTGGCCTATGGGGGGGAATGTAACGCATGTTATTGTTGGTCGATTGGATGGACATGACATTGGCCGGCTGGCTTAATGCTCCGTCACGCCTAAGGTGATGATCTTGGACCCCTCCAGATGCATAGTTGGTATGATGATGTGCATGATGGCCAATTTCGATGCATTCTGGCTCCGAAGGGAGAGTATAATCGGATCCCAGTGAATGGATCTGCTGGGGCATGAGGGCTGCTGCTCAAACAAAACCATGTCAGCCAATCAATTGTAAAAGACAGTTTTCGTAAAGAGTAGGGTAAGGTAAATGGAAGTAGGGGGGGGGGGGGTATGACAAAAACGACTTGAGCTGTACGGGGATCAAACTAAGAGCTTAAGGTAGCAGTCATAGCCTTGCGGGTTTTGAAAGCTGTCGGAATAGCTCTCTAATGTTACACAAACACTCGCCGACTCTCGGGTGCCAAAATCACTGCGCTAAGGTGTGATTCATGCTGGCCCCTTCAGATAAGTCCCCGCAGATTGTGACTGTTGGAGGCAAACTGAAAGGGTATAAATATAGAACAAAGAAAAATTCGTAAAGGACGAAAAAAAAAGAAGAATGATTAATGCAAAGCAGGCAAAAGAAAGAACAATATACAGCCCTGTGCAAGGTCTTACAGACTAAATTTCAGCAAACATATCATTTCAGTAGGAGGAAAAAAGCGCGGAGTTCTCAAACGCACGAATACATGTCTAGGATGGTAGATAATCCCATTTTGAATTTTGGGCTTACTCACCTGAATTCATAATTGCGGCAATAGTCATAAGGTGTACGTTATATGACTTTTGACCAGCCCTAGGAAGCTTCTCTTGGATGGGACCAAGAAACGATCTCTTTCGCGAGCGCCGCGGTCGCGGTTCCTCCACTACCTTAGAAACTAGCTGAAGCTTCTTGACGATCCGCGCGATGATGGCACAGCCCTCTGAGCAAGGTAAAATAATATGGAATGAAGCTTCTCTTTCAAGAGATGCTGTGTGTGAGCTTATTGTTTTCCTAAAGGTATTTTCGAGTATTCGATATTATCCTTGTTTAGGAATAGCTTTCCTTTCCTTTCCTAACAAGTAACTGGGCCCAAGCTCTTTTTCTCCAATGAAGTCGCGATGGCTCCTATTTGCGAAGTGCTGATTGGGGGTGCCTTTGCTACTAGGCCAGGTGCCGCCTACTGTGATGCTCGGGGGTTGGTTCACTGAGAGGTGGGCTTCCCTCGACAAGCGATCGACGGCAAACGGGAAAAAACGTCGATACCTTACTCGCTTGCCCTTGAGGACGATGAGGCGGGCGTAATGGGCTTCCGCTGGACCTTGCAAGCCTTGCTCTGGCGTGGTGGAAATCTCGAGCCACTGAGAGCTTTAGCCGGATTAGAAGTTGGATTCTCACCTGGCTGCGGCAACTAATGGTAGTGGCGGATGGCCCGTTCGGAGGGGACCTTGTACCTTGTAAAATGGACAACCTAACCCACGTAA
The DNA here is from genome assembly GCA_010093705.1 of Patellaria atrata CBS 101060. Taxonomy (NCBI): domain Eukaryota; kingdom Fungi; phylum Ascomycota; class Dothideomycetes; order Patellariales; family Patellariaceae; genus Patellaria; species Patellaria atrata. The sequence goes on from MU006105.1 coordinate 276,463, forward strand.
GGTACAGGCCAACCTTTTGCCCTAAGCTTGAACAGTCAAAGTAACAGCCTAACAAGCCTTAACCTAGGTAAAGTAAGGTACTGTCAGATTGATTAGTCACAAGCTGCTCTTCCAGAAATATTGCGCGCGATCTTTAAGACTGTAATCTTTCAGGATGGAACTGCTTCCACCTCAGTTGTTCCTTTCGTCGCTTCGATATGTAAGACGGTCGTTGATGAGTCGTATTTCGTTTGACTCGAAAAACTTCTGCAACACCTAGCGCGAAAAGACCTTGAACTTCAATATATGCGCTGAAAAATGTTGATATGTCTGAACTTTTCGCTCGCTTAATTATTAGGTTGGGTTCGATTTTTGAATTTGTTGATTAAGGTACCTTCCATACAAAATGCGCGGATGGGACGCGATTTCCCTTAGGGACCGAGAAGAAATTGTGGGCTCGAATTTCAAGTCCTATTTCCCACGTGTCAGCTATCATATTTCCGCAAAAGCAACGAACGAGTTTGTACCTATGAAAGATCTGTTCAGAATTCGTGGCGCTCAACTTCTCTTCTTGTTGACTGTGGCTTCGCGCCTTTACTGTTATTCGTCGTTCCCGATTCCTTGCGATCTGCACAGGCGTCTCGGTAGGCGGAGAGACCGAGCCGAGAGTGGTTTTCGATATTGCTTCGGGAACGGCAAGCTTTCAGGCCCCAAGTAGAAGTCCAGTTTAATACCCTAGGAGTTGTGACAGGAAGCAAGAAGAGGGTGATAGAGTAAAGCAAGAAATATATGCACCGATTTCATAGAAATCCGAACGGACATGAGCATCAAAGGTCGTGGATTACCGTAGTACAGGCGTAAAACGGCTAGGAGATTGTCCCGTGAATTCAAAAAGATCCAAATCTTGCTAACCAAGGATGAAGGAGGGATGGAGCAGTAGATAGGGGGGAGAACTATTAGATGTCAAAGCTCATGGCATACTGTGAGAATTCGAAGTGCTCGAAAGGTCCCAACGGGTAGCTAAGTAAGCCAGCGGTGGTGAATGCGAAGCAAGAAGTACAGAATAGGTGAATAGCGCGAACATCAGTTGCAGGGGAACTTTTGTGACATTCATACTCGGCGTTTTGCCCCAGAACGGAGACATCAACCTAGGCAACTTAAGATTGATTAAGATTCAGCCTCAGAGGGCTTGTTCGTATTGAATCAGGTAGGCTCAGACCATTTCCCATGCTTTAGCACTACGGTAGCATTTGATTTGGCAAGCTGCAGGACATGACTGTCCCAATGCGCTCTATCTATTCTCCGAAGACGCCAGGGAGATGATTTGCGCCGGGATTTTTGGAATTGTATCTCGTCCACGCATCCAATTCCTTTTGCTCCCCCGGGGAAAATGAAAATGTTAGAGCCTACACCCGTCGCCACTTCTGGAAAAGTTCCTATGCAGACGCAGGAAGCTCTAGTACAGTCGCCGAACTTCATTTGCGGGGGCTAACAAGAACCAACGCTTGGGGAAAGCTCTATCGATGTGTTTCAAGTTCGAGAGAAGACTAAGAATAGAGAAGATCACTTGCCTCGAGAATCTACATTACTACTGGGGAACTGGGGGGCCAAGCGCCCTAATTTGCTCTCGTTTCTGCTGCCGTTCTCGGGCCGTCGCCCCTACCGCGTGTGCAGATCGTGTTGTGATCCCATCACCGACCCATATCGTCCTAACCGGATCAAGGGCCATGATCAAGATGCTCGATGTTGATTTCATCGCTCTTGACCGTTACCTATCAGATCGAACAACCCACAAAAAGTACGCCCAGACGCAAGCAGACGCCACCGCTTTTTCCAGCCGTACAGTGGATCTAATGTAACTCTTTTGCAACATGAATCCATTTGAGATTGCCTTTGCCTTTGTTGAGAAGTTGAATCTTGGGAAGTATAGCAGCTTGTCTACGGGGCCAAACAACGCCCACACGGGGCGATCCATAGTGCTAGCCTACCGCTGCAATCTTGCTGCGAACAAAGGAAAAAGCCGTTGACGAAGATCGCCGAACTGGTGCACGTCTGGGGCTCTTAGTGGACGAGAATAATGACGAGTGAAAGGACGACTCTGGGCGATTTCGAAGGGCGGGTGATCGACTTGGGGCGATAGGGCGGTGCTCGCTGATGTGTGTGTGCCTGTGTGTCTGTGTGTGTGTGCGGTATCTCCACGTATAGTTACCCCTTGCCGATGGGCAGGTAGAGGAAAGTCCAGTGATGGGGAGGAGATGGAGGGTAGTCGATGTGCAGAGGACAAGGGGACAGGGGGAACCAGTGGATGGTAACATGCAGAAAATGTGGCTTGCGGCCAAGATGTTGAAGGGACATTTTGACAGACTAGGCTAGTCTCTCCTCGCTCCGTAGAGCCCAAAAGTCATCCGCTTTTTTCTTCTTCCAACTGATATCATCACCGTCGTATTCCTAACAACATCATTGTTTTATTCGGACGTGTCAGTATTTTTTCCTTGTTTCCTTCTTTCACCTAGAACTAACTGAGGATATGGCATAGCCCCACGCGACTCCATTTTACTAATAGCATTCTTCGAAAGAAAACTAGGTTTATTCTTAGTTGATCGTGCATTTCTCGCACGTTTAATGCGCATTTACGCGCGAAAGTTCTCACAATTTTCCCCTCCCTTGCGTCTTCCTCGTCAAAGAAAAGATAGGATACAAAGTTAGCAAAAACATGTTCTTTGTTCGTAGCGTGTGATAAGTCTTCGGACAAGGCTTCCGAATCCTTACTCGACACACCGTCCTAAGCCAGCGGTCATCTGATGAAAGACCCGCGTCTTTTCAGGGACAGTTTACAAGTCTGTAGCTTCAGGCTAGCTGCTCCGATAACTATGGAGATGGAGGAAATCTCCCGGAGTCCTGGAACCGGCCAAACTTAAACTAAGATATCGCCGCTTTATAGAGATGAAAACAAAGAAAAATCCGTGGACTACCTGATTTTGGCACCGAATTGTTAAGCTATGATGGCGGCAGTGGTGTCATGTCGATCCAGGTCCTCTGTACTTCATATCCAATGAGCCCGTGGAGTGTGGGATAATTCGGGTCACAGAATGCGGCTTTCCAAGAAGAACAATCCCCTTGAATTACGCTCCGGCCAAACAAATGTGCTTAGAGGACTCGAAAGATTGATTGTGGTAATGACTGCTGCAGGATGCTCCGAACACTATCGAAATGCTGCGTCTGTCTCAGCGGGGACTTCAAACAATGACCTATCCAAAGTGTGTTGGGGCCGGCTACCAGATAGCCAAGTTCCTACTGTTGCACAAAGGCAACCACGACAGCAAGGCAATCATTGGTCCCTATGTCTTGGGGCTGATGAACTCGAAGAGTTTCCCATTACCAGCTAATCCTGTGAATTTTCTGCCTAGTTACTATCTTGATGCCCCTTGAAAATTATTGCATTCCTACAACTTCTGGATACGATAGTTCCGACACATCCGCTCAGACAAACAATGAGCTCACCGATTATGTTTGAAGATGAATGCATAACCTGCAAAGGCCCTCGTTGATTCTGCATTAAGGCAGTCCGCATTTGTTGAGACTTCATTCACCCAACCCCTTGATCAATCCGATACGTCCTTCAAACAAAGGCTCCATATACCATACAACTATCCGCATGAAGATCCCCGAAACTACGATATGAATGTTTAAACATAAGGGTTTACGTCTTGTTCATTTCAGTCGTCGAAACTATTGGTGTTGGGCAATTAGGGGCGACCTACACCAGTTTTGCCAAGGCTCTATTCATTTGCGTGACGATTACAACATCGTCACTTACCAACGAGATCTTTGTGCGATTCGATGCGAAGTCCCTCTACCCGTGAAACACCCTAAATGAAGTCGGATAATTATGAAGCAATATTTCAATCTTTAGCACTGGTACAGGTTCTTTATGAAATAAAATAGAAGGAACATATTACGCTAAAACTGGCCATTTACTAACTCACTCTTTCAGTGGATTGATGACGAAGTTGTCAGATCAGACGTGAGGTGGTTTGACTAAGATTCCGTCTGGTTGATTCAATCTGGTAACAGTTGGACTCGAGGCGCTAGGCACTCTGTGGTACTGTACGTACTGAGAGTGTCCTCCAGTTTCTCGGATAGAGAAGTTCTAAGATTGATTATTGCCAACACATCTACGAAGAAAGATTCTTTCTCTAAAATCATCTGTTCTTAGACGCGGGAATATCAACTCGAATGCGCGGGACCCTCGAGATTCCGGTTATACGTTCGAGATCGTACCATATTACGACTCTAGTAACCATACAGTCCAAGCCATATTAGCACAGCTTCCACCATAGATCCTCCCGGCCATCGGCTGGTCTGCACCACACAGAGTGGAGAACGAGCTCGTTGGTTGACAACTTATCTTCGTAGCACCGTGCCCCACTTCAACTGTTGTATGAACTCCTGAACCGTGCAAACGTTGCGAGCCATATTTGCACCCCTTAGCCGCTATTATAGCTCCGCCGATAAGTCCACTTCACCATGTCAGTTCTGGCAGGATTTGACCGTGCGTCAACTCGTCCATGTCGGCCTTATATCTAAGTTTGGAGAATCCTCCTTTGGCAATGGCCTCTGAGATTCGTTGAGGGCCAGGACTTCTGCTTCTACCCGCAGAAGATCACCACATCCGCCAGACAAAGAGATGCGTGATGACGGATGATTAGAGCGTTGTTGTTTGTCAATATTGATTCTTTTCAAGTACGTCCGCGGGGAGGACCATATGACACCCGCAGCAAAAGTGGGATTGAGTCCCCGGGCGAGGCGTCTTGGTCGTTATTTTCGTATCTCTTACACCGGATCTCGGGAAGTTCTTCTTCCAACAAGTGAGAACTCTCGTCTCGGAACAAGATGACCAGTTTTACGACGATCCGCACCGTCGACGGCGCAAGTGCAAGCCTTCCTCCGCGTCTAGACCTAACCGCGTTCTGAATCACACGACCTCCCGGAATGGATTTCACGCTACCAAGATCAGTAGATTCAAAATAGCACTCGATATCGAGGATCCCCGCGTGTATTGGTTCGCGGGAGTTGATATCGGTGGATGCTTATCTGTCATAGTCCGGCTCGGTGTATTCCAATAGTCATTCTTATTTCCTGGTCTTTCACAGTTCAACAAAGAGATCTGGGATTAGCAATGTGTTACGAATATCCTTTTGATCAGAACTTACTAAACAACAACATGGAATTCTTGAATGCATGGATTTCGTGGATTAGATGTGTTTTCTCGCTACCACCATGGACTGAGCCCCTGAAAACCCCTAGGTTTAGTGTATGTTTCCTTGATGTGGAAAGAGGCTCTATGTACTACTTCAGCTGTAGATTACGCAGCACCAGATGAGAGTCCATAGGATCTCATCGCAAAGGTCAATACCAGAACTATGTTTCTCATTGACAGAAGGATGTAGGCTGTACTGCCTCACCCAAAGAATCAGTATTCCAGCATAGTAGAGAAGGATGACACAACAAGCTTTTACCATCCTCTATTGAAACGTAGCTGTTATACTCATTCAACCTTTCTATATTCTGAACGCGTATCCTACAGTAAAATTCCTCCTGCCCTTTTGTGATACATATTCGAATGACTTCAAACCAACTTCCTATAGCACCTTTACATTCTTGTCGCCGTTCCGTCCCTAAAATCTCCCTCCATAAATACCTTTCCGCATTCCCTAATGGAGAAATCCCTAGGCATTTTAATGTTCGAAAGCGCACAGGAACTCTTATCCCATCAACGCTAGTTCCGTAGAGTCATACGCGTCGTTTCGAGGGGTAACAGACCATTCTATTAGAGAACCCACACCTTTGATGAAGCACATAACCTAAATACTCATAGCCGGAAATCCGAAAGTCCCAAATAAAGTGGAGAGGAACAGCCTCCCTCATACAGCGGCTCTCAACCACCAGCCCCTTTCCCCACCATTTGACCAAACGTTACCCGCTTCCACACGAGCATGATTACTATCAGTCAAATGATCCGTACGGCAGCATGACGGCGGCATAATCTAGTAATTCATGCTCGGAAGCAATCACGAGGTTAGGCCTAACCGCTACTACATTTCGTACTCTGATTGCGGGATACGGGCGAGACACTGACGAACCCCTTCCTATTTTAGTACTATCTACCCGGTCATTACTGGAATGGTGCTGTTGGTTGTATGCTAGGGGCTTGCCGAGGAGATGAGAGCGGAAATACAGGGTGGGATGTGCTTTGGCTTGGTCGATGTTGTTGTTCGGGATGAAGTTTTGTAGACTAAGGACACCTCCCGGGGAGTGTAAGACTATTATATGGTACCGCTGTTTTCTATCACCGTAGCTTGAATCAAGTATCACAATGATGAGGTACAATCTGGTAATGCTACAGAAGACTAATTTCTTGAAGATGAATATATATCCCATGTCTTCCCTCCTTGACCCTCCACGATTTGAGCCGGTCCCGCAAAATGGAAGCCGCCTTCACGAGTTCTAGATTTCCTCCGTAACGACAGAGAGATAGATAGTCATCTAAAGCAGTGCTGGCATGTACTAACTCCTTGGAGCCTGTGCTAACCTTCTTCTCCGAGAGTGACTGTAACGTAGAATTGGTTTCCTCTTTCTACTGCTTCTCATCCTTTCGCTTCTCTATACATTTATGCCCTTCTTCTTCATCCTGATTCTCCGTAATCTGTTTAGGCCTTAGTAATCGTCCGGTTTACCCATGCTTCCAGACAACTACTTCGGCGGTTTAGTGATATCTTAGTGATAAATTACGCGACAAACTGTTGAAGTCAGCACGAGTCGAGTGTTTACGGTTGCATTCGCAAATTCGGGTTCACTTTCTTTCGTTTTGGAACGATCTTGCGCAAGAGTTTTCTGAAACGCTTCCCCTTGCTAATATCTTGCTTTGTTGTCTCTGGTATTGATGTTGAAGACCCTTTTATACTTGAGGGCCGGCCACTGTTAGATGAACTGCTGAGACTGACCGGTGGCTCTGGGGTCGGTGGAGACTCTTCATTTGAGCTGTGTGACGAGATTTCCTCGCTACTGTCAGCTGAGAGCTGAGGAGAAGCTATCCCATGTGATAATAGTACACTCCGTTCTTCAAGACAACAGTCCGTTACTCCAGCAGTTTCCAGACTTGAGTTCAAGGTTTTCATGAGAACACTCCGGGCAGTTGGTCGGTTCGAAGGGTGCTCATCGAGCATGAGTCTTATTAAGCCCGATATTCCCGGGAATGCTCTTGTCACGGAAGAGTCGGGTTTATAGGTACTAGGAGATGATATGTTAAGAAGTTTAGAAAGCCAGATCTTCGTGGTTTCAATTGAATGAAGGCATGCCATGTCGTACTCTACTATTATGAACTTCTGAAGATTTTCGATTTTATCTCCCATGAGTACAGTCAATATCTCCACGAAAACAGCTCCAAGGGGAAAAATATCCGCAGCTGTATCTCGTCTCTCGCATCGAACGACCTCCGGTGCACAGTAGATCCTCGTGCCAGAGGCAGGTCCCGTAGAATCACTTCGATCATCATTCTTGAAGTCTTGAGAGATCGAGAATCCAGTGATATAGACTCTGGATTTCTCGACCAGTATTTTACCCGGCTTCAGATCCCCATGTCTAACACTTTGATTGTGCAGATATTGTATGGCATTCGCTCGATCGAAGAACCAGGGCTTTATCTCCTCTCTTATGGCATTAGTCTTTTCTGCAAAGAGCATGTATTCCTTTAGGTCGCAATCAGTAACAGGAGAATGTAGTATCGTAACTGTATCTTCTCAGATGTACCGTCCGATGAGAGATACAATATGATGGTGGCGAAGCTGCCGTAAAACCTTGACTTCGTTTTGGCCGAAATTTTTAGTGGTCTTCCTCGCTACGACTCTACCGTCAGTCTGTAAAAAAAAGTCACAACGGCGTGCCCACAGGCACCTAGAATGCCCAAGCGTTTATAGGGGATTTCACCTCTCGGTTTATAAGTTTCAGTGAGATGAGATCCTTGTTCCATGTTCTCTGTGTCTTGATTCGTAACTTGGGGAGCGCGAGGTCTAGAGATTACCTGTTTGGGCAGTACGAGGGTAGCCAGTTGTTCTAGATGGTCTGCGATATGTCCTTCCATTTTGAATGCGCTCTTCTCTTCTCCACACAGTGCACATACTGAGAGCATTACGGTATATGGCTCGTTTCTTAGCCTATGTTCTTGCAGCTCATGGCTCTACCACTCCCTGCAATTTTGGAAAGTTTTGTAAGATTCAGTGCGACGACCAAATGTACAGATATATGGTTCTAGATCAAGAAGTACATGGCGGCTACAACGTAGAGGTTAGTAAACGTCAATTTACGGAAGATAAACGACCAAATCTTTATATTATTCTACAAGTAATACCGTGAGTGGTCGTGTAGATAGCAGTTGCAATTACTGAAAAGCGAGGGCCAACATAACGTTGTTAAATTGGAAACACTTACTCTCAATCTGATCTATTTTCAACCTTTGGTAAGAGTCGAAAGCAGAACGGATACTCCAAGGAGCGCCGGGAATGATTCAAGGTGATATTTCCAAACCGCTTATTCAGTCTCCTGAACGAGTTAAAGATACCGCACGATGTGTCGTCGTCGATTGTGAAGTCATGTTTGTCTGCACCCAGCTAAAGGGCATATTCGCGTAGACATTTGGGCTAAAGGGCATGGGCGATTCATCGTCCGACTAGTTGTTCTCGTTGGTAGACTCGATATGTCTATCAGTATATCTACTATCTTTTATGAGAAAGTCGTGTTCCATCTTCTGTACAAGTAGTCAGTTTCGCCTAAACAAATTCGCCACGCTCAATCGCTCGATAAGCTCCTCATTCGCTTTGGGTAGCGCTAAACATACTAAGTCGATTTCAGGCTTTAGGAAGAAGTTTGTTGTCTTTTCTCTGATATCATGGTCCGAAATTAGGGAAAAGCGAGAAGGTTCGAGCCCATACAGAACATCGATCATTTTATCCAAGGTACGGTCAAGTACTACCCTCATCCGTGAATCCACTTCTACATAAGACAGCTCAGTGTTGGCCGTCAATCTGATTCAAGCGGAGAAGATAGTATTGGAGATCAACTGGATATATCCCATGAGATTGCGTAACGTCTCAAGAATAGAGGCTCCCCAGGACGACGGTTTCTCCAGATGTCGGTCCAGGTCTCCATTACAAGCATCATATTCGACTCTCCAAAATTCGAAATACTCGTGGTGCAGTTTCATGTCATCCCAACAAATGATTTCATTCGTAGGGTGCGGTACGGACAAGCACCCATGGAAAGCATGGATGCATTTGTCGTAAAACTCTTTGATGAAAAGACGTTGACGTGATGAGAGCACTACCTTCAATGAGAAGGGGTGAGGCTTTCGGTGAGGAAGTCTGCGACGGGTGATAGATGAGATATCTGGCTGGCACATCCTAACAAAAGTCTGAACTTGACCGTAATAGAAGGGTCATAGAGGTATGTATTCCAGGTGAAGGCCTTTCTTTGCAAAGTTGAGAGATAGATGAAATTACCTGTAGTTCTAGCGCCAAGCGGCTAGAAACCAGGTACCTCCCATCAGTGACGGAACCTAAAGGCCAAACCATCGTTGCAAAAACCAGAATACGAGCAATTGATTTTTTGATTCAGAGAATATATGTTGATGTTGTATTGCCACTAATTGAGGGATATGTTAGTTCTGAACATATCCCAAGTGACCGAACACCTGGGGAACAAGCGAGGTGGACATTGACGATTTATGTGTCGATCTTAGTCAGGGGCCTTGATGATGGATGTATGAACCGCCTTCACTAGTTTCGTAAACATAATACTGTGGACACTCGTAGCCAGACTAGCATTCTGGAAAACATGTAAGTCTAATAACCAGATCTAGTATGTTTGATCGTCTAAAATTCCCCCTGGGCACTTCCGTGCTTACACCTTTTCTCAAAAGAGTTCAGGATTCGGCTCCGGAGAGGAAATTAGTTAGTACTTAGCCAACCGAGTTGTATAATACCAGCAACAACCGCAGATACGGCCTCAGCTAAGCGTTCTCGTATGGTTCAGATAAGGCCTGAAAAGAGGGATCCGTACAGCACCAGATATAACATCACTAGCCGACCCATACGACTCAGATACGGCCTCAAATATGGCCTCAGATAGTTCTACGGCTTAGATACGGTCTGAACTGAGCGCTCCGTACGGCTCATATACGGTCTCAAAAGAGTGGTCTGTACGGCTCAGACATGGCCTCAGATACGGCCCCCAGATACGGCTCAGATACAGCCTTAACTGAATGTTTCGTACGTCTTATCTACGGCTAGACGCCAGGTCATTGTACCCTTCATTTCCCCTTGACCTTGGTTGTGCAAAAATAGTTATACACGGACGTATTCATAGGGGAAATGATGCCTTGAAACTTGCTTCATGTATGTGCGAGCTGAAGTGAAGACCCTTGAAGATTGAGAGATCAGCGGGCAAGCCGCAAGGTTGGCGTGTACACATATTAATCAGTTCTGGTTGACTTAGCGGAGTACTATTCTCAACCTTTTTACTGTCGTTTTGATCCGTTTTGGTATTTCTTTCAGTTTTCTACCTACTTCTTCCATTCTTCTGTATACCTGATGCTTAAGTCATATCATTACTATAAAAGCCAGATATGAATACGACCCTTTAATTACCGAACTAGGTTCAAGCAAGGCTTAATCTGCGGGTATCCGTTGGGGGTGCTCTTCAGCCGCATCATGGTAATCTTCCTGCTTCCATTATGAATGTTGTTGCCTACATTTTGTGAGTTTGTTCACTTCACACAAGTGCCCTAAGGGATTATTGTATTGTCATATCATCTTTTAAATCCCTTCAACTTCTGTCATAATGCCGACAGGCTTCGAAATTGCAGGACTGGTGCTTGCCGCCTTTCCTATTGTCATCAAGCATTATCGAGAAGGCTGGAGACTAGTCTCAACGTTGATAAGCTTCACTTCACACCGTGCGAGGTAGATATCCGAACTGGAATTTCGCGAAGTTCATTTTAAGAACACCCTGACTTTTCTGTTCTCAACCTTCATTCCTGATCGGTCTGTTATCAATAAATTGATGATCCAAATGGACCCGGAAGAGTAGAGAGCACAAGCTGAGGAGATGGACTTCCAACTCAAACTGGTCTTTGGTGATGAGCCATACGAAGCTTTAAGATCGTTATGATTACCATAAGATACGCGTTATTGGATACCAAAAAGCTGATCAAGGCCTCAGAGGTAAGAGTCAACTCTCCAAAACTAACTTTTTGTTGTCATTCATACTCATTGTAATTATTAGGCCGATAATAACGTTAACAGGGAAACCAGATTTCGGTTAAGCTTCTATTACAAAAGACCAGAAATGTTTGCTTCGATGGAATATCAAATAACTGAACTTCATCCACTGGTAAGGGATGCTGGTTTACTGGCACCCTACCGTCGCGGAGCTTATTCAGCTCCAAAATTTGCAGAAATCAACTAGTGAGCTTGTGAGCTCTACAAGGCCATTTCTAGATCAAGTCAGAGTCAGGGGGCACAAAACCCACATCAGGACGAGCATACCGTTTCAATGCTGCTTGACGCACGCCTTAAAGAAGTCTGCGAATTCCGACCTATTGGGCATGAACTGCAATTGGAACATCCTCGCATCCACTATTTTAGACTCGTACTCATGAAACAGCCTGGTTTGATCTATAGAATTTTGGATGCTTTTCAGCACTTTACTGTAGAAACAACTGGAACTGCAACAGCAACAGCAACTGGTAGACCACCTCATGGTGGTAAGAAAGGAAAATTTGTTTTCAAGGACCGTGGTTTCCGTCAAATCTAGAAAACGAGCATGTGCATATCTGGGAGGAGCTCGTGAGCAAAGAACAACCCTTTTTTTCTACGACCGTTGGAGAGACACGAGATCCGACAACCCAAATAGAACTTTGGGACATGCATTTTGTGATGGCTAAGATACTAATCGAAATTGGAGCTGGCAAGCATTCGATGACATTCCGATGCCTGGTGATGTTCCTCCCCAACCAACAGATTTGCTGAAGATGACACGACTCGCACGACAATCTACATTGCAAATGGGGAAGGACTACAAGGAGTCATTGAGAAGTTGTTTGAAACTAGTGGATTAGAAACCGTCTTTGGAAAAAATGGAATCTAGGAATTGAATCAGAAAATTTTTAATGATGTTGTATTGGCACTAACTAAGGGACATGTCAAAAATATCCCACAATTGATCAATGACCTGACGAACAAGCGGGGACGGTGGAGATTGACGTTTTAAGAAGTTGGAGTGTCGATCTTAGTCAGGAGGTCGATGAAATGGGTTCAAGCCTGCTTGATGGTAAATAATATTTTGGCGATAGTACACATGTACAACCCGTCTTCAAGTAGTTTCGTGAATAATCATTTTTGGCTGTGGGGACTCATAGCGGGACTAGCATTTATAAAGTTATACAATCTGATGACAAGACCCAGTATAAATTGAAAAAGGCGTGACCCAATATTTGTTCTATTGGAAAACCCGTACGGTGATCTGATCAACCTAGTCTCATCTTACAAGAGGAATGAAAGCATTAAATGAGCAAAGGGTGACAAACCTACGATTCTCTGGAAACAAACAAGAAACGCCAAAACCAAACCATGACCTAAAAGAAACATTGTCCACTTACCACATATCCACGAAACGCTTCCTCTTACTACACCAGCTCCCTATAACCTACTGCAAACCTCCATAGAATGATTGACAAGCAAAAAAAATGACCCTGTTCCCCTTGTGCGAATTGCTCTTTACCTAGCCAGAGCACAACCCAATGTATGCGTCACTAAGCGAGTGCCGAATTGTGATTGCCTGCTACAACAATGTTGGGGTCATAACGATATACTATGGCCGTATACTATTCCCCCGTCCCCCCTTCCCCGAAAAAGCAGCCGCGACAGCTTCTAACCTCCATCTCTGAAAAGGCGTTGACAGCTATCGTTCCAACTGAGACCACACGAAGCCAAAATACTCAGAGTAGGGATCGGAAACTCTGATTCAGTAAGTAGTAACTTGACATGGACCACGTTTAACGTAAGGACACTCTGCTCGGGGGATAATATCGGCCAGGCCCCTGTTTTGAAGGCCCTTGGGATCTAATAGGTTCGCTGGAGAACTACAGGCTATCTGTGAATCCTGCTTATACGGTTAGCGCAAGGTGGTTCACGTCTTTGATGCCTGAGATCGGGACGCATTTGGATAGACGTTAAGGGGTATAGAGGAATTGCATGTACTGTACAGTATTGTATCGCGGAGATAAGAGAAGACCTTATGGTGTAGAAATTGTACAACAAGCTAAGATGTAACGTCGTGAGACTCTGTAACCTGGACTAGGGTTCAGCTGCCATAGGTACAAAAAGTTGTACATGGGTGAATCTGCAAATCTGTAGCCTGGATCGTTGTCGAAAGGTATTTTTGAGACTCGATGTCATACTGTAATCGGATCTCCAAAAGGATAACATCACGAAGGAGCAAAAGCACCGGAAAAATGTCGAGCATTCAAGCTTCGTACAGTAGCGATTCCGGGTAAGAAATCGTACACAACGACAACGGGATAAGGCACATCCCAAGGTTCCAAACCAATTCACCCTTTTCGCTTGACGCCAACTCCGTCCATACTCCATGCTTCGCCTGCCGGTTGAAGAGAAAACAGGTCCAAAAACGAAGGGCAAGAAGATTACACCATCACCGCCAGCTCAAGAAAACGAAATCCCTTATTCCAAATTTCCAAACTCCGATAGGATATGCAACGGGTTGCCAACAAGCCGGTCTCTAAGCGCCCAAGCGGTGTGTGGCATCACATCCCATTGGGCGGGTGGCATGCTGGTTCATGCCGTGTAATACGTCTGTGTGGTTGGAGTCTGGTTGGCTTGGGACAGTCGCTGCAAGGCGAGTTCTGCGGCATCCCTAGGAGTGCGTTTTAGTAAGAATTCCATCATGGGATACCATATTTGGGTGGAAGTGGCGCCTACTCTTTGGCTTGGTGGACGTGTTCACCATCGTACCAGTATCTGGCAGCAATGTAACCTGCTGAAGTATCAGCCCTATGCTGGGGTAGGGCTGAAATCTTGGAGCTTACCTTGCCCTTCGACACAAACACTGCTAGACCAAGCGGTACGGCCACCTGTCTCATACATTAGTCCTCCGTCTGACTGGTAGTAGGATCATCGATTGGCTATAGATATAGCGGCGGTGGGTTGCCAGCGTGGGGGCTTATGGGGTAGAAGAGTAACGGAAATTGGGGGGCGGGGGGGGGGGGGGGGGGGGGGGGGGGGTTACCTCTTCGATCGGAAACAATGTTGAAGACTGGAGGACGTAACTGAGCAGCTCGGCAGTGATCTGTGGGGAAGTAAGCACAGAGGTTGAAGAGCGGTCAAGGCTGAGAAGGAGGTCAGCGCTGACCTTGCAGCCTTCCTTGCCAATAACCAGTAGTCTGGCCATTGGTTTGTTGTGAAGCCATAGTGTATAAGAAAGCTTGGGTGCTGATTTAGGAGAGATAGGTGTGACAGGACGGTTCTTAAGTGATATATCGGTGATGTCAACCAAGGCCGGGGACGTTGAAGAAAGTGATCAAATTGAGAGAGAACTGCTCGCTGATGACCGTGACGTAAATTGAAAATATCTGGACTCTGGAGAGGAGAAAAGTCCGTACTTATAGACTAGGAAAAGGGGGAAGCGTCATGCCAGATGGTGTTCAGTTACCCAAACGCGAATCCAAGCGGCAGGCATCCGCAATGATCAGGGACGGTGAGTATCATAAAGAACCAGAATCGGAAGGAAAGGATGTGTTGGCAATCTTACCCACGCTACTTTGAGGCGGCTTCTAGAGAGGAAGAGATGCAGGTCAGTGAGTTCGCATGGTCCTAGAGACTAGAGAAGTAGAGACTAGAGAATCCCAGGATCCGTCGACGAAGGGTCGGGCCGTCGATGTGTTGGGCATGATGACAGAGCAACAAGCCCATCCATCCATTCCATCAAGCCAAACGGACCAGCGCAGCCTAAGCAATATCGCCGACCTGGTGGACTACCTCATATCAAGTGTCAGCGCTGGCGATGGGTACTCCGCCGCTGTCGTCTGGTAGTTCTAATGTCTGTAAGAGGTGCGCACACCCGCTGCACGATGGCGAGACGGCTCGTCGACAGCCTCGTGGTGAGACGCGATTTGAAAAAAGAAAGGACGGAGAATGATGAACTTCAGCAAAGCCGCTGCAATGCCAGCACATTCTGCAAGCTGGCAACGCTGGCTACGGGTCTGCAACTCTGCACTGTTAATTTAGGCGTGCTAAGACGCTTCATATGTGTCGTCGATCCTGGGGCAGTCGTTCTAATTTAGCGATAATGCAAGTCATTCATAACCGGCTGGCGTGATAGTTTCCAGTAGTAGTGTCGTGTCCGTTTGAGGTGGAGAGAGGTACAGATGTGGGTTGAGGAGGGAGTTTGACGTGCCTGGAAAGCGGGACAGAGTAGTGTAGAAACAGGTATAGTGGCTAAAAAGGCTGAAGGAACATATAACCAGTTCTGTCTATAATAACTTCGGCTATGTTAAACGACACCGCACATTGTATCATTGTATCCTCTTAATTTGAATCCTCGGTGAGCCGGTAACTCCTCATCAATCATCATGCTGCTGTAGAGCTCTGCAAAAAGCCTGTGAATCGTTATAAAATGCGGTGACAGGACGGGTCCTTGCATCAATGGAGCCGTTTGATATTGATCTGTCCCGCCTTTGCTTCCCCACCATGGGACTACCATGGACTGCCATGGCTCCTGGTGCTTTCTCTGGGTCGGTGGTTGACGGGATTATTTGAGCCATATATGCTCCTTATACACAAGCATATCCGTCCCCTTGCACCGATCAAGGTACATGTGCGACGGTGGCTGGGGATCTTCGTTTCCAAGCATATTCATCATGGCACAAGGCGAATCGCAGACTCTGAATTTGATAGTGTGGAATTTCGTAACTCATATATCATAAGAGGGCACCATCTTAAGCCCTATGGAAGTTCCACCGAAACCATGAAACCCATTATCCGTCCTGTGGAGGACCCATTGCCGCATATGAAACGCCTGTCTAATAATGACAAACCGTGTACCATTTGTTTGCCCTGATAAAGTCTTCGCAATGCTAATAGAGTACCCACACACCGTCAGCATCCGATTCTCATCAAGTGCGTGCAATACTATTGGCATCAAACAATCAAAAGTTTGATTACCAAGTGCTAAAGACTCGGCGCACAGCATTTCAAGCCGAAAGCCCCTGTCAAGGTCGCAAGGCAAACGTCCCGAGGGGGAAATATCTACGAGAATCGAAAATACTCAGTTGACCCGCAAGAGGCCAAACAATCCTGAGCAGAACAAGAAGACTGAAGCATACTGAATCTCAAGCCACGGCATTGGATCGAGAACTACGGTGGAAAACGTCATTAAACAGACGTCTATGACTGGCATGCTCCACGTTGACTGAGGCATTATTAGAATTGGGGATGCGAGGCTGTGGACCGTGTTTGCTATGGAAGTGACTCCTGATACGGTCATCTACCAATGCAATCATGCCAGTCGAGATGATTACGCTGAATTGGTGATGTTAGATGAGCTTCTATGCGATTAAGGGTATCACTCACTCTCCAACGTCAGGTTCCACGGCTTCTGTGAACCAAAACGCACTGTTCGGAATCCAGCCTCCTTTCGCTACTTCTTCTCGAACTTCGGCAGGAGTCTTTTGTCTTGGAGCAATGTGTGCCAGAGCATCATCCTTTCCGCGTTTGTAGAGATGGTAAGAAAAATCTTCTGCACCCTTCTGCGACTTCTTAGTGACGTGCCAAGAGTAATCCGAGCCCCAATACTCGAAGTCATAGTGCTTCTGCTTTTTGGTAGTACGCTTGACGACGTCTATGTGAGCATAATTGCTGAATTCAAGTTGAATAGTGTTTGTAAGTCTAGATTCCAGGTTACCCTTCTTCACGCTATAATCGCTAAAATCACTAAGCATCGATTCGTACCCTGAGTCGCGTCTCTTCAAACCAGAAGAGGTTGAATCATTGTTATGTTTCGTGAAAGGTTTTACGAGACTCATGCTGAAAGATTGCCTAGCTTCGAATAGTCGTTGATGTACTGGATTATCTTGCATTCTCACGGAATGACATATCTCCCGCCCGGAATCTCGTCCATAACGGCGGAATGAGAACTCTCTTTTAGCCAAATCATGTATCCTAAGGTGGAAGAGCCCTATATCTTGCTTTCCATATCTTGTCTCCACCGGGACATACAGACTTAGGTTCATGTTACCATCATAGGTAGAGTCGTCATGGCTAATAGTTAAGGTACGGGGCGACGGGAATAGGTCTGCGAAATCTCTAGGCGTAGCTGGAATAGCTGTAGGTTCCGGAAAGTTATAGTTATGCGTATACTCGTCCTCCACGTCACTTTCGACATCATCCATGGAAGACGCGTATGTCTCGAACGATGCTGTAGACGTGTTCCCGTGGTTTGCAGAGGGCATTAGCTTAGAACCTATGGCGGTGTTCGTACATGCACCGTCCATTTTGTCGAGTTCAACATTGGGACTTGGTTGACTGTATTCCGTTGGAGCAGTGCTATGAGAGTAATTGGAGCTATGGTCAGCACTGCGAGTAGATTGTGAGCTTAAGCTTAAGCCATTGCTTTCGCTAGACTGATGTCGAAGGTGAGGCATGATATAAGATTCTTCATATGGAGGAAGAGCTTGTGGCACGCGTGCAGATGTATTTGCTAGTCTGAAGTGGCTCGGTATAAGGGGAAAGGGTTTGTTTACCGGCAGGAGAGGGTCGAGATCATATTATAGTCAGTGACTAAATGTAAACAGTGAAGAAGTTTGTGTCCCTGGAGCGAGCGGTGAATTAAATAATTGTGGAGAATCGCATCAGATCCATGAAGTAGATACATGGATCATGGCGTGAACGTTGCGGAGGATGTAGGTTACCATCTCTAGAAGTGTGGAGTGACTAGGTTGACTTGAAACTGTGGAGAGATGTCGATATAACGAGACGCCAGTAGCGCAACCTCGTGGGGGTGCTCGTGACAGGGCTAGACTGGACAAGAGACGCACGACTCGCCCAAACGCTCACCCACGCCTACCAGTCAGCCTCCGATTTTTACCCTTTGCCCCCCTTAGCCTATCCCTTTAGTTCTACTGTAGTATCATACATTATTATTCCTAGTTTCTTACCATCCACGATGATATCCCAACATCCAGTTCCACCGTCCGATCGAGACTTGAGTTCCTTTCACAGCCACCCAGAGAATAGCCCTCTACCCCTGGGCTCACACTACCCTAACACGCTTACAATTGGGAGGTTCGAAGCTTTGAGAGTTGAAAGTCTCCCTCTTAAGTTCTATTCTATACTGGGAGCATTTTTTGTCCATGGCTTACAGCCGAAAACTCGAGTGTAACTCTAGATTTATTGATATGTACGACAAGATTCATCTTCCTCGACTACCAGACCATACTACCAAAGCAATCGGTGTCTTCTCTCGCTCATCCTAATCTTCATCTACTACAGTCAACAGCGAGAAGTTACTGCTTTTGCCCGCCGAAACTGATCCGGACCACTGCTTGCAACTTGCCGTTTCGGACGAGTTTTCTCTCCCGTAATTCGTGCGGATACTTTGGAAGTAAAAGGGTCCTCCAGATGCTCCACGCTTTATCTATTGCAGGATTGATCAGCGCTCGACTACGGTTCCAAGGGTTCGTCGCAGTTCTCACAATATGATAGATGTAGATGGACGTCAGAGCTACCATTCAGGGTTGTTTGATATCCTACTCCAGAGCTCTAAACGTGTAGGACGGGTACATCGTCTTGTGTTCTACGCGAGTTTGACACTTCCATAGAGTGGCATGTGTAGGTTGACTGGTGGACTTCCAAGACTCACAACTGTGTACTCTGGGAAAATCGAGTAGCGCACCAGAAAACACGCCCTTCACCCGCGATTGCCCTGATCTTTCAAAATGTTGTCAAGGATTCAGGTATTGCCAATTGTCTTAGATCTATAGGTCAGTTTTGCCTCGATAATAAGTCAAAGGACGATTGCAGAAGTTAAAGGCTCTATCATTGGAGTGTTAAGGGGGGCCCGATACTCTGCCTCCCGTCTGCAAACTCTAGAACCCGTATCACGAAAGCTACAAGCTTCATAGAGTTTATGATTACTTCTGCCCTATTTCCGGCCGATGGCAAAAGCCCAAGTTAGGAATGAGGGGGAAGGTCGCGTCGCGGTACCTCCGTACAGGTACAGTACAGTACAGCAAACGCGGTCCATATCTGCAGCCCAGTCGAGTCCAAATGTCTGCAAAGCATTGCAAGCATTTCTTCCCAATTCATCACCTTGAATATATTGAGCGGACCATTCAGAACGTTTAGTCCTGTCTGCTTTCAATGCACTCATTGTCGAATTCGAGATTTTCCGCTGCATCCGTTAAACATCCCGACAATCCCAGCGGGATCCTTGACCCAATGAGAGACCTCCACGCTTTCTGGATGTACACCAACGTTTCTCTTCCACGTTCATCGTGCCATGACCACTGATTAAACCCACTGAGCCGCGTCTCATCTATCTTCCCGTCATGCAGGACGTTAAGCTCCACCAGTTCGGCCTACTCGTCCCAGAAATGCGGACAAGCCGTCCCGTACTCCCCTCTAGCTTCTTCCTTCAGCTCCGTGAATGCTACCAGATCCATCAGCGCAGCAGAATCCTTTGTAGGTCTGCATGGAAGAGGTTTCGAAAGCTAAGAAACGTGGGGATCGTGGTCCAGGCTCGACATTGAGCCTGCTCTATCGAAAGACCGTAACCGGACTTTACGCCATCATCCCTTCTCTCTGATTGCTCGGAATGAACCAACCATATCTCCTGCCATGATTATGGATTGTCGTAGCTGCACATCTAACTTCTTTCGAACTTACTCGGGCTTGGAACAAGCGGGGAAGACAGAGTCCTCCAGACTGCTTTCAGAATGCCTTGTGGTACAGTACTACTGTACTCTGTCCAGCAGGAGGTGTAAGGTCGTAAACCCACCGCGGCCGATTCAATAGGGATATTTGTCTTCGGGATCAGACTAAACTAGTAATGCTATGACGATAACAGACAGCTTTCTATTTACTTATACAGTACAACTATCTTATGATTCGACAGAAGTAATTTTGTCTTCCTTTCCGCGGCTTAATACTGAAGAATATCTCTTTATGCAAAGTTAGGCTGTGGTTAGAAGCTAAAATGTTAGACAAGCTACCGTAACTAGCATTCGCTAGTGACGATGTCATAACCAGCAAGCTCTTTTCCACGAGCATCGACTTGATTAACCATCCCACTTGAAAATCTTCAACTATGACAATTTTTCGTCCGTCAATAGGTTATAACTGCATACCTTGCAACACGATGATCTCCCGCCGCTTATCATCCGTCAGGATACAATAATAATAATCTTCTGACTAGATTATCGTACTCTCTTCACGCTGTCTTTCAATAAACACGGGCTTTCCCGTGCCAGTTGATTTGGTACATGGGGCTCCTTCAACTACATGATCAACATTGTGGAGATACTCACAACTTGATGGACGCTGCAAAATGATAGCAACCCGGTGGAGAGCCTAATACTCGTACGAAAACGATCGGTTAACTAATAGTATTGGCGCAGTGGAATTTAACTTTTCGTCCTCATCATCATGCATCGCTCTGATTGACGATTATGACATACCATTTTGTACCGCGCTTGAATATCAGCAGTAGTGTCAGCACCAAGGTCTCACTTGAACCCTATCTCCGAATTCTTGTCAGCTTACAAAATTGTCGTACAAATAAGGTTTTGCCTGAAACGAAGAGCTAATGTTTCGCGCAGGCACGGAGAGAAAAGAATCTTACTGTATGTATAAGAGTCGCTGTTTCCGTAAACGGCTCATCCGGTAGGTGGCGATATGTAGGGCGCATTGATTGATCTCTTTTCTATGCATTCGCAACACATTCCTAAATATGTAGTTCAATATACGCAATATTATTTCATCTGGACGAATCTATTCAGGGTGTTATCCCTAATGAAAGGGGAAACTGCGTGCAAACAATATCTTGGATTATAAAGCTTTTTGCCATGTCTATATATGCCCGTTCAATGTTTTCATCCGAGCATGCTATGGCAAGAAGGAAAATTTGCTCAATCTATATCCTATACCACACCGCTTCTACTTATCCACTTCCTAACGGAACGGGTGTAACCTCATGCCACTCGATTCTAGAACTCTCTCTCCCACAGCCTCTTCCCCTCAATCACATTCCCCATATGCGTTCTCGCAAATGACTGCCCACGCATGCGGTGCCCAATCCATCCCTTCAAGAACGGCAGCGGTGAAGAGCTAAACGGCGACTTCTTCCATTCCCGCTTCTTCGGACGGGAGTCTGGCGGCACGAATAATAACGTTTGAGGATCAATGCCCAAGAAGTATAGCAAGCGCTCGTATTCCGCGCTATCTTTGAGATACAGTGCACCTGCATAGAGCTTCAGCGCGAGGAGAGTATCGAGCGATACCTCATTACCTTTGGACCAGGCGCCAACGACGAGAACATCTAGGTGGGAGAAATCGACCATCGTCTTTGTTATCTGAGGTGCATATACATGCAGGCTGATGTATTCTGACGCTCGAATATCTCCCATGAGTTCGTTCGCTTCCCAGGGGCTTATGATGATAACTTGTGATCGCTTTCTTGAAGTCAGCACCCAATGTACAGGACGTAGGTAATTATCCGCTTTCTCGCCAGCTCGGGCTATTACTGTTCGCAGAAAGTCCCGAGTAACGAAAAGGTTTGAGCATATGTCCTTGAATGTAGAGAGTTTCGAAAATGACGAGACTTTCGTGATCGCTTTGAAAGCTTGGACGACTGTTGTGGCTTCGGTCGGAAGCTTGCCTTTCCTTACGAAATGCACGATATCATTGCTGACGGCAGGGACCGTAATCGGGCGTTTTGGGGGTCGCTCGGTGTGCTGTTCCCGTTCGACTTCTGGGTCAAGCTCTCGAATTTGCTCCTCCTCAGTCCGAATATTCCCCAGACCGGATCGGTTTACCAAGGTCCAGCGGTTCCGAAGCTCCTCGATAAACGGCTCTGTATCGTACAACTTGATGGCTGTTTCGATCTGTTCTGATCGGGTGTCAGAAGCTCCATACAGTTGTTCTAACCCTTTCTCTTCCTGCTCGACTATCTTGCTGCTGTATTCTTCAACAGCATTCTGATCACGCACAGCCTCTTGGATTTCCCGCCCGTCTAGAAGCTTTGTGAATTCTATCTCCTTCCTAACGAATTCTACACCTTGAGTCACCCAGAATGGTAAGATACGTTCATGTCTATCACAGGTTTCTTGGATACACCATTTGAGAACATGTTCTGATGTGAGATTCTCCCCTTTGCTCGTTTTTTGCAGACCGAGGCTGATCTCCGGAGACCCAATAAACATGATAGAGTGGCCGAATCCGCCTAACTTACGCATCCTCATGCAAGCTAGATTACATGATTAGTATATAAGTAAAATATTAGAGCGAGTAGATTATCTTACCTTGTACTAATTTGTCCTTTACAAGGCCTGGACCTAGAGTTACAGCCGCGCGAAACCCATCTGGCATAACCAGATCAACACCGCGAGTGTGAACTTCGTCAAAATAGACAAGGCAACTCTCAAGGTTATGCCGATATGGTGATGAAACAAAGCGATACGAGATGTTAAGACGGTCAATCACCATCAATTCGTCATGCTCATCAAAATAGAGAGCGGCTTCTGCGTCCGGAACAACCTTTAACCATTCTTGAACCACTTCAATATTTTGCATCTCTAGAACTTGTGCTCCAACGTCGATTAAGGCACAGACATTTGGGCTTTGCTCTGATATAAATTGTAGTAAGTCCGGAACAGATAGTTTTCTTCCTTGTTCATCAGCTGCAAGCATATACGTCCGGTTTTCTTCTCGGATGATATAATTCATTACGAGCGCATTTGTATGCAAGTTATCGTCAATATCTTCCTGCTTAATTGACAGCGGAAGAAGATCTCGAGTATCATTCGTTCCGCTGAAACCCGTAGTGATGTGTCCGTTGGATGGTGCAGGAATATCCCAGCTAGATGCTCCCAGCTTCTTGTGGAATGTTTTCGCCTCTTTTGGAAAGACAATTTTGTCCATGAAGTAATCACACACCTTTTTGTTATACTTCAAGTGGGGAAAAACGTCTCTGCAGCACGTGATGTTATCCCCGAGATTGATGCTTCTCAGATTCATGAATCGAGCTGGCAATCCTTGCGCGGACTTCGCCCAAGATGCGTAGACATCCGAACCGGTCCTCTCCTTCTGGAGCTGCTCAAAACATTGAAAAATTTGAGAGTTCGTTAGTCCATGGTAGTAATAGCTTAAGCAGGTAAGCAGAAGAGCGCAATCTGGATGCGCAAATTCGCTAGCTATGGAGGGGACTGATTTCGCCCGGTAAGGGACTGCCATTAGACAACGCTTCAAGTCAAGACCATACTCGACAAGCCAGCGCTTCTTCTGAAGAGCAAAAAGTAGGACTCTGTGTCCGATGAGACCACGAAGAGTGTAAAATACGACTCGCTGTCGAGGGTCGGATCCCACGAGCTGATTGATCAGATTTGCATCACCTTCACTTAGGTCCTGACCCTGTATGAACCTGAGAATTGCCTTCTTCGAAGAACTGTCAAAGTTGAAGGAAAAGCACTCAAGTCTCCCTTGGGCTATGCATTGCAAAAGTCCTTGGAGTATCCTATCACCAATGCTGGCATCTAGAAAACTCAGAGTAGGGAAACATCCCGGCCTTTCATCTACTTCTAGACTTCCCGGCTTCTTTTTAACCAGGGAACGAACAACAAAAATAACTTGTGTCAAGATGTCTTGACAGATTGTCCACCGTTCAGCATGACCGTCAATGGGTTGCTGCGTTCCCACTGTATAAACCAGCTGGTATCGAGGATCGAGAATCTCGTCGCTTTCGTCCATTACATCACGAGTATTCCTCCGCAGCCATTCGTCTATTCGAATCAGCTGTCCTCCAAGAGCAGGACGAGTCTGAAGTTTCTCCCTGCCTGACAGGCGGAAGGATAGCATATACTCTGGGAGTGTAACATGCACTGCTCTCTCTTTAATGCTCTCTCGGTAGAGACATTCTAATCTTGTTAGTAGAGCTGGGCTCACGTCCGATGTCCGCGTAAAGGGTATCGCGAATACCCTACGATTGATCAGGCCACCAAGACGTTGCGAGAGGAGTCGATGTGTTTGAGGAAGCAGAGGCTTTAGGGATACGACCCGAGCAAGTT
Source organism: Patellaria atrata CBS 101060 (assembly GCA_010093705.1). Taxonomy (NCBI): domain Eukaryota; kingdom Fungi; phylum Ascomycota; class Dothideomycetes; order Patellariales; family Patellariaceae; genus Patellaria; species Patellaria atrata. Next base: position 300,848 of record MU006105.1, read on the forward strand.
GTTCGCCGTTGGCAAGAACCGATACCACCATTGGTATGATGACAGACGATTTGCCTTCACCCATGTTGAGCTGGGTCACGAAGTTCGAAGTCTGAAATATCATTTTCTTTGCAACCAAAACCTGAATGGGACGGATTCTAAAGTCGTTCTCCAGTTCCAAAATCAACCAATCTGGGAACCCCCCGACGTCCCAGTTCCGCGGGCCCATATTCTCGAGCTCTTTGTTGAACATTACAATGTTAGCTGTTGCGGCAAATCGAACAAGACGCTCTGCCTGCTGTAGATTTGCCAACGCTTCTCCATAACAAATCAGAGCTGGTTTCCACGCTGGTGGTAGCTTCGATATCTGTGTGGATGCCAATCTAGCCAACAAGGTTTGCGGAGTCAGTTTCGGCCAGATGCCCGCTTCTCGGAACATGATTGAGGAGTCATTCTCTGGCTCCAGTTTCGCGCGGATTATTTCGAAGACTTCCCAAACATACTTCAAACATGCACCTTGGTAGGATGCAAGCTGTACTGTGTCAAACGGGAGTTCCGGTGGTAAAAGTGGTCGCTCATGCACCTTCAATGCGTTTAAGCTCTTCTGCAGTTCTTTGCCATAATTTCTGACGGTGAGATGCTTGTCAGAGATTAATTCCCCCGTGATGTCTTCAAGATCATGAAAGCTATCTTGAGTATCATTCCTCTTCAGGAGAGTGGTGGCCCTCAATCCGGATGGTGGAGACGGCAGCGATGTTGGATGCGAACTGTTGGAGAGAACTTCCTCTAGAGACGGGGCTGGTAGGTATGGTGCTGAGGGTTCTAGTGTCGGAGAGGTGATTTGGGGAGGCTGCAGTAGATGTTGAGAATGCGGGCAATTCATCACGGATAATACCCCTTGGATCCTCTGAATACAGTCGACAAATTTATGATTTCTATAGATATCAGAAATGTAATTCGTAAGCCATCGCATCGAATTTTCTCTGGGAGTCCACGAGAGACTCATATAAGTCGGTGTCTCGACAATATGCTCAGTAGGCCATCGGTCCATTAACTGACGAATAAAGGTGTCGATCCCGGCGTTCAGCTGAGGGAGGTCAATTCTTTGCCTCTTCGTTCCCCTAGAGATCGAACCAGATCCTTTCAAGATCTCAATGCGTCGTAACTCCGTTTCCATCACATTCCTATCTGGTTCTCTTGGTGCCATGAGGTCAAACGATCCTGATCCCAGTCGGAGGTCTCCCGAAAATTGGCCTGAGATGGAAATCGCGATAAGTGCGCGCAAGTGTTTCTCAATATGTGGCACACCAAAGGCAATAGTCCCGAACGTAAACATCAATTTATATACTCCGTTAGCTGGAGTTGAATGGCGGCAGAGCTCGAACAGTGAGCCCCAATTGCCTGGGAGGCACATTTCGATGAGCTCTACAATCGAATGTTCTTCGAAGACTGTCCCGAAGCCGGAAACCTTAGTCCAGGTCATCATTGTCTGTAGGAGGTTTGTGTCAACGTTCAACGATTTTGGCCATTCGCTGATTATATTGCTGATATTGTAGCAACGCTGGGCATCGGGATTAATTCCGGAATCTCTTGACTTATACAATCTGTCCAAGTTTTCCTCATTAGCATCGCTGGCGGGGAGATTACTTCTAAACCTTCGGTTCTGCGCATGGGCTTTCAGGAGAAGGAGCTCATCTCCCTGATGATTAGGCTGGATTGCATCCACCCGTGAAGACGTCAGCGTTATGAGATATTCATTGCTCGCGATGATACCCCTGACGGCGAAAACAAACCCTTCATGTTGGTTGAATTTCGGGATGGACTTGTTCCATTCAACCTTTTCCTGCACAGTCATGTCGCGGGGGTAAAACTCGCGCTTGGGAGTTAATTGAGCTATGAGCTCAAGTATCTTCATCTCCTCACTACCAAGAGGAGAACAAGGTCTCAAGGAGCTCTCTCCAAGACGCCGTAATGCCTCTTCAACCCCAGTAAGACCAGTAAGCTTATCTGGAAGAGCAGAGCTCGACACAGCATGTAGATATATGAGGAATAGTGCTGCAAGTAATTCCGGTGGTGTCTGAAGCTTACACAGATTTGTATCTACCTGGAAGACGAAATAACGCACCTTTAGTGCATCTTTATTGTGGATGGTCACAAGAGTGTGATCAGATGGCTCCTTGCTAATGGAAGTTTCCACATCGCCATATGGTACAAGGACTAGCGTTTTTCCACCCTGGTTCCTGTTGTTCGACTCTTGTAGTATGAGCTTGCTTTCAACTCCATGAAGAGTTGGTAGTGTTTGCGAAGAGGCTACAACACTACCATACTCCGGCGACTCCAATTCTCCATTGGAGTTAATAAAAAAGTTCAGGTCGTACCTGGGGAGTTCAACTTCCAAGCGGCCCTGTGCATTTGTGTACACATTTATCAACTTCTTTTCTTCAATGTTAGAGAAAATCTCACAGAGATCAGAGGCAATGTCACTTTTAGGATTGAGTAGAATCTTTGTTCCGGAGGTTAAAACATACTTCTCATCTTCTAGAGTCAGACTCCATGGTGTATCGTCCCACGGCGACTGCAGTAATCTAAGGTGAATCGTCTTCGTTTCAATATCGATCCAATGGAAGTAGCCTTTTGTAAAAGACTTCGGCAAATTGTAACTCAACCGCCTATCATCGATAAGTTCCAAGATTTGTGTGCACTTTTCCGCTCTGATGAAGAGTGTGCCGTGATCGAGCCCAAAGTGGACTTTATGTCCTTCAATCGGATGTGGATGCATATACTTCATACCTGTCATGTCGGAAGGACAAGCACTTAATTTACTCTTGTGAAAAAGTCTTCCGACTAGGTGGGAATCTCCATATAGTGTCGGGAGTTGCCCGAACTCTATACCCTCGACGTAGAATTCTCCAGTGAGGAGATGAAAATGAATCCGCTGTTTATTGCGGTTAGACATCGATTGGGTGAGGGTTGTGACCCAACCCTTCCTATTGTCGAATGAGACGGGTCTCCAAGGTTCCACAATTGATAACGAAGGTATAAATCGAGATAACGCTTGAGACATCCCGTCCGAGATAGTATTCTTACAGATAGCGGACTCCAGCTTAGGACTTACAGTGTGACTTATCCTTTGGGTGCGCGTGGTTATGTGCTCTCCGGAGAGGTGAATGAGGATTGCTGTCTCGATGAAGATAGCAATGGTGGTCTCGTCAGCGAAAACGTCGTCCAAGAATTTACCATCCACATCCACTGTGTGCTGACAAAGTGCAGCAGCTTTAAAAAGCATGGTCTGGAATTTGGATTGACTTTCATCCTCACCAATGCGCTTGTATAGGTCTCTACACCATTCCATAGTTGAGCTGCGCAGATCCCTCAAGTAGTCTAGGGCTAACCGGACAATCTCTTTAGAAGGCGATAGTGACAATGTTCTTAAACATATGTCAATAAGGATAGAGATACAGTGATGTTCGCTCCAATTCCCCTCGCTGAGTAGCTTCCTACGAGATACCGCATCTAGAAGAGCATAGCAGAATGATGCATCCTCAAACAAGAAATGTGATTCCCTTCTAGCGGAACTCTTGTGTTCTGTCCCAGTCTGCAATGATGCTTGGGTGAAAAGCACAACAACAGGTTCCGTATATATCAAGTTCGAGCTGGATAGCTCTCGCGCCATATTTAGCCACTGTAGTCGTTCTCCTGAACGCAGTGAGAGAAAAGCGTACTGCAGGTTCAGATCCAAATCATGTGGACAAGCACCCTGCTCAGAGATGGCTCTATTCGCCGGTTCCAAAGGCGAGTTTACCGCCCACTGAAATTGCTCAAACGAACCGCTGGGCAAAGTTAGGGTACACTTGGGCTGAAAGGATAAGTCTTTCTTTTGGCCTGCCACCCATTGCGGTCTGTTTTTGTCCAAGTTCTTAAGATCCAAAAATTTGTAGTCGGCTCCCAGTGGCCTGATTATACTTTCGACAGACGCGTCTGAGAACTTCTCATATCTCCAATGAGCGACCATAAATGGCTTCTTGGATGTGCCGAGCGAGATGCGCGTTCTGGCGGAGCTGTTCTCCTGGAATGGCAATTCTCTTTGATTTGATAGTGTCTGTATGCATGGTTCTCCAATGACACTTTCATTCCTTGCTAGGTCTTGAATCACAAGCCATGTCGAGTTCCGCCAACACACAAAAGTCGTTGGTAAAAGAAGTTCAAAAACAATGAACTTCGCCTTGTGCTCATCTGCTGGGAGTGGCTCCTCAAATATGGCTATTTTCATAGACTCGAACTCTCGCCGCTCAACGCACTTCTTGCATTGTTCAGGGACATGCCATGTTGCAGCCGGACCCAGAAAAGTGTGTTCCCGTCCGTAAGAGCGTGCTCTAATAATCTCGAACTTAGATTGTTTCTGGAAAAACTCTTGGATCTTCTTCTCGCGGTTATCATGCGCTTTTTCGAGAATCGACCTCCGAAGCACCTGATGTTCTCTTGATTGATCAAAGTACTGCACTCCAAATGTCCCAGAGGCTGGATCCGCGAAGATACAAGGGTTGTGTGGGAGAGCGGAACTCTTGCGCTCCTTCAAGTACGCTTCCACGTTTTGCAATCGCTCCATTTGTGCCAATTTTGGGAGTAACAAATGCTGAAATAGTTCCACTGGGACCTCGGGCGAAAACTCTAACAGCAAAGGAATACTCTCGGTAGCGATTGTGTCTAGGGCAACCCACAGTTCTGCTATTGTTAGATATGCGTTCGATAGACTAACGGGGTCGCATTTATAGTGGGCTGTTGCAAATGTTGCGTAATTCTCAAGCATATCTGCCAAGGCTTCAGCTTTATCAATGGAGCCAGGAGTGACTGATCTAAGCCATTCGATCATCTTTTTAGCGACCCAATCTTCAAAATCAAACATCTCAATAAGGCTGTGATCTGATTCCGGAAGTTTTGGTGTGATCCCATCTTCATCATAAATCAGACCAAAGCATTCCTTAGGTTTGAATTCCTTTGTCTCGACTTCTTCTGACTTTCTTGACAACGCTTTCTTGATCGCGAGAAAATTTGCTCCAAAATGCAGCTTAGTGCAATCCTGGATTCTGCTCTTTTCCCAATCATATTTTGGAATCATCTTAGCTTCCTCTTTATCTAATACTTTCTTCCATCTTTCTTCTATAATATTTCGAATGTCTGTGCTAGTCTGCAATAATTTCCTGGAGATGAACTTCATCGGATCCGTAAGTTTAGACATTCGTCTAGCTAGCTTAGAGGAAAGTGCTTGTAGCATGTTCGTATTGATATCATTTCTGCACGCTAAAGTTCCAAGGCATCCAAGGAAGTATAACACAAATTGTTTATACATTGCTCGATGATCTCTTGGATTTTCAATCATTAGACGGCGGTGGATGGCGACTCTTAAGACGAGCCAGAGGGGGGATCGCCGCCATGGTTTCAGAGCATTCTTCCAGAGTATCTGATCCCTTGTTGCTTTCCGTAGCAGCTCGTACTTTTCCGTAGTGCCTAGTGCTCTCAGCATAGACGTGAGCTGATGGGTTACGAGAGTGGGCGCTGACGCTCGGCGGATCTCTGGGAACTCTATTCCAGCTTTACGCGTCGTTCCGGAGAATCGAGTGACACTTTCGTTGTATAGGTTTGCTATTCGCTCAACAAAGCAGACGCGAAATTCGGGGTTAGAAAGATGTGAAGCGGGAAATACCGCCCTAGTCCCGGGGAATAAGCGTATAAGTCGACCCTTGGTTCCGACTACATCTTCTTCCTGTGCTGAGGCCTCGAATGCCTCATAAATCACCAGATCCTCGGTTGTTCTGTGGACGGTCACCCCAGCATTTTGTGCACGGAGGAAGAGCGCAACAGTTTCTGTTGAATGATTAGGAGTCAGTGCATAGAGAGTGGTGGGTCAAAAGAAGACTGACCTCCAGGATTCATGTTTTCCATGGCAGAGGCAAGTTCTACCTTGTCCAACTGGTCAAACCGGGTAATATTAACCCATGAATCCAGCATCTTGAGGACGGGCAGCCAGCATAGACGATCGGTATCGTCGCAGTCCGACTGAAAGTCTTTGAGGCTTGCGTGCACCAGTCGTAACAGGGAATACTCGTGCTGGATAATATTCTCCTCCTCACTCTGCGGTAGAACTGGTGGCAGAACCACATGGTGCAAAATAGTCAAGACCTTGTGATGATCCATCGTTGCGGATGCGGTTAATAGATTACTACCCGTGGAATCGGACATTATCTATATGTGTATTTTGATGATAAGAACAATTCGTGGACAATGCGATTGTGCGTGGGAAATCTCAATGTTAGGAAGCGAATTGCATCACTGTAGAAGCGGGGAGAAGTCGGAGTAAAGTATCCAGGCAATTTGTCGGGTGATTGATGAGATTCTTTGGAACTTTTTAATGTCCGTGTGAAGTGAAGACGAAATTTGAAAGTAAGAAGGGGTGGTAACAAACGGCCTTGTCGAGCTAAGGACATGATATTGAAGCTTATGAATTGAATGCTGCCGCTCGTGACTTTCTACATCTTACCAAGGCCTCTATTAACTGCGAAAGAAGTTTATCACTTGACCATTTATTCACATAAACCTGATCACGCAATTCCATACTGGATATGGAACTATCACTCCCTTTTGCAATGAGTGCGGAAGTTTACCGCCAACTCCGCCATGCTGCCTCCCTCTTCTTTCGACGAGCACTTACGGCTCTGAGCATACTTGATGGTGTAATGGGTAACTGAAACCATATGAATAGGAAAATTGATTCTTCGACAGATAAATAGGAAAATGCTAGTTTTGACGTTGAACGGCATGAGAAGTTGAGTCTTAGCCATTGATTTAGTTCTACTTAACTGCGGATCTAACTTGTGATAGTTTTGTGCAATCATAGCGATAAATACAACCACTGTCCTTTGATGGGAATGAAAATATGAGATGAAGTTCAAGAAGAGACGTCGGTCCATCTGATAACTTCCCAAGCAGTTTCCGAAGATCATCCGTCACTGCAATAGTAGTTATAGTTCTAGAACTAAGGATTATCTACCAGTTTTTAGTAGATACTTTCCCATTCGAATTGTAATACCCATTCCTAGTTCTATTATCTTGAATCATTTTGTTGACTACTGAGGTTCTTTGATATAGTTTTACCCCTTTACAGTTAGCCCCTTGACTCTACGGAGTACCCGTACTTGGTATCTTACTAAGGTAGCGACCACCTCACGTCGAGCCTTACCATATCTCACCGAGTTTCCCACCATCGACCCTATGTTTTAGGGCGCATTAGGATAACTATACATCTGATCTATGGTCATTATGGCTATTAGCATCAGCGATAGCGCCGACTAATATGCTCATTACCGTGCATCAGCTTCTATCTCTAAGACACCAAAATGCTATCATGGCGCTTGAAACGCAAATTCGCTACTGGTCCTTCTAAACGCACGTCGAGCAGCTCGAAAGCCGATCAGGAACCCATAACACATATCAACCCGCTCGAAACCGAGCCTGATGATCCGGCCCTTGATGAACTCAATCAATCTTTATTAATCTTGACCGATATCTTCCCTAATGTGCAACCGGAAGTCTTCCGCGAGATGCTGGCAAACTTCGACAGGGAGAGCCGACTTCAGGTTATCACGGAAAATATCCTCAAATATCGAACAAAATGGGTGAAGGGCCGCGACGGGTTGCAAAAGGAGATGCCACGATACAAGTATAGAGATGTTGCACGGGTGGAGACGAAAAATGGCCCATTGCCTCAGGAGGAAAGGTTCAGAAACGAAGGTTATAAGCACGCTGCACGGACAGCTTTGTATCAGGAGTTCAAGAGCTTAAGTCACTCCACTGTAAGAGCTGTACTGGCAGAATATAACTATTCGTACACGAATGCTCGTCCAACGCTTCTCGCCTTGGTATCAAGGTCTTGGAAAACCTCGTTTACGACGTTTTTTACACGTCGAAAGCCCCCTTCTATCAGTGACCATCCTTTAATCCTCTGGTCTTCAACAGGTTCAAACCCAAGACCGACTTTACTTTGGACCGAAAACGCAGAACTAAATAAAGAGTTATATGATACACTCATTGCACCGATACTGGCCAAGGAGAAAAATGAACAGGAAGCTAGTGATCGTATTTTTGCTGAAAGTCTTAACGAAGTTGAAGCAGAAGATGCTGGCGCAATGTATGACTGTGAATGCTGCTTCATACCGAACGCCTTCGAGTCTATCTCCGTTTGTGACGATCATTGTCATTTCATATGTTTCCGCTGCATTCGGAATTCGGTTCGGGAAGCTCTTTACGGCCAGGGTTGGGCTAGAAACATTGACTCCGGGAGAGGAACTCTGCGATGTGTCGCTCCGTCAAGCAACGATCAAGGGGAGTGTCGAGGCTGCATCGCTTCCGTTATGGTGCAAAGGGCATTGCTGTCTGAAGTCGATGGGGAAACCAGTTGGAGGAAATTAGAAGAGCGCTCCGTAAGCGAAAATCTTGTTAAAGCTCAGATACCGGTCTTGAAATGCCCTTTTTGCTACTACGCCGAGGTCGATGATATTACTCTTTCAAGTCAACACATATATCGAGTGTGGAACAAACCTAGACTATGGGTTGCCATCCTGCTGTTGTTACAGTTACTCAATACGTCGCCGGTTCGTACAATGTTTCGACTCGCCGTTCTGTGTCTCTTTTTGCTCTTATCCTTCAACTATTTCCTTTCTAATCCTTTCAATCTTTTACAACCTATTGAATCATCACTGCTTCGACTTGCTCAGAAGCAGCGTGGACTCAAATTCACCTGTCTCTCTCCTACTTGTGGTCGAAAGTCATGCATCAAATGTCATAAGTCGTGGGTGGATATCCACGTGTGTTATGAATCTGAACTTCTCTCTCTTCGTACCACGATTGAGCTCGCTACCTCTGCAGCTATAAAACGTACATGTCCGCAATGTAATCTCTCTTTCGTCAAAAGTGCGGGCTGCAACAAGTTGACGTGCGTTTGCGGCTACATGATGTGCTATGTCTGTCGTCAACAGATTGGGAAAGATGGCTATGGACACTTTTGCCAGCACTTCAGAGTCCAACCAGGCAGAGCATGTACAGAGTGCGAGAAGTGCGACTTGTATCGCACAGAGGACGAGGATGTGCTGATTAAGCGTGCGGCAGAGCAGGCGGAACGGGAGTGGAGGGAAAAGAATGGAACGGATAAAAGTGTGCAGTGGGAGAAAAGGGTCTGGGAGCTAGAAGGGAAAAGTTCTACCGTTAGAAGCGTGGAGAATATGTGTCAAAAGCTTAAGACGAGAACCTTTTGGGAGGAGATGATCGATCTGGTAGTGGAATATTTCACTGCATAGCTATGAGAAATGATGATATCCATATCATATGACTGGAAGAGACCTAACTTAGAGACAGCGGGTAATGATTATATTATTACATTACATGCGTGTATATGATATTCTAGCGATTAGCAGGAAATCATACTTTTGGGTTGGACTAGGATTCAAGTTCTTTTCATCTCCTCGATGACCTTTTCCAAATTTCCGACCTCATGCGCAAACCTTCCCAAAAATAATCCGTCCACGCCCTCCTTCAAATTTTCAAAGGTTCCTGGTCCTGCACTACCTCCATATAGAATTCTTACTCTACCCTTCCTCTCCCCACAGATTCGTCTCAATTCCTTGGTGACGGCTACAACATGATCCTTCCCTGCTGGTTCACTAGCACCAATCGCCCAAACAGGCTCATAAGCAAATATCACTTCAGAGCCATCCGGAATAGCTGCAAGTGCCGACAACATCTGAGTTCTACATTCTCTCACAGCCATCCCTACGGCAGCAGAAGCGGGACCAGAGCTGGGTGCAGACACTTCCCCAACGCAGATTAAAGGTATCATCCCGTTTCGAACAACAGCAGCCGCCTTTTTCGCAATGTTGCCGTCAGTCTCGCCGAACAATCGTCTCCGCTCCGCATGGCCTAGTTCCACTATTGAGACACCAATGTCTTTAAGCGACTGCGGGGATACTTCTCCGGTAAAAGCACCATAGTCTTCGAAATAGGTGTCTTGAGCGCCGAGTAGCACCGGGTCCGGGGTTGAGGAGAGAATTGACGCGCAGGAGGTTAAGTTAAGAAAATCTGGGATGAGAAAGAGATCGACGTTAGAAGCGGCTGCCAATGGTGCCAGGGAAGCAATGTTCTTAGTGTAAGATAAGGTGCGAGAGGGAGAGAAGTACATTTTTAGGGACGTGCCGACGATACGACGCTCAAGAGGAGGGACTGGAGGCATTGTGCTTCAACTTGTAATTGCATAGCAGTTCTACTGTATAGCGCCTTCAGCAGAGTCCACTATTAGTTTCAGTATGTATAGTTCTGCCCAGGTTCAGGGACGATTGTACGGAGTAGTTCTCGTCGTATTAAGGTAGTTCTAAAGTGACGTACGTCCCGCTCCACGCCGTCCCACCGTTTAACTCTGAGATATCGAGCTCATCTCCGATGATGGCGGAGCGGAATCGCGGACTATAGAACTAAACTACTCGTTTCTAACCGTCCTTCTTGTAGCACCCCGGTCCTGGAGCCCGTGGCCGGATTCCGAGAGGCCAAGGGGTCCTTGGTCCCTTGAACCCCCACCTTTTGTTGTCCCACCACCCCAGGCTTTACTCTCGAAATTCTCCTCCGAGAGTCGGTCGCTCTGAAAAAAAAAACAACCAATTTCCCACATTAGTCCAGGCAAAGAACGAACCATTCTGTGGAACTCTGGTTGTGAGAAGCAATACATGCAGCGAGATCTAGTAGATCGCTGGGCCCGGGTCAGGTACTTCGGATAGGTAAAGGGGATTTACAGGGTTCGAGAGTGACGACGAACATTGAGGGGTCAATCTCCTAGGAGCAACAGGAGCTACGGACGAGGGTAAGCTAGATTGACTATCCTAAGGAAGCAATAAGGTGTCTAAGTCATCTTTTGTTTGCTGTTGGGCGATTCTAATATATTTCCTATAGTTGTTCCCCCTAGTAGTGTCCAGAACTGTAACTAACCATCTACAGTTTCAATCAATTCTCATCATTTGGTCTCCTCACTTCACTTGCTATTTGTAAGAGGTAGAACTAAGAGCTTGCTTGGTCGACATGCACGTCTCTCAGAAGCTTGAGGAGGGTGTCAAGAATGGCAAACCTACATTCTCCTTCGAGTTTTTCCCACCAAAGACTGCTCAAGTAAGTGATTGGAAGTCACTACAATAGCCGAATTTTCCTCCAACAACTAACTGTCTCTTGCTGTTAGGGTGTCCAGAACCTCTACGATCGTATGGACCGCATGCACGATTATGGACCTTCCTTCATAGACATCACCTGGGGTGCTGGAGGCCGTATGTCACATCTCACGGTAGAGATGGTGAAGAATGCTCAATCAGTACATGGCTTGGAGACTTGCATGCATCTTACGTGTACCGATATGGAGAAATCGAAGCTGGATGAGGCTTTAAAGCTGGCGTATAATTCGGGATGCACAAATATACTAGCACTAAGGGGAGATCCTCCAAGGGAAAAGGAAAAATGGGAGGCCACGGCAGGGGGGTTTCGTTATGCGAAAGACCTAGTGAAATACATCAGGGATCACTACGGCAACCATTTCTGTATTGGGGTTGCTGGATACTCAGAAGGTTGTGATGATCATAGGGATGTTGATCTTCTGATCGACCACCTGAAGGAGAAAGTGGATGCCGGTGCCACATTCATTGTGACACAGATGTTCTACGATGTAGACATTTTCTTAGCATGGCTAAAAAAAGTGAGAGCTAAAGGCATTAATGTGCCGGTCCTTCCCGGAATCATGCCAATTCAAACTCATGCTGCTTTCGAAAGGCGGGCAAACTGGACTAAATGTGCCGTTCCCGCGTCTTGGAAGGAAGCGTTAGATCCGATTAAGAATGATGATGCAGCAGTTCGAGAGGTTGGTAAAGGTCTCATCGCAGACATGTGCCGGAAGTTACTCGCCAATGGTATTAACCATTTACATTTGTAAGTTCATTCGTCAAGACCTTCTGAGAAAACCCATTAACAATCTAGTTACACTATGAACCTAGAAAAGGCGACCAGAATGGTACTAGAAGAGCTCAATTTGCTTCCTGACCTTGAAACCCCACTAGAGAAACCGTTACCATGGAGACAATCACTTGGCCTCAATCGTCGCGAGGAGAATGTCCGACCTATATTCTGGAGGAATCGCAATAGATCCTACGTAGCTAGGACCCAGGATTGGGATGAGTTCCCCAACGGACGCTGGGGTGACTCTCGCTCACCCGCCTTCGGGGAGTTGGATGCTTATGGAATCGGTCTCAAGGGCACTAATGAGGCAAACATCAAGCTATGGGGTATGCCCAAGTCCATCCAAGATATCGCCAATCTTTTTGTTCGATACATGCAGGGCAAACTCGAAAGTTTACCATGGAGTGAAGCCCCAATCTCTAACGAGGCTAATGTACTTCTCGATGATCTTGTCAGCCTAAACGCCCGCGGCTTGCTAACAATCAACTCACAACCTGCTGTCGACAGTGCAAAGTCATCCCATCCTGTCTATGGATGGGGCCCAAAAAACGGTTATGTTTACCAGAAGGCATACCTTGAGCTCTTGATTAGCCCCGAGCTCATTGCAGAGGTCATCACACGCATTGAGAGAGATCCAGAACTCACGTACTACGCCGTGAATAAGAATGGTGACCTCAAGACCAATGCTCCTGGTGATGGCCCAAATGCTGTGACGTGGGGTGTCTTCCCAGGGAAGGAAATTGTACAACCTACCATCGTCGAAACAATAAGCTTCCTGGCCTGGAAAGATGAGTTCTTTCGTCTTGGCCAGGACTGGGCAAATTGTTATCCATCTTCGAGTCCGTCCAGATACGTTATCCAAGATCTTATGGATACGTGGTTCCTCGTCAACATTGGTAAGCGAGAATAATGATTTATAGAACTGCGCAGTTTAGCTGATTCCTTTGAAATAGTGCATAACGATTTTCACCAAACTCATGGTATCTTTCCTATATTTAACGGTCTGGAAGTAAAAGGAATCGAAATACCTCTGCATTCTAACGGTATCAAACCCGAATCTTCCTCTCCCATCAACAGTCACACGATCGGCCCTACCAACGGGGAGCGCCTGAACGGCACATCGAATCGTATCTACGCAAATAGAGCATCTCAGCCAGTAGCTGTGACGAATGGTTATCAATAGAGCCATATCTTTCCTATTTTTGATGTTTTCTTCCATCATTCAGGATACGATCTGCATTAAGTGCATTAGCGGTGGAGTTGGCACGTTTTCAACAAAACAAAAGTCTTGACCAGCATTGGGAAGTTCGACGGGTAGGCCTAGTGTTCTCGTGCTTACCTTTTCATGATACCTTTGCATGATCAGCATGGCCAAAGCATTGAAGAGTATAGAATCGTCATATTCAACTTGACGTATTAATTATAGAGTAGCATCGGGACGAACGCCATCCTCAACCTGGCGCACATATGGGGGAAAACCTTGTTCGCGAAGAAGGTTTTTAGAGTTTTAGCATTTTTCTTTTATCATTTTCATTCCATGATTTACGACCTCAAAGATTCGATGGATTTATTGCGTTATTGGGAATATTTTATTGACATATGTTCGCATTGCTAATAAATGATACCCAAGGTTATCGCCCTCAACGGCGGTTACAAAAAGTATATATAACCACATTTATATGATCTTAAAATAGGGTATCTCCTACGATCCAATATGCCGTAAAGGCTTTGGAAAGCAGGGGACCAAGCCCGGAACGGGATAGGTTAGCTACTTAGTTACTTTAAGGTCTATCAAACTTTCTAAATGTCCTCAATACTTGTGAGAGCTCGGTCATTAAGAGTACATCTTGTCATTACAAAAAATACTCTTTGTGAACAGATTTATTCTCCAACCTTCTCCACCACTGTCCGTAAAAGCTCGTTTCCTGCGTAGATGGAGACGACTCCAGACATCCATTACGAGGTATTCATGCTGCTGTATGCTACCTTACCGCGACATAATCTGGGTGCTGTGAGGCTCGACCAATTTTGATACAATTCTATTCTTAGCTTTTTTATGATTGATGACCTTTGTCGCATATCAAGGTATATCCGTTCAGCTTCACCCTATGATACTGTGCAAGTGTGCATCATCATCTCCAGATACTCCAGTAGATTTGGAGGAGATCCATGACTAGAATTTGTGGAGACCGGATCAAAACTTGCAATCATGAAGGCAAACCGGAGAAAATCCGTCATTGAAGGGTCATGGTTGGTTAATAGAGAGAGCGAAGGGGATCTGGAAATAATAAATTTCAACCTATTGTAACAGGCTAGAGCCTAGTGGTATGGGATGCCCTGCATCCGAAGATCAGCCAGTAATATTTCCCTCAAACCTACCCCCAGACTCTTCTCTTCTTCTTCATCTTGATTGTAGATAGCATCTGGACTAGATAGTTGGAACACAATTACTAGAGGCCGCTCACACCTATCCTCTCTAAGGTACCTAGAAACTTAAAGCGTTATGACCACAACAGATTATGCGCATGCACTATATTGTACGTCTCGTTAACAGGCAAATTCTTAGTTGACCGTGCAGCTGCGGGCCAAGGCACCGCATGCCTCAGTCCGACTATTTCTTGAATTCCTTATTACACCATTATTCCGAGTTTCAAAGCCTTTTGAACAACGACTAAAAATTACTGCCGTACCTCGCATCGATTGCTGAATTTCTTCCTTCCATATACCTCTAGAATAGTCTTCTGTTCATGGATGGTAGTTTGCATTTAAGGGGTAAACACTCCGGACTACCGGATTAGGAAGTCGAGCGTATGTCACATGACCCCCCTGACGATGATTATAATTAACGGTTATTGATCAGCTCTAGTATGAAAACAAAGGGATGATGATCACCGTCGTTTATAAATCTCCGGTCAATCAAGAAAAAGTTAATTGGAGGTATCAGGAAAAATGGAGATTTTGTCCGCTTGTTGATTTAAGGGAACTTACCCCTGAGAATCAACCGCAGCTTCTTTCGTCAAAATAACGACCCTCCAGGAGGTCTTCGGCATCGTCTACGCATCAAGCATGCAATGGAGAATAGGAGATCACTACGGAGTGTTGAATTGAAATAACCCGCGGGCGTTGAAAGTTCAATTAGCTGCAACGCGCCGTCAGTCATACGAACAGAACATTGATACGTCTTGAATTCAAATTCCGGATGATACGGTCAAGGGATTATCGGTACGTGTATTCATCTGACCAATTCATGTGGTATACAGCTAGCATCTCTCTCAGATCATTTTTCCTTCAACACATCCGTTAAGGTTTTACTTACAGGAGTATCTCTTTCTGAAGCACGTAATTTGGGGATACCCTAAACTGACGCAAGAGATGATTGTCAAATTGACAGCGAATCTTATTTCATTCTCGTCAGGTTGCTTCGCGTTTTTTTTTTCCCCTCGGTTCTAACAGACCTCTATCAAGATACATACCTTTGGGAAATATCTTCCTGTGCTACAATTGCGCTGCGTCTAACAGTGATGCTTCTCGCCATCAATTAGTGAAGGTCTTCTCTAGGAGCGCTCGATGAGAATGGTAAGCTTCAAAACCTCCTCACCCCCTTAAGAGGATATTGACCTTTCTTTCGAAAACCCTTCGTCTCCGAGGGCAAACCAATGACACTGTTTTTGTGCACAGATACGGTCTCAACAGAAGCCTAGCCGCAATCTCCAAACTATCCTGCTATGCTAACCATTAAACCCTTTAAGTGAAAGGATTCAACGCTCAAGGCCGAGGGGGACACCTCACGCCGCCTACGCCCTGTCACACTACATCATCACATGAGCTACAAATATTTTCCTGACCCTCTCGCCTGTATGGTTACATATACCAGACTTCCCACCCCGTACTTCTCACGCCGACGCCCAGGAACAGCCCTAACCGAACATCGAATCCCAACCCCTCATGTATTTCCGTACCCCGGCATCTCTAGAAACGCAAGTCAGATCACCAAAAATCCTTCAAATGTTTCGCGTGAAGAAGTCCTATGAGAGGATGAAGGACTCGAGGTGAGGTGAAGTAGTGACAAGGTAAGGATAGCTGCATACCAGACCTGCACGGCGCCGGCCTGGCACCAATCAGGACATTTTGGTGCCACACCTAATCAGAAATTTATATTATTCGCTAGGCAAACGTGGGGAGCATGAGTATTTTAGCCCGTGTGGACCGTTATGGATCGCTCTTAGAGCTGCGGGGAAAATCGTAGATGGTTTGATGTGGGCTGAGACGGTGTGGGGGAGTTGACTTTGGTCAGAATTTGGGGAAGGTATTGCGATAGCGGTGGTTAGTAATCTAACACTGGCGGGTTTTGTACACAGAGAAATGATTTGGGGTTTGGGTTCACAAAGGTGACACGGATTCACTGGTATTGCCAGGATTTATGGTACAAGTATTTGGAAACTGGTGGTGTGTCAGATGTTTTACAGTATTTGGTCGTCATTTCGTTATAGTAGTAGCTAGTCATTGCGAAATATCTCCAACCCATAGTACCAGAGAGATGGTAAAGGAAATATAGCGTTGGACACTAACGGTCAGGTGGTTACAACAACGGAATGGATGTGAGAGGAACTGGAAAAAGGGAAATTGGGAACATTAGAGTTAAGGGAAGTTGGGGTAGGAGCGAGGGAAAAGAGTATGATGTAAGTAAATAACCTTAAGAAAAGGCAACCGGAGAGAATCGGAGCAGGTAAAGAAAAAATCGGTGGACTCCGGTGCGGATTAACGTTATGACGACTGGGTAGGAGACCCCCTTGAGAATCAGGCAATCGCGAATCGAGAAATGGTGAATCAGGATGTCAAACCCCTCTTCCTCTGTTTCGGTGGATCGCGCTTCAATTCGGGGTGTCTGCGTTCGTGCGTGAGAAGACAGTCGCTTCGAGAAAACACTTTGGGGCAACCAAGAGCATGGCATTGGAATACATTGCCTTCATGGGTCGATCGTCGGTGTCGACTGAGCCGGCCTCTTCTGTCTTTGGGTTTCCCTCCAAAGGTAACGTTGCAATCGGGGCATTTAAGAGGAGCATCACTGCTTAAGCTTGCAACTTCATTTGCACGTTTCTTTCTGGTAATCTGGGGTTGCGAAGTTGAAGATTTTCGAGAAGATTCTGTTGACGGCATCGTATATGGAATTGAGGTGCTGGAGTAAATCGGAACTTCCCCCGATGTAAGAACGTTGGAACATCTAAACTGTTAGCTTGAGAAATGAAGTGGATTAGAGCAGCTCTCACACTCCCGATGTTGAACTGATAAAGCGAGGGCGTGAGAATTCGGATATTCCTAAGGGCTGGTATTGTGGTGGACTACCAAAGGTATCTTCTTGGTTATTCAATCCTTCGTGTGAAAATAGCTGATTTTGAGAATGACAATTGCGAGCGTTGAATTCAACTCCCGGATGTTGAATTACTCTGGAACTTTCGGACAATGGTAAATCATAGATATACGATCGCTGAATCTCATCATTATTAAAAATAGACCCAGAAGTTTCTGGATACGGCATGCAGAATGAGTTGGGACTCAAGGGGATGGCAGCTAACGGTTGTGCTGTCTGCATTATCTCACTGGTCGGTAGCTCAGATCGTTGCCCGTATGGTATTTCGGGTATACTATTCATGTTGTATCCATAGGAAGATGCGATCGACGCCTTTCTTACTTCATGATTGGTAGGAAGTTCATGAATCGTATGCGTCGGACTTAATGGAGAACGTAAAGTTCTGTCCTCACCGAAGCCAGTAGGTCCTTGAACTGGAGGGTCATCAATTCGTCTATTACGTCTCAAGAAGGTGCGTTGAAAGAATCCTGAACCTTTCGATATCGATGAACGGGGGGCCTGTTCTGTGACCATATTAGTTCATTATGCTACTGGAGTAATTCGGTCGTTGAGTCCGAACCATAGATTTGGTTCTCTTGTTTAGTCGACGTAAACCGACCCAAAGACTGGAATGAGTGCGGAGAATGCATGACTTTTGCGCCGGGGCTAGTTTCGCCAACGTCAACTTGGTTGATAGATTTGGGGCCAACGTGATAGTGGATACTTCAATGTACTGTCAGACCTTTAGTTCAACAGATTGTGATGCTAGAGTGAACCTACTCAACTTTTAAGAAGATAAAGTGCATGCTTTTCTATCGGTCAAGGAGGAATGTTCAATAACGCAACATGGCCATTTAACATTGACATAGCGAGACAACCATTGAGCAGAAATAAAGGGAAATATAAGAGGACAGGTCAGAAAATTGCCAAGCTAGACTCCGTAACAGCCAAAACTGATATAAATGTCTGAGGACCGAGACTCAGGAGAACATGCCCAACATGGGATACGTCTACGAGGAGAGATTGTTGACACCATGTGAAATTGGTGATCCATAGGAACCCGTCCGCTATCCTTCAACCAACCAGATATTATGGCGATATCCTCATGCAGCCTCCACAAGCACCTAGTCCAGAGCACGAGACCGCAATACTAGGTGACGAGGGTCAGAGTAAACCACTAGAGGTCCGCTCCGCTCATACCGATAGTATCATCCCGACAGTGCATATCGCAAGCTCTATCCACGTAACTGAAGTTGCAAGAGGAAATTTCTCCTTCCGTGTCAGTGTAATTTGTAGCGGGCTTATCCGCCTAGGTCCTTAGATTTCTTTTCCCGACTACATATTCCCTGTCTGCTGCTAGTAGAACGGATGTCACAATCAAAAGCATCGCATGCGTGGTCCGTCGGCCATTCCGGATTGCATATTAAGGTCCTTCAGGAATAATTAAGACTTTGAAGTGGAAGAACCATGTAACCGAGTTGATTGTTGAGTCCTTTGTATGCGTATCGCTTTCTTCAGTAAAATGACGGAACAGTAGAAATGGATCCTTTTATATAGGAGATCGAATTGTCTTGAATTTTCCTCTTGAACTCTGAATTGATCAATGAAGGCCACACTCTTCCTTTATCCAGTCTAAGGTTTCACAATCTCTTACTAAAAATGTTCTTGTTTCTAAAAATTGTATAAGCAAATATGGGGTAGGTACTCCTCTGATTGGTCAATGGATTATGAATGATATCGATTGAAACCAAAATGCTGTAATCATATGGATCTTCTCCAAAAAGTAAATTACGCATGTGAGAAGGAAAACCTAATGGAACTCTTGACTTTTGCCTGTTATTTGCCTACATATGCGAGCGATATGTAGTTGAACTTGAACCTCGACTGCGGGTTTCGCTTGCACTTACCATGACTATTCAAGGTAGATGTCAGGCTTCGGTAGAATACTACTCCGTGGATGCTGCCTTTGTATGGCAGCTAGGTTCTCTGAGCTTGACCGGTGAGTGACAAGTTTGGAAATGGTAAGTGCTGGATGGAAATGATATCGTCCACAAGCGCATCATGTTCCACCGGTCAAGACGGCAAAATAGTAATAAAGAAGGTTAAAAACAAGGCAATTCATTTTGGTGCCAATGTTAGAAATCTTGGACGATCGTGAGCCCTTCTCGCAGTCGACATTCTTATTGGTATTTCTCTTATATCAAGTGTGAATTCAGCCATGTTAAAGCTTGAATTCGCCGTCATGGCTGTCTGACCAAGCTCACGGTATGATTGGAGGTCGATCGCATGCAGAACGACTCCTTAGACGGAGTCCACAGTCAACGGATGTTCATGGGGAGAGCGTAGGAAGAAGGTTTGACTGAGGAGTCCCAGGTTCAAAGCTGGAATGTGGAGTCCTTAAGGTAGCGCCACGAGAGGACCGCCGGGCGGCCCGTCCCACAACCACCAACGCTCCCACGATTCCCCAGAGTGTCTAAATCCTGAAATCTGGAGAAACGGACACTCGTCTTAGACTTTCATTGTCCTTGCGGATAAGCCAAGTGCATTCAATTGGCGAGGTCCTCAACGACATTTTCATTTTGCCTTACCTATCCCACTCGGATTTTCGTGCATCTTTGTCTTGTCGGATCCACTTTGTCCACTTCATCGCATCCGGACTCGTCGACCAGGGTCTTATCCACGCCATTGTCCTGTGACTATGTAGCGGACAAGCCCCTGGGTGGGACAATTGGCGTGATGGGGAAGACAGTTGCTTCCCTCATTGACTAACCTCTCATTCAATCCCCAAGAGTTCAAATCACAACTCGATCTCATGGGAAAAACTACTGGCGTGAGTATTTCCAAACCACGCGAAAGTATATATACTATATTCTAGTCTATTGCCTCAACTGTAGATGCTATCGATCATATGTCGCTGATATGAGCTCGTCGAATGCATACTGGTATTATACCCTCGCCTTTCTCCAAAGCTTTAGACGCGATTCTTCCTTACTAGGACTTTGTCCCCCCACCCATGAGAATATAGGCAAGACTCTTCAGCCCCCTTACGAGGTCTCCCTACGATATGCCCACTAGTACTCAGCCATAAGGCCTTTTAGCGAGCCAAGCGGATGATTACTATTTCTAACGGGATTAAAATACGAAAGGTTCATACGGCCACAAGGAGGCGAGGTATTGGAAGAACATGATACCAAGAAAACAAATATAACTCCTGCTGAGACTGGTTTGTTTGTGTGATGTAGATAAGTATTCCTCAGATTGGGTACTTAGCTCGCGAGCACGAGGTTAGTCCTGTAACATTCTACTATAGTTTTGTTGCATGAGAAAAAATTAAGTCCATAAGCCAAACGTGCTTCATTGAGAAAGGGATACGAAGTATATTATAAATCTTTCCACTACTATTATGAAACCCTACCACATCGATCAGAGGTGCATTGAAGGGTGATTCGCAGGGTCACCTTTACAGCATAGGGGATCTTCTGTCAAAAGAGGAGGGGTATCATTTTGCGCATTCCAAAACATCTCTATGTGCTGTCTCGATTATAGAGGTGTAAAAGGACTAAGTATATACAATCTTATTCAACGATCCCTTTCATTACCACTGCATTAGTATCATCCCGTGTAACGCCTCTACTATCTTCTGTGTAAAAGAACAAACCACCCAATAACCATTATCATGCACTACTCCAGTAGTCCAGAGAGAGACTTTGAGCGCTGAGGTTCCACTTCGAGTTTCGACTTTGACGATCTTGGATGATGCGACTCTGATTTCGAGCGAGGAGTATCAACTTCCGCGAGGGCGGCCACGATGCTCTTCTTAGGGCTTGTCCTATCGCTAGACTTAGACTTGAAGAATGAGAATATGCTTGGACGCTTTTCCTTATCTGCATCTGGAGGCGAAGAGGGACGGCTCGTCAACTTCGGTTTTGGGTCTGTAGATAATTTCATGCCCTGAGGGAGCCCTGGTGAAGCCGGTGGTGTCATTTCGTATGCACCGCTGCCTTTCCACTTATCGTTAAGATTGTCTAACGCTTCTTGAACTGCCGGTTCATAAGCTGGGAACTCTGTCACGGTGACTTCGTGCAGGAGCTTTAGCTTTGATATCTCTTTTGCTGCGTGAATACGTTGTATACTCGGATGCCAGCCAATGGCTTTGATATCCAGCTTCATCGCCCTCTCCACCTTTTCCCCAACACCCATAAGTTCGACCAACTGTGTCACATTCTCCTCAATCTTCTTGATATATCCGGCAAATTTTGCTTGATCGTTAATAGTCCACCGTTGCATCGTAATGCTATTCCCCCATGGTATCCTCACCCCTTGCACATGTGCCACATCCTGCAGCAAGCCAAACTTTTCTCTAAACCCCTCTAGCCGATTTGGGTCTACCGTGAGTTGCTTATATGTAGACTTCTTCGATCCCTTCAACCCATACAACTCCATCATCTCCTCTCTACTCAAATGGTCCGCACGGTCCAAGATCTCATTGAGTAACTCTTTAACTCTCTTCCCCGTCTCCTCCTCATCGAGCCTCGGATCCCTCTCAAGGAAGTATATCGGATCCGTAGGCTCGGGATTCATAGCGCCTGCGTGCGACGGGATCATGAACGTCGCGATGGTGGGCGGCGGTGACGAAATACCGACGATATCGCCCCATATCAGGAGTCTAGCCTGCTGCAGCCCCAATCGTATGAGTAGAAGCTGTTCTTTCTTGTCCCAGTAGGGCGCGGGATCGATCATATTGAACACCTCGACACATTGCGAGAAGAGATGCGCGATGACGAGCACGTTTGTCAGGACGGTTGCGGGGTCGTCTGCGGCCTCTGCGGGGGGCTCTGTGGGCCTTACAACTTCTATATCTGCCATTGTTCCGCTGTTAGAGGTGATGACGGCGCAATTGACATGATATCTCGGAGGGAGAGCAGGGTACTATGTGAGCGGAGAGAATGCGATAAGAAAAGTCTTGGTGCGGAGAGAGGAGGCCGACGGAATGCCGTCACGTGTAGTCTGTTCTTTGTCGAGTAGGACAAACCTGAAGTGCGGAGTAGTTCTCCAGTCTGGTGGCTGGTGCATTGCAGATTCCAGAGATCGCTGAGGTAAGGTAGGGTCGCGGGGAACTAAAGTGGCTGGTTTCTGACTACCCATCTAGGTATCTTTACCCTTGGAGTGTTTAGAAAGTGGAGAATAACTTTTTTAATCAACAACTATAAATATTAATAGTCGGGATGGATGGTAGAGGCCTACCTAAGGCTGAAAGTTACATGAGATTCTCCCAATTATTAAACATTTACCCCTGGGAAGAGAGTAGTAGCTAAAACAAACATAATAGCCTAGGTATTTTTAATAAGGTAGTGGCAACTACCACTTAAATATTGCTATTTTTTACTCCTTAAAGGATTCAGATCCCAATAGATCAAGCCATCCGTACGGTAAGAACGGCTCAAGTGCGATACAAATGGGTTCCAATGAAAACCATCGAGATCACCTGAAGCCTGACACTTGGCCATACGCCAAACCCTATGCAATAAGTGTAAAACCAATGCACTGTACAGATAGTGAACTGCTTAAGGCCTAAGAGAGGCAGATCTAGTATGCTAAATAATTCTATAACTCAGATCTGACTCTTCGAATGTTTTAGACCTCGTCCTGTCGTCTCGTTCTTTTCGCTCGCTGGTTTGATCCATGTGGAGAGATCACCAACTAAATACCTCAATTAGTACGCTGATAGGTGTGACCATGTGGCGAGTTATAATGTACCAGGTAACTGGAATGGAAAATCCAGGGCGGCAAGCATTATTGCCGTAAATATTCACCACTCAAGTGCGCATGTAATAAATGTACATGCACCAGCAACAACAACGAGAGTCTTCGATAATTCCGCATTACGTTCGATACCTGCCAATATGCACCCGCGAGAAGACAAAAAGCGGCTAACAGTGTTGCGAAGATACCGACGAATACGATATTGGTTCGGAGGGCACAAATTAGGTATATTAGGCACAGTAAACCCATGGTAAGCATGAAAAATTTTGTAACAATACATTACTCCAGAAGAAATAGTGATAGGAAGAGGAGACATGTACCAAAGCTCGAGTTGAACCCAACGGTGGAGAGACCTTCAGTAGGTGCATTGACAGGATCCGAGGAATATAACGCATAAGCGCCGTAGGAGGGTTGGAGGGTCGCCGCAAACCCAAGACAGTATGCCCCTAGGAAAAGTCAGTTACTCTAGGGGGTTAAGAGGAGAGCGATGTTCCAAAGCTGGAGAATACAATAAAGGGAAAAGTATTGCCAATGATCCACTATTTGAATTAGAAAGTCAATATCGGAAGAAGTACGTATCAAGAAGGAATACCTCTCCAACTCCACCTAATATCAGAAGAAGTCCCCCGAAGAAGAAATATGTGCCTATGCTTGCCGCGCCATTTCCCTCTGTACCTCTCCATCTCATTAAGTTGCAGTTTAATGGAGAGAGACTAAGTAAATACCTAACTAACGCCCTGCTAGAATTAGTAAGTTGGGTAAATATGCACAGGCTGGTACATACAGTGGGGTTGGATTGCCAACCGTTCTTCGTAGTTCGCCTTTTACATTATTCTGCGGTGAAAGATATATCTTCTCAAAGAGTTCTGGCGAGACAGATATACTTCTAGCAGTTCTAATATGCCGGAGTGCTTCGTTTTCGCCCGGTCTCCCCGTTCAGATTATGAGTATCTATCATATTGCGGTCAAATATGAGTATTTCTGACAGTACTATAGAGGATCTGTACGGATGTAGACTTACTGCTAATATCCTTCTCCAAAGGTTCGCCATTAGTGGGCTCTCGGCTGTTGTGAGTTGATTGATGGGCTTGTTCGGTAGATATTTTCAATATTACAACAGATCTAAGTGACTTTAGAAATTTTCATAAACCCTCTGATGCTAAGAATCAAACAAGACTCTACCAAGCTTTCAATAATGTAGTGTACAGTAGAGGAAGCAAAGACTAATTTTTTGTTTTTCCAGGTTTACTAGGAATTGAGAAAAGAATTTAGGAGAAGCCCCATTGATTCTCGGAAAGCCCGAATTAAAAACAAACCTACGAACTGGGAGTTAGATACTTAATTAGTCTGTTAAACACCAAATGAATCAAATATACAGCTCAATACGGGGCTCGCGCTGAGGAGAAGTGAGGAGTCCATCTTGTAGAGCTAGGAATTCAATCAAGACTATAGCAAAATAGTGCTAAGTAGACGCGTCTCCCGATATCCAGGGCTATTCTTACTCAAGCTTCCACGGCATTGAAACTTTGGAGCCGGTTTTACGGATGAGGTTTGTGGAGAAGTGGAGCGGAGTTGGGATGGAGTGACTGGCTCAGGGATAGCCTAACCTTTTCCGTCCTTAGGGTCATCCTATACTCAACCTCACCCATTGCTCCCTAGCACAACCATATCCTTTTAGCTCCTATTGCGTGTTCTCTCCTGAGTGGCGTTATCCGATTCTTGAAATCCGTACTACCGAGTACTCTTAGAGTAATTAGCCTGGATCTTATCCCCAGATCTCTATGTAGAAGCCCCATTCTGTAGGTCACTTTCGGAAGGTGTAGAAAGCTCTGAATAGCAAATTTATATACAGATACACCATATAAATCACCTTTTATCACGGGACCTGTGCTAGTAAATATTTTGTCGGATCTATTTCCGCGTCGAATCTCTCGGTGCTTTATACGGGTTGGGTTAGTGTACGTTGGAAGAGCATATACGCTTTACGACGAGATAGGGTCGAGCATCAAGAAGCCTGGTTGTCCTATCTAAGTATTCAATTCGAATCTCCTTTGTATTGTACAATTTCCTCTCAGGCCCACTTTCCTCTCGTCGTCAAGTGGCGGATGAGCTTCCGCCCTAGCCTATACTCCGCTGTGCGCAATTTCCAGGGATTCCTCATGATCTGGCCACCGTTGTACAATCTCAAGCACCTCATATCCTGAGCCAGTATGTCAAAGGGTTGCCTGCTCGTGGAATTATTGAACTTAAGAGGCCGTATTGGTCTCGTGTATCGCGGTCCTGAGTCTGTATCCCAGTTCAAGAAATCCGCAAGTAAGGCACTGCGATACACGGGATCATTCCAACAATCTTTATCCTCCTTCCCTGCTAGACGTAGCTCGCAGGTGTACATGTACCCCTTCCGTTCAATATTCACACGTTTGCTGTACCATGCGTCCGGAAAGGGGAGCCAGTATACAAATACTCCTGCCGCAGCTGGGACTGTGTCCTGACTCTGAGGTATTTGGCCACGATACACGCGGAAGATGAGGCGGAGAAGGCGGAGCTTAGGGATGTTTAGGATCAAGGCTAGTGCCCTATAATTGTTCATTGGAGTCCGCCGTATGGAACGAACGTCCACAGTAATCCCAACTTCCAGCTTGGTAATATTGGCCATCAGACATTGGGACATTACGGGGGGGATTTTCGTATAATATGCAAATACGTCGACGTTTCGCATCTTTCTTCCCGGTTTCATTGTGTAGAATGCGAACATCTTCTCTTTATAGTAGGTTTCCAACACCTCTGACTTGATTTGCCAGCAAGTTAAGACCAAACCTTGTGGTAAAGAATGATCCCATTTTGCTGCGAACATTCGAAAGTCTAGTGATTTGACTTTATCGATATAGATTACGGGAACCCTAAGGTCGAAGGTTGAAAGATAAATTTCATCACGTATCTCACGCGGTAAAGCAAGGAGGGGAGAGAGATTTCGAGGTAAAGGGCGTTTAGTAAAGATAGTAGAAGACGCGAAGGTAATTTCGTGGTTACTTTCAACCTTATTCGTATCCCTATATCATCTAAAGTAAGCATTTAAGTGCTAATATTAGATAGTTTTACTATGCACTTACCTTATAGTCATTTCCATATCGCCCGATTCCTCATCCTTCTTGCCTCTCAAGCCGAGACGGTTGCTTAATTTCTGTTTGAACTTCTTCATATTTGGATTGGTAATGACAAATAGGTGTTCCTGATAAGAGCAGGTTTCAAACTCGGATAGTATAACAAGATAACGTTGCGAGGAAAGCTGCAGGTTGATGGAAGAAAGAAACTCTCTCAAGCACGCTTCAAAACGTCGAGAATGCGACACATCGCGAGATATTTAAGGTGTAGAAGAGAAGGGAAGAGAAGAGAAAAGATTGACGTGGAAGAAGAGTAGAACGTTTGGGTGCGACTAACGTGACTTTGCGGTGAAAGTTTCAGCAACAGTGGCCATGTGAGCAGCAGGCGGCATCCAAGATTGACTAGGGTGGAAATTGTTGTGAAGTTTCATGTTGCAAGTGTTGAAGAGAAGGAAAGGTGTTGCAGAAGGAGAAGATATAGTTGGCTCATCTACCCAACTGATATCGCGTAAACGAAATGCGGTGAATGATCAGCCCACTTCCTGATCTCACTCATGATCATCATCACGGTGTGTATCTAGAGTTCGAGAGGTGGGCTGATGCTTCGTTTAGCTTTTCAAAGCAGGAAAGTTTGAAATAGGGAAATGTTTTTTTGGAAATACCCTTCATAGGGCACCCCTTTCCCATTCGTGATCGAGTCATCTCAGATACGCAGATGATGTATAGATGTCGTCGACTTATCTATACTAATGAGAATTACCCTGCAAAAGTCAAGAATTGAGCACATCGCTTTTAATGTACTATAAACGTACAGTGAGTCTAGTTAGTGTCAACTATGGTAAGACGTACTGTATATGGCCAGGATACGATGTAAAAGGAGCCCGAATTCCATGAAAGGAATTTCGTATAAGAAAGATACGGTTTTAGATAGCTAACTTCTTGAAGAAGCCGTAAGATCCCGAATAAACGTACATTCTTAATTATACACTCACGTTGATATAAGTAGACGTGTATAGAAAGCGGACAGTCTCAGACGGATCTCGGCTCCGTACGAGGTATATGTATTCTTGAATGCTTGTCCTTCCTAAAGAAATCCATTTGTATTCATACACATTGTGCATTGCGAGTGTGTGAATGCAAAAGGGACCTTAATGTGTTACAGGGAAAAGCATTCAAAATGCGTACAGTCTTGTATGACACAAAACAGCGATCATGCCCTGGATGCATAGATTGTGTATAGTCCTTGAGAACTACTATTTCATTACAGGAGGGCTGTGTACATAAAATAAACGTCCAATGCCGTTCGTCCTCAATTATGAATGGAGTGACCACATATTGCGGACACACTGTCCCCATGGTCCCAAGTTGAGCAATGAATTTTTACCCAGTAAACAAATGGCCTACGACAAACCACGGTCCATGCCGAGAAGTTTAAATTTTAAGTAATACGTGTAAGTCTTCTAAGCTTACGGCCCCTCACAAGACTATTTGGGCATTTAAAATATACAGTCCCCATTGGATACAACCCATAGCAATAAAGCACGTGTACCGCAAGCGTTCAGTCGCATAGGAATAGTAGTTCGTCATAAGAGACGTCGTGTAGAGTTAGTGTTCAGTTGAAAAGAAACACTAAGAGTAAGAATGGGTTTGGTCTATAAGAAGCATCCAGATGTTAACCGTAAGATGAGAGATCGCTTACAGTCATTACAATTATGAAGAAGGGCAGCCACTTATAAGAGACCTATAGTGAATAGGAAGTCGTAACAGTAGAAAGCGGGGTGCTGTATCAAAACGTACGGTAATTAGAGTAATGTCAATCGTTACAAGAGGACATGTGTACACCAATTAGACAGTCGAAAAGAGTAGGAACAGGAATAAGAGATGTTACGAATTCCCGAGGAAGTATCAAATATAATGCTGAAGAGAGAGTTCCATAAGGTATTAACCTAGTCCCGCGGGGGAGCTATCTAATTCTAGTCTAGCATGCTATGCATAAGAATAAAGTCGTGGTATCATACTGGGAATATACCTGAAAGCACCATAACACTAAGTCTCCATCAACCCTAATCGCATGAGCTCTTTGTTCGCAGACAACCATTAGTGCAATGTATACACACAAATCAAGCCCTGTTAACCTTTTCACCGTTCTCCTTTGGCAGATCCCCGTAATACTCCTTTAGGCCAGCCAACGTCTTCTGCGTCTCTTCCTTCAGTTCTTTCTTTAGTTCCTCTTCCGACCAGTCTTTCCAGGGTAAACCCTTTGGTACCCTTCCTACAGTCTCCTCCCAAAGCTTCCGCCTCTCCTCCAAAATATCTTCTGTCCACGCTTTCACCTCAGGGGTCACGATTCGCTTTGCCACATGTGTGAACTCGCCCAGATCAATCTTGCCCTCTTCCAGTTGCTCATACTCTAACATCTGTAATATAAGCTCCAACTTATCAACGTCATGTACGAAGTGTGCCTCGGCAGTCTTATCATCTTCATACTCCTGGAACAACGCCATGATTTCCTCGCCTCCAGTACCCGGGACTTGACTGAGCAACCCACCACTGGATGGACCACCATTGCATAGAAACTCCATGGTCTCGAGCTCCCGACGCATCTTTTCGGGCTTGCTTACACCGTCTACGGGGGTGATGTCACCGACTAGTAGCTCTGCCATGTCGTGCACAAGGGCCATGCGCGTGCATCTGCCGATGTCGAGGCGGGAGCGCAGAGCTGGTGGGGCGAGCAATGTAATGATAGACATGCGGTACATGTGATCTGAGATTGATTCGCCATACGAGATCTTAAAGCGACGCCAGCCCTCCCGTTTGGTAGATTTCAAACGCGTGAGCATGTGCATGAAGGGAAGCGGAGACGTAGTCGGGGTTGTTGGAGGTGGATGGGTAAGAGTTTTGAGGACTGTTGACATGTTAGTCGCCGAGATTGATTAGGAAGATTATGCCATAGGCGTTCATAGGATTGCGTAGAAATCAGGAGATGTGGTTGTGGTTGCGAGTAGTCAGGGGCATTCTCTGTTCACGTACCTGAATCCACTGTCCATTTAGGGGGTTCAGAACGTTGTGAAGAGTATTCTAGTATCTGTGAGCACTTGAAAGAGCATATAGGTGGTATCTGAGGTCTCGTCCTACCTGTGGTCCCATTTGATTGACCAGTTTCTAGCGTCATTGTGTCGCAGAGGTAGTGTAGGAGTACTTCAAAGTGGTAGTTTTAGATTATAGGGTAGTCGCTCTGTGTGTGTCTTTTCTGCGAGAGTAAAGGATTTTGTAGTGCTGACAATTGAGTGGGGGAAGCACTTTATATAGACATTTTCGGCGACTCGATGCGGATTGTCAGACGGATATGAGATGGTAGCACGGGCCAAAGTGCATGCTTCTAATGTTTGTTATTCATGCGCTGTACGCCGATCACACATCCTCCCCAAACCTTATCGAGACGAACAACCATCCAATTCACAAGGCCTGGTGAAATATAATGCTCTACCACGAGGGTCAAACAACCCTCCTCTTTTCTCCATGATTCACCGGCTATTCTGAGTTCTACATACCGTGTTGTTCAGCATGTCGACGCGCTCTGCTTCCGTGGCAAGCACCGCAGCGCCGTCAAACCACACCAAGAAAACGAGTACCGGTGAAGCTGCGACCGCTGTAACACGACCCTCGAATGTGACACTGTATATCACAAATTTACGGCTTCTAAACCTGGACAAACTCCCAGATTGGCCCCACATCACAGCCCAAACGTTCTCAACCAAGGATGTGCAGCAGAGTCAGAAGAATCGCATTCGTTGTGTCGAATGGAGTTTGTTTCGTCTGTTTGAGCTGTGGGACCCAGAAGAAACAAAGAATGTGAGTAATCATCCTCATACAGTAAACTGGTGGTACCCTAATGGAAGGGTCAAATAGAAGCTACAGCCGTTTTTCCCAGCTTTGGAACCATTACAATCCCTCAATCTGCGTGCTGCACTGTACCGTTGTTTGAATGATATCAAGAAGAATGGCGTTTTAGGACGAGACAGTGTCTTGAGAAAGTCTATGCTTGATGAGTGTAAAGGAGATAAATTCACAGATATCCTAGTTTCGTTTTCAACCGCAGTGCTAGGGAGGAAGCTGTTTACCAACAAGAAGAGCCGTAAACATGATTCTACGGCAATAAAACTATCTACAGCATCGAGTTTGGCTTCCGGGGATCAGGATATTTTGTTACCGCTTGTTATTGCACATAAAGTTTCACTCACCAATCGTTTAAAGCAAAAGCAAGAGAAAACGGCGAGGTATCAAGATTTGGCGGAAATGCTAGAAATTAAAAGGGAGCAGATTCGACGACGACATGAACAAGCAAAAATTGTTTATGGGAATGAACCCATCGCAACGAGCAAAGTAATTAATACATCCCATATTAAAAGGCAAATACGAGACAATTGGCTTGGTAATCCTGAATGGCTCGAAGTTATGATCCATGGCGATGAGCAGCAGCAGGGCGACCAGTTTCTGAGTCGATCATTTGGCGAAGTATGGACCGCTATTAACAAAGGAGAGACAATAGAGCCACCAAATGCAACTAAGGGACTGCTTGCGGATCTAGAGGCTCGAGTCAAGCAGCAGCAGAGGAGGTTAGATGACTGGAAGACCTTTCATGCTACCGTAGCTAAGAATAATTCGCGGATTGGGGCACCTACGAAATCACCTACTGATCTTCCCACTCAATCGATCACATTCGACCGGCACCAAGAACATAGAATTGCCGATACTGGGAGGACAGCCAGCACCGAAGAGACTCATATCGATATACGCTCGAATCAGACATGCTCACAGTATCAGCATATATTGCAGTCAATGGAGGCTGCTTTGCAGAAAGCGTCTCAACCCTTACAACGAAGGGAAATATCGCCGATTCCCACCAACTTCAAGAGCATCTCTGTACCCGTCGCGCGTAATGGAAGCGGGAGACTAAGAGCAGGTCAAGAATTGTTTCAGCAGAAGACCAACGTCAGGACCCAATCTAGAAATATTGTAGGATCAGAAATACCTCGACAGAAGACAAATGGGAATTCCCAATCTAAGAGCTTCATTCGAAATGCAGCACCACAACTTCCACAAGTGCACCAACGAATAGTCAGCGCAAGCGCCCAATCACAAGATGAGTGGGAGGACATTGATTCCTCCGAGATAATATCAGAACTATCTTCAAAATCAACGTTTAGTCCGCTACAACCGCCGTCTCTAACCGAAAATCAATTCTCCCCTGATCGACACCTACCATCCTCTCCACCTGAACTTGTTAGATCTCCGCAATCTCCCTTTATCGCCATTCCTTCGGGCGCACAACAAGGAGAGACCCCTCCTAATACCCCGCCCCGTGCTTCCCATCCGCTGCTCTCACCCTCTCCTCTCAACACCGAAACCCGCCTCGCAGACCACATCATCTCCTCCCTAACCGCCCCGACACCGTCACCCACCAAACACGCACCCGGGGTATCGTCTCTCATGGAACGTACAAGGATGTCAATCGCAAGGGTCTCTCTCGCCCCACAGCCAATCTCCGATTCCCTCCCATCCCCCACCATGGAGGAAACCCCAGGCACAGATCCTGCTCCCATCTTCCCGGCAGCAGGATTCAATCGCCGCGCTTCCCTCCTGGAACGAACTCGATTAAGCATGAGCATGATGTCCACCCAAATTCAGCAGCAAGTGCGCCTTGAAAAGCGCAAATCGTTAGCGGCGAGTAAACGGCAGAGCTTGTACCCGGTGAATCAGTTCGAGACACCGAGGAAGAGTGTGGGCGTGTTTAGGGAAGAAGATGAAGAGGAGGGACGAACGACGCCGAAGGAGGCCCTATTTGAGCAGGATGCGGATGCGGAGAGTGTATTTAAGAGTAGGCCAAAGATTGCGATAAGTCCAGTTGGAACTCCGGTCCCGATTTTGGGCGAACATAAGGAGGATGAAGAGGTTGAGGATAGTATAGGGTGGTCGCCGTCAAAGGGAAGGGGACAGTGACGTTAATAATGATGATACGAGTGTATACCCAGGCTTAGACGACGTTATATTAGGGACGTGTTCTGTGATATCAGAACCTGGACCTAGTGTCTCAGATAATGTGCATTGTTCTTAGGGTCTCTCTTGTTGATATAATTTAACCATGACGGGTTCTTCTTGAAATAAGTGTTAGCTGATTTACTCTTCGAAGTAGACCATTTATGCCTTTGGCGAGTGTTTTGGCCACATGCTCTTAAACACAAGGCACAGTACCTACGGTAACAGACGAGTATGCATTATAGGAAATAGATCATATCTATAAATCCCGTTATTATCCAGAACTCTATCCAGTAAGCTCAGAGTACTACTTTCCACTAGCTCTCCAGACCATCAAGGTACTTGTTCTCTCGAATACCTTATCATTGAATCGACCTGGGCGAAATACCAAACACTTAGTTACTCGACTCACACATTCTATGGCCGTTAGTGAACAACGCATATGTCACTGAGGAATACTCATAAGGAGATATTGAACAGGGTCTCAAATCATCAGCACTATACCTTTCGGGGAGCATACATGTTGATTCAATTCAGTTACAAATTTCGTAAACCAACCAAGGGGCGTATACGTGAGAGAGAATTGCTATTCAGTTCAATTTGTTCAATTGTTCTCTCAGCAAACCACGGATTAACTCTGAATCAGCGTTCATAGCAAATAGCTATCGAGGCCCCTACCTACAAAGAGAAAAGCAGGTTTGACAGCTACTCGTAGTCAGATACGATTCCTTTGTGATGTTTTCTCTCTTCCCACGCTTTATAACCATGCTGCCAGGCCTCTAGCATCTTTTTATTATACGCCAATTTCGCATAACTAACAACCACAGTATTCCACTCCAACCACTCCTCAGCCCTGGCGCCGCTCTCCGCATCAATAAGTCCGACCGCTAAATCCCACTCGGTTCTCTCATCATTCATATAGAAAACCGTCGCACCACACCACCCGCAAAAATTTCTCGACACATTCTCTGAGCTCCGGTAATGCTTCATAGTACCGAACATTCGATCTTCTGGCAAGGGACTCCCATCCGGCAACGAGAAGCGTGATGGCGGGACAAAGATCCAGGGCATGATATCTGCCCCTGAGTCTAACCTGCAGCTATCGCACCCGCACGCTTCAACGATGTACCGGTTTGTAGCGACGTCGAACCATTTGTCCGGTAACCCGAAATCTGCTTCTGGTGAGACTTTAATGTTCGGACGATGGAGATAGAACTCTATGCCGCCGCAGTGGCAGAGACACTTCACCTTCCCACTTGGGTCGTGCGCTTCAGGTCGTGCCCGTAAGTCTTTGGTGGTGTCCCAGTATGGCGGTAGCTGTTCGCTTTCGCCGTCACGACCAGCCCATCGGAGGAGCGGCGTGCCGTTGTAACTGCGGACAAAATCGCTAGTCCCACCATCCTTGGTATCCTCGATGTATATATGCTCCTTGTACTCGAATATATTCTCAGCGCCTTGGACTAAAGGGGTCGCAATTGTCCAATTGTGTTCTAGAGAACCTTCAAGTGGGCTACTATCGAGCATATGAGCCCCACAAGTGGGACAGAAGTACTGGGTTACTCGCTCCGAGGACTTGTACTTGGCTAGCTTCTCGATAGCTGAGGATGGAGGAGCGCTCCATGGAGCATGGAACGCGGAGAGGGCGCCGTGGATACGACGGCAGGAGGTACAGTGGCAGAAGTGCCCAGGCATGGGGAGTGAGGAATGAGGGATGGTCGTGGTAAAGTTAGACCTGCCGCAGAGACAGGTCGTAAGGACGTCAATTGTATCAGACATCATATTAGTTCATATGCTAAGTGAGTAAGGACTCAGCGTAGAAGGATATGGTCTAATAACAGGTATACTGCTAGGCCTTTGCGTATCTCGGTATCAAGATCAGCTGTATCTGCTTAGCTAAACAGTCCTAGAGAGTCCTGATATGGGGTAGAAATAGCGGAGAGCTGCAGGGCCGATCTTGGAGCATCCTTAAACGTATAATTGAGGACATCACACATCAACGACGTACAGTACAACACAATATCGAAAATAGAGATCACGGGAGGGGATATACTGATTCGTACCTATTGGGTTCGTAAATCCAAAGGATAGATAGGCACTGTATATGGATTTTGGATGACTGAGCTGGCTGGACCTTTGGAGATGGAAGAGTGGAAGACCCCGGTCTCCATACTAAAGGGCCTCGTCTAGACCTTCCACAGTAGAGTACACGATGCTGACTAACAATTTGTCATTGAACTTCGACACTCTCATCGCATCTGCATCTTACACCTCTGCTGATTCTTAAGTTCGTCACCTCAACAATTATCTACCTCGATTCTACCTGTAAATATGTCAATCTGGCAGTAAGTTCTTTCCCGTGCTTCTCTCGGGTGTCTGCTAAACAATTGGCCTTTAGATCTTACCGCAACCTTTCCCCCAAGACGCGTACCCTGTTCGGACTCGGTGTTATTGCTTGGGCGGGCATTGGATTAATGGCCACGGAAAAGGCAGAGAAGAAGTTTGGGTTTGAACCTACTGATCAGGATAGAAAAGAACTGGATAGAATCCTACCAAAAGTGAGGGTGGTGGATAAGGATGATATATAGGATCGCGCGAATATTTTCATGTAACATAACTTCGCGATAGAACACGCATTCCCTGATCAGTTTCCGTCTTGTTGTAGGACACTGTATGGCACCAAACTAGAGATCGACCTAAGTTGTGAGTGCACAATGTTGAGATCCTATACGACTGTCACTTTCGAAACCTATTCATCGTGACGCGTCCA
The DNA here is from genome assembly GCA_010093705.1 of Patellaria atrata CBS 101060. NCBI lineage: Eukaryota > Fungi > Ascomycota > Dothideomycetes > Patellariales > Patellariaceae > Patellaria > Patellaria atrata. Next base: position 335,871 of record MU006105.1, read on the forward strand.
GGACGTCTTGTAGCTTGAAGAACGCCTTCAAAGAAATCAATTCTGGCGAAGAAGCTAATTCTTTGGTCACGTTTTTTTCATCTTGACTTCTCGGCGCCTGACAGCCTTGGATTCCCTGAATATATATTGGGAGCTCTACCCCCGATTACATACTTTTACATATAATCCTTATATGCCAAATTTGAAACTACCGGAAATTCTAACGCCCATTTTTTGAACAAAGATCAAGGATTTCTACCACCGAAAAGCCTTTTCCTCTATCGCAAGCTATCTCGGGATAGACTTCTATATTTCCTTTGGAACGTCTATATAACGCAAGTAATCTTCATACGTCGAATACTCGTATATTCTTATATTCCAAAGGTTATTTGAACATTAGACCCTTTAGCATCTTCGAGCACTATCGCGTGATCTTTAACTCTCGATCTATCTATCCTCGACACTGATCATAGTATCCTAGACTTTCCTATCATGGATGACTCGCAAGTATTCAATACCTACAGGACGTACAAAATTGGAACATCCAAAGTCCTACAATGGTTAGCCGAGACGTCTCGCTTTTTGAGCTGGACGTGAGCCCCATACCATCTCCAGCATCTAATCAAATGGTGGAAGTCCCCGTGCGGCGGTTCATGGACTTAGTAAGTCGTATTGTAGGAGCTCCTACGTCAATAGTCGTGCCTGAGCACATCATCCAAACTCTCGGAGACACGATCGATTTACGTCGGCAATGTGTGGACTTCTATGCTGAAAAGACACAGAAAAGGTCTGCAGAGCAAGGCCACACACACTTCATCAGTGTTCTGGAAGCAATCCTGCATTCCTTAAAGCCATTGTCTGCGTCAAAATCGAGGAACGTTCCCAAGGGACCTGGAGGTAAGAAGGAGAAGAAGCAAAGATCAGCGGCCTCTTCCGGGAAAGATGTGAGCAATTTGACCATTTTTTTTCCTCATCTGGAACTAGAGGAGATCACTATGGAGGTTGATAACCTTTGATCCCAAGACTCTGCTGGAAGTGCCATGCTCCATCCCCGACAACCCCAGGATTGATGCACCATATCAGCTAGCCATGACAAAAGAAGAGACCGCCTTCGCAGTCACATATTTTCTCATGGATATCTATAGCACTACCTCGGACGTCAAGTGTATGTGGCATTAATACAGTCGCACTAGCCAAAGTCTTGTAAGGACAGGGCTTACAACGAAACTTCTCAACGATATTATTAGCTCAAGCCGAGCGAGTTTTCTTCTCCAACATCCGTGAGAAAAAGACCTTCGAGGAACTCCTTTCTCACTGCGACTTTAAGGGAACAGTTGATCAGGACCCTGATAAAGCCATTCCTTTGAATGAAGCACTACTCACGAATTCCTTGCTCTCATATTGGTCCTGCATTAACTCAATCAGGCAAACATATGTGGGAAGTTGGAGAAAAATATTCTGTGAATTTGGCATGAACGAATTGAAACCCAATCAATTGGATTTCCGTTTTTTCGATCGTGTAACCAGCCACTTAATAAAAGAGATCAAAGGCGGGGGGCCGTTTGAGGATCTGATGCCAACAACATCGATGATGTGTACCAAACGAGCACCTTGCATAGAAGATGAAATGATACGATTTATTCGGGATCACTTATGGGATAGTACTTGTACCATTCCCATATGGGTTCCAATGGCCGTAATGCGCTGTTTAGATACTCTTTATCCAATGGAGGATGAGGGGGGTAACCCAAAATCTTTCCGACGCGTGCTTGATGCTGCCTTATGTGCACACGATCATCTGGAGAGAACACTTCGCTTCTTTAGATTAGAACCAGGAAAAGACGATCTTACCATGCGAGATTTTGGGCCGTTCGTGAATGATATCGAGCTCATAATCGCTAACGTCAGCCCCGTCTAGAAACCTATACAGTACAATCTAATACGTCCCTAACCCGTCATGTGCGGGCTTCCAGCATTCCGAATCCACTACTATATGCGTAAATTAGGTCTCGCGATCGTGAATAGCTACAAATGGATCCAAAGTACGGTTTATCTCTACGACGCCCTTCGCAGCAACGATCGGAGAGTGATGAATGGCCGGATATGGAAACCGTGATTGCTCATCAAACCCGTGGCCATCTACTCCTCCCGGAAATTCCGCTGGAGTGGAATCAATATCGTCGTCGGTTCACGATGTTTACTGAAGGCATGTCAGTCATGACCGTCGCAAAGGACGCTAGAAGCCGTGATAAGATAGGCGGGAACCCTCGCAACCTTGAAAGCCGCTTATCCTTGTGCGAGTTGCTACATGCACGCTGCACTAAGGGTAATTCCGAAACGGAGACGGGTGACTTTGATATGGCCTCCATTGAATCGATCCTAAGCGAGCGCAAGACGTGGGAAACAAGACATCCATCACGGCGCCGATCGAACAAAAGAAATACCGTTGAACCCAAGGAAGCAAAGTCAGATAATGAACCGGTAAACACAGCCTCGACGCTATTCCTCGGAGAATTGAACAAAATAATAGATATAGAAGAGGAATATCTCTACTTTGACTACGCATGCATGACCTTCCGATGTCATCACCTCCTTACAACCTTACAGAATGAGCTGGTGGAGATCTTGTATAACATTCGGAGTGAATGCAAAATGGATGATCAAGGGAATCCGACTCTCCGACCTTGGTTCGTGATGCTCATCTTTGAGGAACTCGATAGACTGCGAGGAGATGAAAGGAAGAGAGTGTTGACGATCATTGTTGAGATTATGAACAAGTTCATTCAAGAGGAAGGAGACAAGCAAACGGGCGAGTCACACCATCTTCTAAATTGGGAGACTGAGCTATATCCCAATCCGCCTGAGTCCTTTCGCGAGAGTGAGAGTGCGGAGAACCAAGAAGAGAATGAAAGTGCGGAAGGCCAGGACGATGATGACGGCGTCAGAGTAGAGAGCAATGTTGAGGGTCAGAAAGCCTAAGAAAGGGGAAAGGGCGAATGGTCTTGTAAGAAGAAAATAGGAAAAGGTCTGTGAATATGCCCTGAGTGGCAGAGGCAGTTATGGTAAATCTACTACTTTGTTCTATAGATACGTTGTTACAGTCAGTCTGCAGAGGAAACTTGCTTATGGACAGTAGAGCGTCATGGGGATATCAATACTTTTTGCACGTACCATTATTTCTGCAACTTGAAAGTTAGGTCATCAATTTTACTCGAAATCCATTGTTCCTATGGTAGTTGTATTGTATACAAAACAAGTATCAAAGAATCATATCAAACATCACCTGTAAAGAACGAAACCCAAAATGCCACTCGATTCCGCAGCATAATGTTGTACAAACCTAGAACATAAGTTTCCCCAATATGATACATGATACTCACCACTTTCCTTTTCTCTACCTCTACCTCAACCTCCACTCGCGCCTCTGCGCGCAACCCATAACTCCTCGATTGGAACTACAAATCTCGAACCGCACTCACCTACCTCAACCCACCCCCTCCCTCACCATCCATCCATCCATCCATCCCCACACAACACACGCCTCACACAACGGCTCTCAATCCTCCCGCCCTTCCCGCAGAAACTCCCCCCAGTCCATCTCAGGCCTCACCGCAACTTACGCCCAATCACCATCAATCTCTTATCAATCTGTCCTCTCTTTCCCCCCAAAATTCCCCGAAAATCTGATAGAAAGAGAGAGAGGAAGGGGAGTTTTGGTGAAACTGGAGAAAAAGGAACAGGTGTGGGAGCTGTCTCCCTCGGCGACAAGGGTCTCCGCCAGCGCAATCCTGCGCTGCAGCTAGGGCGCTTAGCGGGGGGACCCGGGGACTCGGATCTGGAGGGCGCCAGGCCGTGGCGTAGGGTTCGGGGGTTCTTTGCGGGCCGGTTTGCGTTGCTCCACTTGCAATATATGGGGGGGGGGGGGGGGGTTTGGGGGGGGGGGGCAAAGGGGGGGGGGGGGGGGGGTTATAGGGAGTGTGGTCAAAGGGGGGGTGGATCGGTGTATCAAAGGTCGCGAGGGAATTTGCTGTTTTAGGGGCTTGGGGGAGAGATTAGATGAATAGGAGTGAATTGAAAGTTTTTGGGCAGAATTCTGCAAGATGGGTAAATTTGTTTTTTTATTCTTATTTTTTTTTTATATATATGTGTGTGCGTGCGAACTTGGCCGGTGCTCGGCCGGTTAAGCAGTGAGACGGGACGAGACGAGACGAGGGAACGGCGAAAGGTGTGGGTCCCCCCCTGGCCCATGGAGAGGAAGCTCTTACCGGTCCGTACATGTACTTCTATGTACGTGATAATGTGGTACAATATGCGAGTCCAGCATCAGGAAAAAAGGGAGGGGCCGAGGGCTAAATGGGAGCATCACAGATCAGCAAGTCACAATTTGACTGAGGATGTAAATGCTAGACCGGATCGAATGAACATCCGATTCTTCTGCTGCGAACTGATCCGATGGTGGACGTCTGGTTGCTCGTGTCGACGGAAACATGATCGCAGATGTATGTGCTGTACAAGTACCTTCCCGTATGTTGCTTTTGATTGCGTCCTGCTCTTGAACTTTCCCAAGATAAGGAGTTTGGTCCTGAATGCAGGTGTCAAATCCTTCTCAACTGCCGTGCGTCTACATGAACACCAATGATGCCGCAGCTTCTCGAATCTTTCAACGGTTTATATACCGCATGCGGCATGTAGAGATCTGATTTCAAGGTAAAAGAGATGCGCTATGTCACATCATTATCTGACAGACGTTTCGCGCGGTAAACGTGGGTATGTGTAGTGTAAAATGTGAGACATTGCGATAGCACGGTGCATCGGAGTAGTCCTATATTCGAGTGTACTTGAAATATAGGCGATATATGCGGAAGTTATGACGTATCGTGCGCGAGAGATGGGACTATCTGTTTGAGCCTGCTTGAACCTGTTCATTGTCGTCTCTGTTAGATTTATATGCCTCAATATATTGCTAGCAAATCGGGAAATTTATACTTGGAAAGTGAAACTAAACAAGTGGCTGTTACTGTGGAAGAGGGATGTTTGAACTGTCTCTTCTATTTCTTTTTGAGAAGGAGTACAGCGTCGGTTATACTGTCTTAAACCGAACCCGAAATGTTGCTGTGTCTATCAATCAAATTAATTGATACCGTCGAAAAAAATCCGTATAACCCAAACCATATAGTTAGTGACAATTTTACCGGCTCCAATACCCATACCCATACCCATAAAGGCCATATCCAGTCCGATTGTGAAACCCAGAATACCTGAAACAACCGGAATACTCTTTTGACCCATATGCGTACAAGTTTTGGTGAAACGAATAAAGGAAATTTTATCCCCTTCTAGAAACCAAATAGAAACTTTTCGACCAGTCGTTCCGGCCGTTTATCCCCTGTCCACTCCTCAAGCGAGGACGTGGCCGTCGGCGGACGGTCGGTATCATAAAGATACCAGCAACCAGATTAGGCTCAGCTACTGGATGCTTTTGAGCTTGACATTGCTGCAATGATAATTGCGTCAGAAAGTATGATTGATGAATGGTATCCATATCCAATCCAGAGATAGGGATGGGTCGTCTAAAACTGGGCTTCTAGAAATGTTGGGCACCTACAATATCAGAGTTGAGTTAGGCGGAACAATTTTAAGCAATCCGGCACTAATTCAAAAGTACCCTGGTTAGTGATTTGATGAATGTTGATGGCATGTTCTCATTGGAGCACGCAGTCGGATAAGATCTATGATCGTATCATGCGGCGGGAAGGAATGGCAAAATACTCACCTGGAATAAGCATAATCACTGTGATAGGTTTATCAGCGTTGGTTGCCACTTGATGCGGTAGGAAGATATGGAAATAGAAGGGATTTCTATACGTACGGAGAGATCACCAGTAAAGCTTCCTCATCGACTGCCATACCAAGAATACCTTCATCTAAGCCTACAATCGGAATTGCAACGTGTCAATAGACCTGATTTGCTGTATAATACCTTGGGAAACAGGATTTTTACCTCTGATAGCACCACCTTGTCCGATGATGAAGGTACTTGTCCCGGTAGAAATCCTGCCAGATATTTCAGCAATGTCCATCAAAAAAGGGGTTCGTGGACATACTGAGTTCCCTTTTTGTCGTCCTGGGAAGGGTCGTATAACCACCCGGTATAGTCATAGATCACTTTATCCCCATGTTTCGCCGTAGCATCACCATTTCCTTGTTGGATAATCTCTTTCTCCACGCCCATTTCCGAAGTTAGGTTGGATGGTAACAAATGTGGTGAAGAAGATTACCCTGGTGTATCAGATAGAGCGTTTGGCGTCAATATGAGTTAGACGAAGTTGAATTCCGCTAGAAACCCTCGGCCTTTTGAAGAATGGGCTAAGAGAGGAATTTGAAAGTTTGGAGTTTCGATTGAGAAGACATCTCCAAGGAATTGGCATTTCAGTCTTTATGAATCTCCATTGACCTGCTTGTATCAGGTCATTAATATGCATTGAAAGCCAGCAAGCTAGTCCCTGGGTACTTACCTGTACTGAATTCGGAATCGGAACTATTCGAAATAGCCACTCAATACCTAGCAGATGTAAATGAGATAGTACGGTGGCTGCTAGTTACTCCGTAGAATACATCCGATCCAACGCCGTTGAGCTGTGGTCGTGTGTTAGCATTCTAGCCCAGTGCCCCTCCGTCCGCGATTCGGCACCCTAAGCGGATCATCTTAGCTCTGCAGTAGAGTGATGAAGTTTCTAGGCGTCTCTATCTGGACTCTTTCAGGATGGGTTCGAGACAGGTAACCTGCTAGTCTGGCGTTTAGTCTTGATACAAATCGAATGGGAAGACGTCGAGGTATTCTCCGATTGTGTTGTCAGCCCTAATCAGGCATGAGGGTTGCTTTGAAATGTAGTGCTCATTTGAAGCGAACCATTTAACTTCTCGGCGTCTGCTCCGAATTCACCCTTACTCCTTGTGCGTCGTGTACGGCGTCGTGTATGCTTCTTCAACAGGGAATTGAATGAAGTTTTAAAGGTTTTGTTGTCTTGCAGAGTCGCCAGCGTTGCCAGCATTCTTCGCTTCGTGCATTGACAGACGTTGAAATTCTTTAAAAATGTCCGCGCGGCACTTCCCCTCAAACATCAAGCCGCGATATCCCCCTGAAAAGCTGCAGAAATCCCTAAGAACGAGGAAAGTTCGTTTTGTAAACATTTGACAAGCATGTATTTAGCCCTCTATCCCCGTCGACTTTTCAATGAGTTTATAGTTAGTACTTGGGAAACAAATATGGGGATCTGGGAAACCACATGGATTAGAGTTTGGAGAGGCATCAGATAACGTTGAAGTAAAACTAGAACGTCCGTACTATGGCCTTTTTCAGATGCAGACGTATGAAGTGCAGTCAGCCACAAATTGACATGGACAATTATTTGCGCAGGTGAATTGCGCAAAATTCTGATCCTTTGCAGGAGGGAGCCTCTTAGTAGGCTTGATAACAACAGCATATGCATTCCTATACAGGCACCATCGGCTTATCATTACCCGAAAAAGTCATGCATGACATCGATATGTAGAGAGAAATCGTTGTTATCGTGTCATGCAGCTTTTTGATAGATTTTGACGCACACAAACAAACCTGAGGATCTCATCATCCAAAAGGTACAGGTAATGATCAACTAGTACTCGAGTCATGGTCTTTAATGGATGTTTATATTGATATCCAATAGTAACGGGGACGGATAGCATCCGGTCAAAATTGAGGCGCCTAATAGTTTATTCCCACCATAAACAGCGAAGGAAACAGATGTTTGAATCCGCTATGCTAGAAATACATAAGTTCAAGATTAGTAGCTCTGATTCAGATACTTAAAACGGACGGCCCCGCTCTCAAGCGGTGGTTTGAAGAGCAGGGTAACCCTACAGTAGTGACATGCTAGGCGTAATAGGCGTCTGGAGGGGTAAGTGTACTAACGCTATAATCGTAGCAAGCATTTGCACATGTAAGACGAACTTGGTTAAGGTGCTTTGGCAAGCAATACACTTGCAGGCTGCACAGAGTAAACGATAGGGTACTATCAGCCATCGGGTGCCCGATATCATGGTATGGGAAGACCCAATCAAACTCTATTAGATAGGTGGAACGAATTAAAATCCTCGGCAACGGGATTAGGCCTTTGTCTTGCGCTTCAAGCGGCTGGTTGAAAGCTATCTGTTTCGAAGTCACCCTGTATGTTTTCCTTCAAAAGCTTGTGGAGACGCCGTCTTCAGCCAATCGGTTTCCGATCGAATGTAGACTTGAGAGTCAAACAATCAAGACTCGGCTCCAGTTTCAAGATCATGGATTCCTCGGTCACGGTAGTCCACTCGGTACGGCTCGAAAAACCTAGTACTCACTCCTTTTGATTCAGTCCTTGACTCCCTGGTACGGCTGCGCAAACCGCGGATGTAAAGGTCTTGCCTTCATGCTGGTGAAGCTAGGGACCGATGATGTACAAGTTCGGTAACTGATAGGCTAGAAATTTGAGGCATATTGACCTTCCCACCAACACGGATACCCTCACCTCCTTGCTCTATAAACCAAAGTCTTTGGATACCAATGTTGACAAGAAATTTGAACATCCTGTGGTAGTTGAGTCCAACTTGTTCAACACTGTGGCTGTCATCCGATAGGGTGAACTTTCCCCCCTTCTCGAGAAAATACTTTATGAAAATATTAGATTGAGCGGTAACTGCGGACTTTACTTACTCGCCTTGCAGATATCTGCTTCGGGGTACGGTGTCTTCATCCCCTTCCGGAATGCAGATGAATTGAGTTCAAGAAGCCCACCATAACTAGCAATAAAGTCCAGGTTCCGGTTAATTCTGTTCCAGACGGTTTCCCATCGCTTGAACTCTACATGCTTGTTGTCACTAAATAGACGAATCAAATCTAAGTGGCCAACGACAGGAGGCTTCAGTATCTGCAACATATCGTGTTGATCGTCGAAGTATCGCTCCGCCAGTTTTTCATCACAATCCTCCGAATTTGCCCGTGATTTTTCATAAAGGTCCCTGTCAAAGTCGATTGGAACCGTGTGAACATGGTGTACTGATCCGATGAAAAGATCAAACTGATATCTGTCAAGAAGCTCGTTGATTATCTCCAATGACCTCGGTCGTATCCATTCAGTCTCAAAGCCGATAAGAATTCTGATTTCGCTTGCATATAGTTCCCTCAAACGAACAGCTTCCTGGTAATACGCGTCGAAGAGAGTTGTTAAACTTCCTAAACTTTCGCGCTATTCATGTGGTCAGGGTTGAAGTCTCAAAAGTACAGTAGGCAGATGAATTACTTCTTCTTCTGGATATAGATCATCATTATCTCTTGGAATGTGCTCCGTTAGTGCGAACGTCTCGAATCCCCGTGATATAGCAGCTTGTACCATCTCCTCTAATGTATTTTTAGCATGGGCACAGAATTGCCCAGAATGACTATGATGGGAGAAAGGCATCGCGTCAATTGTGGATAGAAAGTCCTCTCAACCTGCTAAAAAAACAATTGATCTCAAGAGTACCTGATAAGTGATTCCAATGATATGTATACGATGGTGATATAGGATATCATGCTCTGTCACAGATAGTTGCTAATGATGGAGGTGAAATTAAGATCTCTGTAAAACCGGAAGCGGAGGATGAGTCAGCCAAGATTCCACTTCCGGTCTTCAACCACTATTAACATTTTTATTCTTAACCCACTCATTATCTCAAAGTCTGGCTAGGCTGGATGGCGCAATGGTAGCGCGTGGCCCTCCTAAGGCCAAGGTTGTGGGTTCGAGTCCCACTTCGGTCGTTTTGCCTTTTTGTTTGGTGATTTGTTTGATTTCTTTTGCTCCAGAATGACATACGTTACTCTGGAGTGTCATTTTGCCGTTTGAGAAGAGAAAGAATTGTTCATGGATGATGGAAACGAAAATGAACATTATCCTTGGATGAGTTCTATGCATGATCATGTAATTTGGTTTGGATATGGAGGGATGCGATATCGCGCATTTGATGAGGAATCCTCCCTGGACCTCGCATGCATATTCTAACGCCACTTCTCTCAACAAACTGAGCGGAAATGAGAAACACAACAAGTTCAATCGAGATCTTTATCCCCGTGGTGTTAATGTCTTTTAGTGAGTAGGTTGCGTTGATCGGATATACGGTTTCTACCTCCGATGAGTTTACGATCTCTGTTCCCTTGTCAGAATATTCCTCTCTTGCTGTATGCTTATGATCGAACAACATCCGACCCAACTGTACTCAAAAGTGAAGGATCAGAAAGAATACGGATCATTCATATTTCATTGTATACACAGCAATCGTACAGCAACAGCGGAATGCGGACCGTAACAAGGGAGGGATTAGATCGGTGAGTTGTAGGGAGTCATTAAGTTGTACGTTTTTGCAGTAGAATATGGTAACCTCTGGCGATGGGAAATTCTCAATTCTCTATGCACAATTAGGTTGGCCAAATTCTCGTAAGTCATCGTTCACAAACGTAGTTGTTTTGATTAACCGTAGTTGACGGTGAAAGGAGAAACCTAAGTAAATCAAGATACATGGATTTCACATAGAATTATGATTGTTGTCTTACGGTTGCTAAGGAGAAGGGCATATCTTCCCTAAGTACAGATCTTCAAGGGCGGAGGGGTACGACGCAGACGTTCGAGGAGCGAGATCCGAGTCTTCAGGTTCTATTCTATATCGCGTCAGATTCAGTGCTATCATTCCAGTGTACTCGAGTCATTTCCTTACCATACAATCATTCTCGCAATTTTAATTCTTACGACATGTTGAAGGCATCAGCGCTCAAAAGTCCGAGAACCAGAACTATATCCAACAATTGATCAAGTTGAGTGTTCGGAATCAGTACCATATTACGTCTAGACCTCCCTTTCAGCGTCTTACCGCCTTCTTTTCGATCGAGATTGCTTGTTTCATTTTTACTACCGTATAGACAACGTAGTACGCGTCAACTGTCGCCAAAAGTTTCTTGTGTTGCATTTTCTATCGTTCAACTTGGAAGTTAGTGATTTTGACGCGTACGGATTACTGTCAACGGAGTCGAACATACAATTCTGTGTACAGATACGCGGTTTTAGGTTCTCTTCAGTCAGCTAGAAGCAGCAGTTGTCTGTCTAGAGGACCAGCGGAAGGAGATTTGGTTTTGCGGAGAAGATATGTTTTTGGGTTGTTAGGTTGTTGAGTGTGTGCGGTGGAAAAGGGAGTGTCCAGAGCCGGTCGAGGTGAAGAATTCGCCGCCTCCATCCCCTATCACTACTCCATTTCTCCCACACATTTCTATTATTGGTTTCCAGTATTCACACCACCATCAACGCGGTTGTTATCTTAGAGATTCACGTCTACTATGTAAAATCCTATCTATTCTTTATATTAGTCAAAATTTCCCCCTTAAAGAAGATGAAGACCTAATAATTCAAATAATATTATTAAAGAAAGTTAAGTTAGTCTAGATATCTCGCTTATTAGGTATTCTTATACCTTAGTATCTTTAATTTTACCGCGTGAATCTTATATTTTTATTTCTATAATTCTAAGAAAATCAATCATAATTACGGTTAAGAAATTCGAAGTAAAGGAGTTTTAAACCTCCGCTGCTACACGGGATGCTTAATTATTTTATTTTTTTAGAAAACTTATGACCCTCCAGCGAAAACCTAAAGAAATCCGCATACTCAGTAGCCTCAACGTTATCTCGGCACGAAGGAGTACATACAAAAAGATCCTAGCTCCCAGTCAGTTCTACCTCTAGTTTTACAACACGTTCTCGATCAGGGTTGTACTCACCGTTCCATTTACTTAAAGCTCATTGATAAGGAGCTGTGCGACCAACTCCCTAATCACCTGTAGCGTAGGCGCATCGTACCCTTCAGCGAGGCCAACGAGGAGAGCAAGGATACCGTGTACTATGCGTAAATACACGAGTCTGAGGATGTAAGGGGTAAAAAGATTCATTTTCTTAGTTCGAGGTGGTATGTAAAGTGATAAACTGATTCCTGGGATTTTGGGGGCTGTACTGGAGAAGATAGACGGAGGTGATTTTGGTTCGAATCAGGGAGGTGTATCTGGCGGATTGTGGCGTTCTCGAAAAAGGATGTCTTGGTAGGAGGAGAGGTATGTGGGAGTCTGAGTACGGAGAGGAGGGAATTGTTACTTTAGTAAAGTTGAAGGGTTAGTGGAGGAAAGAACTGATTCTGATGATGTTACGTACACTAGTAGGTAGGTTTGTGTGCTCGCGAAGACTCGGAGAATAAGCTCAATTTCCTTTGGAAATAGGTTTACGTGTTAGCTAGGGCTTCGGGAGAGTAGAGTCAAATGCTTTAAGGGGATATTGAAAGGAAGAGGTACCCCAGTTGGTGACGGAGCTTTAGTTTGAGAAATGAGTAACATTCAAAGGGTGGTGCAATTACTTACGTTCGTGTTGCGGTTGAGTTTCTGCAGTAGGGTTATGGGTAGATTTTCTTGTGGAGAAGAGTTATGCAGATTACAATGGTGAAGGAAGATCAATGTAAAGGGTCAATAAGTAAAAATAAGCGCGTGGTAGCAAACTATTTTGAGAGCCCTATTGTGACTTCAACTGTTTGTTCGGGTTATATGTAATTTGCCATAATATTCGCTATCTAGCAGATACCTCATCACTGTCCTACCTAACTTTATACACGCAAGGTTTGAGAGCCTTGGTTTCATCCTCTTCTTCCTCATGCTTCGCGTCGTCTAGAAACCTTAGCTTACGTTTACTTTTCCAGGCCACTCGACCTTCGTCCTCTCTCCTGGTGGGTACGTTTTTGCCCTTGACTGGTGAAGCCCCTTTGACAAAGCTCATTTTGACGAACATTTTGTTGCTGAGATCTACCGCATTTCCAGCTCTCTCATCAAGTACAAAACCTCTCTTCCTCAAGATTTCAACAAATGTTGAAACATCCGTTTTCAGTCTCGAGCGTCGATCATCAACTTCATCAACCTCAACTGCCAGTACTTCATCATTTGCTTTCTCCTCTTGCTCAGCTATTCGTTTCTTACTAGGCATTCCTTTCCTCTGTCGGTTGCCTACACTATGCTCGACCACCCCTTTCTTGCCCTTCTCAACTCTACCGAATCTGCTTTTGATTTCAGCAACCCACAGTTCACCCTTCCACCTTAGCACCCGCCATGCTTCTTCGACAAAATCGATCCAATTGGTGCCCATGAGCGCAAGGCAGAAGATGGCTATATCTACACTCCCATCTGGTAGGGGTAAATTCGATATGTCGGCAATAGTCACAAGGGGACTTGAAGCTGCAAGGTCAAAACTATGGATTTTGGAATTGAACTGGGAGAGATGTGGCTGTAGTGCGGTAGATAGACCTGCTGTCCCGCATCCTAGATCTGCGAGGGTACATGTCCCTTGAGTTCGAGGAAGTGGTCGTGCGTTACCAATACTTGGCTCTCCGTTTGATTCAGGAGCTGGTGCTTGCCCTTTCTTTTCTTTCTTGAACCTTGCTTTTTGACTCAAAGTCTTGACCCTCCCTCGCTCTAGAACATCCTTAATATAGCCATCTACTGGATTCTCGGGCCAAACACCAACTTGTTGCTGGAAGCCAGTGTGGTAATCATCAAACATTTCTGGGGATTCGCTAAATAATGCAAGTGATTCAGTAGAAGGTTTTGTATACAATTCTTCATTTAAGTGACGGAAACGAGCAGCGGCAAGTTTACTACGCATAGATGCTTGAAGTGGGGTCAAAGTTGTTGATGGAGTTTGCGACTTTGCTGGACCGTTCTTGGGGACCTTAGGGGTCCTCATTTTGACGATAGTATCTTCCACTTCCTTTGCAGCGTAATTTTTCTTCTGTCTCTTCTTTTTCGTTTTCGTAGTGTTGCCGTTCGAAACTGGTTGTAATTGCTCAGCTTCCTCTGTAGGCTCAGTCCCTGAACCCTCTGCGCTTTGGTTGCCAGCCAATGCCTTGTTCTTCTTCTTCATTTTCTGTTTTGCGGCTTTATTCCACCCATCATTTCCCCCCTCGAAATGTTTCTGCCACAAGTCTGCAATATTGTCCCCTGTTATTGACGACTCATTGCTCTTTTTATGATCTCGTTTCCGCTTCTTGGTGGGTGGAGCTCCATTCTCGTGGGAATTAGAAGCTAGTACGGTGCTAGACACATCCGTTTGTGTTTGGAGGGAAGCCGATATGTTCCAACCCTGGACCGCGAACATTTTTAGGCTTGCTACAATTCTATGGTGAAGTTGTCGGGAGCTTGAATTATTTTTCTCGAGCGCGGAACAACTTCGGCGGGGCTGGTGGAAGATCATCTTGCTGAATCATCTTCATTCACCCTTTTCATGTCCTCCTGAGGTTTGCCAACAACCTAGGGTTGCATAAATACCGGTATTTATTATAAACACCAGGTATTTAACAAATACCGTAGAAACCGGTATAAACCCGGTATATGCCAGAGAAGTGACTTTAGTGTCCAATTCTTATCATATCATGGGGTTATGGAGCACCACGTGACAGTATTATTAAATATAAATAGTAAGCCTAGTTAACGTGCTTCACCAGTCAGTGGGACACACCAGTCAGTGGGACATCCCACCAAAACCACCCCACGTCTTCAACAAAATCAACAATGCCACTAACACAGAACCTTCAGAAGCCCCGGCAAGAAGGTAGGTTACTTATTACTACTAAGTCGCTTCAAGAAAACAGAATTTCAAGTGTCCGGAAGGCCGCCGGATTGTACGATGTTCCAAAGTCTACTCTCCATCGTCGCGTACATGGCATAACACCTTAGAGCGTGTCTAATTCGCAAAAACGAAAGCTACAGCTATCTGAGCAGCAGGCACTCGTAGAATGGGTCCTAGATCTCGACCGACGCGGATTTCCGCCCCATATCATCGAAGTACGACGAATGGCAGACTATTTACTCGCGGCACGCGGCCAGAATCCTCCTCCCACACCCGCTGGTAAGAACTGGGTATGCCGCTTTATCAACAACCAGCCAGACCTACAGACAAAATGGAATAGGAAGTTTCATTCTCAAGGCGCGAAATGCGAAGATCGAGACATATTTCGCGAGTGGTATGGGCGTGTAAACGAGACGCGCCAGAAGTATGGCATCTTAGACGAAGATAGCTACAACTTTGACGAGACTGGATTTATGATGGGTGTATCTGCGACATCAAAAGTCGTTACAAGCTCTGATACTATAGGCCAAGCAATTCTCATACAACCGGGCAATCGCGAATGGTCAACGGTGATTGAATGTATTAATGCCACCGGGTGGGCAATCCCGCCCTTCGTTATCCTTCCAGGAAAGCTCCACCAGTCAAGCTGGTATCAGGGTCTACCCGGTGACTGGATGCTCGCTGTTAGCGATAATGGCTGGACAACAAATAAACTAGGATTCGAATGGATTAAGCACTTTGACAACTGTATAAAGTCTTATACAAAGGGGGTCTACCGTCTACTTATACTTGACGGTCATGGTAGCCACGCAACGCCTGAATTTGACCAATACTGTATGGAAAATTAAGATTATTACCCTCTGCATGCCGTCGCATACGTCACATCGTCTTCAGCCGCTTGACGTAAGCTGCTACTCTCCTCCAAAGGTTGCGTACGGTCACCAGGTTCAAGAGCTCGCCCGTCATGGAATCCACCATATTGATAAAGAAGACTTCCTAGCAATATATACTAAGGTACGGCTATCTGTCTTTACAGATCAGAATATTAGAAGCGGATTTCTTGCTACGGGCCTAGTGCCATACGACCCTGAGCACGTCATATCGTCACTTCTAATCACGAAGACTTTGACTCCACCAGGCACGGCTAATAGGGAAGCACCTCAATGGACTTCAGAAACACCACATACTACTGCCCAGCTAGAGCAGCAGGCAAAGCTTATACGGGACATCCTTCGGCATCAGTCACAGTGCCCTACTAGCCGAGCAATCAATCAACTTGTTAAAGGATGCCAGATGGCGATGCATTCCGCTACCATACTTGCAAAGCAGAATATAGAGCTTCGTACAGAAAATTAACGTCGAAAACGGAAACAGCAGCACCGCCGAAGGTATATCGCGCATGGAGGGGCTCTACAGGCTCAGCAGGCCCAGCTTATAGCTGAGGAGTTGGAAAATATGGAGCAGGAGGCCAACCAGAACTGGGCTGGTCAGACGCGACAGCGAGCAGCACCAACGTGCTCTAACTGCCATATCCAGGGCCACACAAGGCGTCAATGTACTAGTGTCTCAAGTAGCTCCTAAGCATAATTTTATTTGAATATATTTTGTTGTAGTGGAGTAATTGTATGAAAACGCTGGTTGATCTTGGTGGGGTGTCCCACTGACTGGTGTGTCCCACTGACTGGTGAAGCACGTTACTAGTACTACTTATTACTAAGCAATCTTGGTGGTATGACTGATTTTAAATACCGGATTTTTACCAGGTATAAACCGGTATATACAATTTGGTATATACCAGAGTGCAACCCTACAACGACCACATATCCATTCCATCAGAGGTACGAAGTTACATATGGACTTAAATGAAAATATCCAGTTGCTACCTGTCGCTGATATTTACCCTGAGGTGCTAATATGTGGCTTCGCTACCTCAAAATCAAACCCTCAGAGTCTACTAACTGATACCTAATACCCAACTTCCATTAGTTTCTTCATTTTATCTTCATTGCCTGAATAATTATCTCACTTATCTTCAAAACTCGGTACTAAAAAAAAGGAACTCTTCTATAGACCCAAATAGTTATTTACAGCAGCTAGGAACATCCTTATTATGACCTAGCAATTTCAACGAAGTCGAGGGGTGATATTCAAGTAGGAAATATATACAATTCGAAATACGCAATTACTAGCTGATTCTGGTTTCATCATGTCATTCTTATTCTCACAGAGTTGTAGCCCCAATCGCAGTGCCACTGGTCGGCAGCAAAAAATTACTCCCTTGAATCTCCCCACCAGTATCTCGTGGACCCTTTACTACGGGGTCATCTACACTCTTGAATGTAGCATTATTCCAGGTACCACCGATATTCCACGAGTTACAGCTACTGGTTGCGGCACCGGCGATCGAAACTTGAGAGGATCCTCCATTTACTGCTGCTATATTGTTCTTCAGGACCGATTTAGAGGACTTGAATACGAACCCTTGATCCCCGTTGTCCCAAGCGGTATTGCGTTCTATAGTCAGAGCTCCCGGGTTACCATTATCAATGAAGCCTTTCTTGAGGTTCGAGAAAGCGATACAGTTGCGGACGATGTGGTTTCCAGCGACGAGTTTGTCGGCCGAGCCACCACCGAGTTTGAAGCCATTACCGTCACCCTCGAATGGGGAGAAACCCCAGCTGGGGAGTAATCAGTGACTTTTCGGAAGTTCTATGAATAATAATAGTTTACCGATTGACGCCGTTACCCCAAGCTATAGTATCCTCAATGGTGACTGGTGAACCAAATTGCCTGAACTTTGTTAGGTATTCTACCGTAAAAGGGGTTCTGAACCAATTACCATAGATCCAGACCATCATCAACATTGTCCCAAAGGCGTGCACCACGTAGGACGTTTCCAGTACCAGATCCTTCCTTACAGGCAAAACCATCGGCACTCTCACCATTCTTGCGTGGGTCTCGGTTACGATAAGAGTCAAGATATAGCACTACGTTATTAGAAGACGCCCCTTCCAACTGAAACCCGGTTTCGTAGTTATCATGCGTGACAAGACGTTCGAAGTGATTGTTTGAAGCATCGCGGTTGTAAATACCGTAGGGTCCATTCTTCAATCTATCGTTTCTATCAGTCCACCATAGGAAAAGTCTGACGATAACTAACCACTTACTCCAGGTCAAAGAATTGCCAATACGCCGCGTTTTGAATATGGAATATCCCCCTATTGGTATTCGCAAGGCTTTCTCCAACTGCACTCGGAGTACTGTTTTAATTAGCCCGCGACTAGGTCCCAAGGTCATGGTTTACTTTACCCTGGCATGTTCTCCCCATCGATTATCGCTTTCTCGGACTCATATGGTCGTATGGTAAACCTCGCACTCGAGGTACCTTTCTTGGTGATCTGAATATTTACAGAAGGCACATATGTCCCTCCCCGAAGGAAGATGATATCGCCGGGCTGAGCGGTGTCAACTGCTTTTTGAATCGATCCGAAGGGTGATTCTAGGGAGCCTATTTCAGTGGAACCACCTGTGGGTGAGACGAAGATGTCTGCGCCCTGGCAACCCAGAAGCCATGCACAAAATATCACAGACCGAGCGAGCATAGGCACAATTTCCACTGTTTCCGCTGAATGGACAATAGGTCACTTCAAAGGGTATTATGTAGCATTTAAACAATAACTGGATTCATTTTCTTCCGTCTCCTAGCTGTATTGATAACATCTACCACTACTCGGGAAATTACTCCCCAGTGTCCTCACACACCGAGAATTAACAAAAAGTCTATTAAATTTGTCTCAGGGAAATAAATCTTCCATGAACACCTCATGTTTTGACTTTCGAAATCGGAATAACAGGCCCAAAGAGGCTGGCATGGACGGACTACCCAACTGGGATATGACGAAAGTACAGTTAAGTCCAAGTATAGAGGGGTATTAGGTGATATTTGAACTATTGTGGTAGCTAGGGGTACGCGCAGTAGTCTTTTTGTCATATATAGGGGTAGAGACGGGAAAAATTTCTAACTGGTGCCATGTCAGTCGCCGCAGGTTGATAATTCCCCGCACAATCAGTTCTACCACATGGGGCTCTTCGGAGTTTTCAACTATTCGAGTGTGTGAACAACAATCTCTACTCTCGTTTCTTATAGTAGTATACGTCAGAAACTGTCAGTTTACTAGGATCTTTCCATGGACAGATGCCTTAAACACTGTTCCGTTCTCTTACTCTTATTCAATCTAACGAAGGAGGAGCGTAATTCTTATCCCTGATACCTGTGCAAGGTATAAATGTTAAATAAAACTAGGTCAAGTAAGATGTCGATATTGCAGGAAAACAGACTGAAGCGTCAATATCCTTTCTTATACATGCAACCATACCTATCCATTTCCTTTCCCTCCTTTCAGAAAACTTAACTCATAAATGCGATAGAAACAGCTTATCCGTAGTGTAGTTCTATCAGCCTACCCTAGTTTCACCAACAAGTAGTAGAGATACCTACTACTTCTTACTGAAGAGTGCACTTGATCACTGCCCTGTCTTTACCTTGTCTTAAGGTAAACCTCTCCTGTAAGCCGTATGACAAGAATCCGTCCGCCCCTGACCCACAAAGTCATTCCGTTGAGCCCCCACCTCACCCGAGCCCATGCCGTCATCCCATCCCACCCCGTGACGCCCCGCAAAACTAGAACTACCCCACCATCATCCTCTCCGTCCTTCTTCTACCTTATCCAACTCAACCTCCACCAAACCAAACCACAGCAACAAAACAGACGAAAAACACCTCAACCTTAACTTACACCCACCACCGAAGTAAACAAACAGTCCGAAACGATGTCTGACTACGACACCGCAGTAAAAGAATCCCGCCAACTGACCGCGAAGCCAACGAATGACGAGTTGTTAGAGGTACCTCCCTCCCACCCATACCTTACCCTCCCCTCTTACCCATACTATCCCCTCTCATATCTACTCTTAATCCATACCACACATCGTCCCAAACAGATACAAACACACAGACAAACAGACAAAAAAAAATCAAAATCAAAAATAAACTACTGACACAAATGAAACGACAGCTCTACTCCCTCTTCAAAGTCGGCAACGCCGAAGACAGAGATAAAGCCCCAAAACCGGGGATGTTTGATATGGCCGTGTGTTCTCCCCTTCCTATATCCTCCCTAAAAAAAAAATCCCTACCTTAACACCCCCTTTTCGCCAATCAGCGGGACTCGTACCCTAACAAACCCCCCAGGGCAAAGCAAAACTCAAATCCTGGGACAAGCTGCTCGAAGAAGGAATAACAGCGACGCAAGCAAAGGAAAGATATGTCAAGCTCGTCAACGCGCTGAAGGAGAAGTATGGGTTTGACCCTGCTAAGAAACCCGAGTAGATACTCTAGTATCTGTTGGGATTCTCTGGTTGAGGAGATATTCGAGGGGATATAGGGAGGATATAAGGATCATACAGGACAGTTCAATCGAATATACCGGTGATGGGTAAATTGATCATGAGATGTGCTTTTTCGCTGCGATGTAGCGTCATGGGCTATGCTATCTGAGCTGAGATACATGATGATCCTCCTCTACCCATCCCGTCCCGTTCCACCCGCGTGTTATTTTTCCCTTGAAGATAGCCTACGTGAACCGTGTCCATGCGATCTCGACGACCAGAGCGCCTACGTAACCCGCCCCACAACACGGTGAAATCACTGAAACAGCAAACCAGCAGCGACTTCAACATTGCCGTCCGCAGCATGTAAAGCCTGTTCAGCCTCCTGCGGCGAAAATCCCAAACTGACCAACTGATTGACGCTTTCCTGTGGCCACCTCTGCGGCGGTGGCTGCGATACTGCACTCCCACTCCCGCCACTTGGCCCACCCCCTCCGCTGTTAGCGCCGCCCTGACCCGCCTGACCAACAACCTCCCCCGCCGTCCCCGCAGGCCTCACAGCGCCCGTCTTGGCCCCAATCTCCGTCCCATTCGGGCCCGCGAGCGTCGGTTCCGCGACCTCCGCCTCATCAAGGTACTTCGGGATCTCGCTCTCGGGGAGGAACGGGACCTCGCTCTCCCTGCCCTTACCCCCGAGCACCAGAACGCCCCTCTCGAGATCGATCTTCGCCTGATAGCGTTTCAGCATGTCAAGGCCAAAGAGGAGATCGACGTCTTTGCCCTCCATGACGGTGAAAGCGCACGGCATGACCGCGTCGCCGACTTTGATTTCGGCGTCGTGGACGCGGCCGAGGATTTTGGCGGTGCCGACGCCTTTGGCGATGCCGGAGTAGCGCGTGTCGATCAGACGCATGATGTTGCAAGCGAGAGCGCACGAGGGGGACATTATTGTTGCTTGGGCGCCCGAGTCGACGAAGGCTTTGACGGGGTGTCCGTTCACTTCGGCGGCGATGTAGAGCATGTGGACGCGGCCGAAGACTGGGAGGGAGGGGTTAGAGAAGGTGTCGCGGGGGAAGATGGGTTCGAGGTTTGGGGGTAGGGAAGTGCGGATGGGGAGAGAGTTTGAAGATGGATCCATAGTGATGAGACTTGTGAGGATTGTGGATCGAACGTACCTTCAGGATTATTCTCATAGGCATGCTGAAGGTTTTCAATAACGCGTTCCTGCCTGATCATCTCCTCGATACGCTTTTGGGCCTCAACGTTGAAAGGATCCTCGTTCAGGAGTGCAATTTGATTCTGACGCTCACGTTCGTAATCTTCCTCCTCACGCTTCAGCCGCAACCACACCTCGCGGAATCGAACGGGGTCGTTGACCGTCTCGGCGAGCTCCGGCTTCTGATGGCGTATCTGTTGCAACGCAGCAGGGCTCCCGAGGATGCGCAGACGCGTCGTCTCCACCTCGCCGGGATCCAAATCATCTCCCCTTCTCCTACCACCAGGACGACGTTGTTGTTGGGCGGCGGACGAACCTCCTCTTGGGGACGCGCCGGGACGCCGGATGAGCATGGCGAGCATCTCACCATCTTTGATACCGGCCTCTTCGAGAGTCTTGTGGTCGCCGAGCAAGGGTTGTCCGTTGAGGTAGAAGTGTTGCGAGGGCGTGGGAAAGTTGGTCTCGGCTTGTACGAAGCCCTTGAGGTCGGCAACTGTGAGGTGACCGGGCAGGTCCAAGGTCAGGAGTTCCTGGTCGTTTGTCTCATTTGGGGCGTTGATGGATATAGTGATGCGCGGCCTATATCGTGTGCAACACCGGGGGTTAGGTTAGTCATTCGGGTGGCACAAAGGGACGTTGGGTGGTGGGTGTGGCTCAACTCACATGGCAATGGGACGATCAGCTCCTTGCGTGTTTATGCGCCTGTTTCTGAAAGCGTTCAAGAAGGATGTACGACTATATTTTCGTTTAAAATTGTTACGACGGAGTGATATTCGTTTATCGTAGTTCAGTAACGAGGTCGTATTCTTGGAGAGAAGGTTCGTTCGGAGGTAACGGAGATGCAGGCGAGTGTTTCTGGAAACTGGCCTACAGGTTTCGGATGATATTGCGAGAAGCTGCTGCCTGGTTCGAGGATGAGAGCGGAGGAGAATTTGCTTGGTCAGAGCTGGTGAGATGTCAGTTCAGTTATGGGACAGGCGAAGTTTGTATTTCGAATGTTTCTCGATGGGAAGCTAGAAGTGGGTGGAAACGAAGGACAGCCCGGGGGAACGAATGAAGAGTCAACAGAAACGCCGTGACGGGTTTATTAATCAAAGGGTAGTTTTGAAAGTAAAGACTGCCGTTCACCACGTGCAATAAGGCACTTGAACAGTAGATGGGGCTCCATGGGGATAGGAATAATTGTTTGGCCCATGGGAGGAACATGTACGGGATGAGTATGGGTGGGTGTGAGTACCATTACGGAGTATGTCGCTCTACACTCGAACTGAAAACATTGGCTGCAGCAAGCAAGCAAGCAAGCAGGCAGGCAGGCACTGGCAACAACGGCATCAAATGGGACTCTCCACCTCGCTGCTTAGCTTAGGTTGTCCTTTTTGCTTTGCAGGATTGCCCCGCGTAACTCTACTACATCTACCCGTGAGCGGTGAAGGTTGAGGTGTCTATTGCATTCGTTTGCTTCACGATCATCATCCAGATGGTCTAAGATCCGTTCATCCTCTCCTGCAAGAGATAGATCTGTATGCAGTATGAAGTCGTTTATCTAAGACCGGATGGAAACATTATCTGTTTTAAGCTTGTGAATTCCAATGTAATGTGGGTATCCAAGGAGGATTGTTGGCTGCTGTCCATCATGTCACCACTCACCAGCTACCTACCTTACCTCTGGAGGGGTGGCGGGGTCATAGACGTTGGACAAGATCTAGAAACCACAATGGAATGAAATACAAACCCAAGTACAGTGACTTCGAAACGTCAAACATAAATCATATTGTTTCAAGGGGGTATATAAGCCTCTAATATCCGACATGGAACTTTACTAGGTTTTGGTTTGCTTACCATCTAATTTGTTACATCCACCGGACAGAGCACCGGCGATGCGGTTAACTGGTGGGATGGTGTATCCCCTCAGTTCTAATCACGTATCTGACTGATACTGATTCTCCGTACTCGAATTTGACTACCTTTCCTTTGAACTTCTCTGTACCGTATAAATCCTTAGCTTACAAAGTAATTGTACAACAAGCTATTGTCTCTTGAATTAGATCTTGTAGATGATGCTGAACCCTTTTCCTGCAGAAGGATTGTACAAGAACAGAAAGATCACCATCAGGCACCCCAAAGTCAGCATGTCCCGTCATCCACTCGTCTACCAGTGCAGCACTCTACAGTACGGAATACCTTACCTTACCATCTCTTATGGAATCCTTCACTAGCAACGTCACTCTTCCTTTTCGAGTATGGATCAAGCCTAAGGTAAAACTTACTCTTGGCCTCGACGCAATAAACTCCCAAGACTTCGCCAGATCATGCAAAATTTCAAGAATTTCGTAACTGCAATTACATATATTTGTGTGCTTTACGCCATTGAAACGTATCCCTCTCCCAAATAGTTAAGGAACCATTTCTTTTGACATTACTTCCTTCTAGAGTCTTCCTTAAAGGTAGAGTCTTTCTCATCAAGTAGCTGTTACCGCAGGGTACCTGAGAAAGACCGTGACCATCATCAATCATATGCAAGCCGCATACAAGTTTCATCTCACCTCTGTACAAGTCACACAGGTCACACAACTCATACAAGTCACACAAGTCACACAAAGTCACACAACGGTAAACCTGACACGCTGCCCAATCTTTAAGCTTTTTCCACCTCTTTCTTCCGAATAACACATCTACACCAACTTACCGCTCCCTTGCATCATATTTGTATCACTCTCCCTTCTAATAAACTAAACCTATACAATCTCCGAATTCGCCTGCACCTCCGTAACCATCATGCCCAGAGATTTGGAAACCGAGAAGGATACCCTCTCCAATATGCCTCCATTAACTACCGCCAACCATATTACCAATGAACCGGAAGAGATGTATGGAGTAAATGGTATCCGAGAACACGAGGATAAAATTCAAGCGGATATGCGACAGCGTAGTACGCGTGACGGCTTGCATCCCTATGTTCAGGTCCTTACCATCAATAATTTGGATAGCTGTATAGCATTGGAAGAAGCTTCTTTCCCCCCGAATCAAAGAGCCACTAGAGAAAAGGTATGTCACATCTAACTACGGGAAAATACACTGTTTCGTCCATCAAGCCCGTCAATAAGATTCAAGTTTCCAACCTTCATCCTTTTCGGTCAAACTTTTCTTCGCCCAGCAGTCGAAACCAAAATGAAGAATATTACCAATTTTACAAATCATACATGGAGGGCCACCCCCGGTATTCCCTGTTCTGGACATGCCACCTGACTGACCCGTGTCTTTAGTTTGAATATCGTCTCACAGTATGCGGCGAGATATGTCTAGGTCTCTTCACATCCGCAGAGCCTGACTCAGAAAATACAGATCAACCTACCTCAGAAGGTGCGCATCCCGTAGACTCTTCGTCACCGGAAAGGAAACAAACGCTCGTAGCGCACATCATCTCCACGAAATGCGAAGGTAAGACCGTCGGGGATAACGACATGAAACCACCCGAAAACTGGAGAACGGCACCAGGCACCGAGCCTCATCTAGGCCATAAAGACCACGGCCGTACTATCGCGTTACATTCGCTTGCCGTTCTACCCAAATATCAACGATGTGGACTGGGAAAGACCTTGATACGCGCCTATCTCCACCGTATGGAGCAGAGCGGGGTCGCTGACCGTGTTTCTCTCATCACGTATGACAGACTCGTTCCCTACTATGAGAGTTTGGGCTTTGAGAATCTAGGACCGAGCAAAGCCCAGTTCGGTGGCCAAGCATGGAACGACATGGTAAATCCAATCTCCGTTCCTAGTCTCTCGGTCAATGTTAAAACTAAGGACCTATAGGTTTACGAATTCTATGATTCCCCGTCATCTCCATCCTAGATGAGGAAGAGTTGCTGCATTGTATTACGAGGATGCAGCGAGAATCCGCCATCGGATTGGGCACTCAGAGGTTTCACTGTTGGGCCGAACGGCGTAGGTGTGTACTTGTACTTGTACTATATCTCCAACGAGCACCTTTCCCTGGATAAATAACCACCGAATATTTCCAATATTTGAAGTACGACCTAGGTTTTCTCATCGGAATGGGAAGAGGTACAATACCTCAAAAGGCCGACTGAGGAGTTCCTGTGCTAGAATCCCAGAAACCATCGACAAATCAATATCTTATGTATAGTGACATCTGCATCCTTAGCATAGCAATCCTCTATACATCTCTACCTTTTCATCATAGGAATGAGTGTTGAAAAATAGTGCGTCAGTATATTGTTACTTCCCATTGAGGTGAAGTCGTGAAGTCAGCCTGAGAAGTGAGGTGTGAAATCAAATTCGCCCCTTGGCACATTTGTTGACCTTCCAAACATGAATATCGTGATTGTAAATCCCCGGAGGAAATGGGAAGTTCGCCGCAAGTGATCGTCATGCATCTTTGAGAAATTGCTCCCTTTCTTCCTCTCGATCAATTCATCTTCTCGGGCTGCTCTTGCGCCTCCTCAATCTCCCATTCCCTGATTCTGATCGCAGGTCATAGCGATATCTCATCCTTTTCACCAAAGCTACCTTACCTCCGCAAGCTCGAGTTCTCATCTGAATATGCTTTATGGCCAGAACTTACCGTGGCGAGCTGCCATTCAACGCTCATCGCGGAATCCATTGCTATTATCTCGTACTAGGATATCAAGTATACACTCCTTTGCATGCATACGTTCTCCATTGCCATCACCATTAGCTAGAACTCGATCTTTTCCTTCATTACCCGCTGCATCCCTAAGCAGATTTTCCACATCAACAACCAGATGGAAAGAAAAGCCGCCAGGAAAGGAAACAGAAGAAGTAGAGGAGAAACCAAAAGAAGAGTCAGAGCAAAAGACGGAGCTCGAAAAACCAGTAGATGAGCCCATAGAGGTGAAGGAAAAAATACCAGAGCCTATACCGAAGCTTCCATCACAAGATGGGAAAGCTGCCCCATCAGGAGGTGCTGGCGGAGAGTCAGGGTCATCAAGCGGCGATGGCAGTGGTTCAAAAAAGCGCAAAAGCTCCGGCGTCAAGGATGTTGTGAAGCAAGTCGTTCCAGACGTGTATCCCCAAGTCCTCGCTATACCCATTGGCCGTCGACCACTATTTCCCGGCTTCTACAAAAACATTACAATACGAGATAAAGGGGTAGCGCGAGCGGTAGCGGAGACACTGGCGAGAGGACAGCCGTATGTGGGCGTCTTCATGCTGAAGGATCCGGACGTGGATAAGGATGTCATTGACGACCCCAGTGAGGTGCATGATGTGGGCACTTTTTGTCAGATCACGCAGATTTTACCGGCGTACTCTGGACGACAGGTTGGGGAGTTAAATATGGGCATTGTTCTGTATCCGCACAGGAGAGTAAAGCTTACATCTATTATTCCCCCGAATAAGGGATCGGGTGAAGATACAAGTAGAGTATTGGAGGTGAAACCCACACTTGAGAGTACCGAGCAAGCGGCGAAGGAAGAGGACGTACAAGAGAAGAAGGGTGATGTAGTGGCTAGCTTCGAAGAGTCTGAGCAGCAGAAAAAGGAGGTCAAGCAATACGAACCCACAGCGTTCTTGCGAGAGATGCCTGTCAGTTTGGCAAATATCACTAACCTGGTTGACGAACCGGTCGATGCAAATGATCCACCGGTGAAGGCTATCACAGCGGAGATTGTAGAGAAAATTAGACAACTCGCTGCTGAAAACTCCCTGTTTCAAAACCAAGTCGCCCAATTCGCTTCACATCTAGGAGGTTTAATCGTTCAGGACCCAGCCAAATTATCAGATTTTGCCGCTGCAGTAGGGAGCGGAGACCCTCAAGAGCTTCAAGAAATTCTCGCTGAAATGAACATTCCAAATCGGCTGCAAAAATCTCTCTATGCCCTAAGCAAAGAGCTCGAAACTACCAAACTCCAATCCAAAATTTCAAAAGACGTGGAAAGCAAGATCCAGCAACGCCAGCGCGAATACTTCCTCACGGAGCAAATGAAAGGCATCAAGCGCGAACTCGGTCTCGAGTCTGACGGCAAGGATAAGCTCCTCGAGAAGTTCAAAGAGAAAGCTGCCAAGCTAGCTATGCCGGAAGCCGTGAAGAAGGTTTTCGACGAGGAGATTAACAAACTTATGCACCTAGAACCACAAGCCTCAGAGTTCAACGTCACGAGGAATTATCTCGATTGGCTCACTCAAATCCCATGGGGTCAAAGAAGTGCGGAAAACTTTGGCATCAAGAATGCAATGAAGGTGCTGGATGAGGACCACCATGGCTTGAAAGATGTGAAAGATCGTATTTTAGAATTTATTGCAGTAGGCAAACTCCGCGGCACCGTCGAAGGTAAGATCCTCTGCATGGTCGGCCCACCTGGTGTCGGTAAAACATCTATCGGAAAGTCCATCGCCCGTGCACTTAATCGGCAATACTATCGCTTCTCTGTTGGTGGCCTCACAGACGTCGCGGAGATCAAGGGACATCGGCGGACTTACGTTGGAGCATTACCCGGCCGGATCATCCAAGCACTCAAGAAATGCCAGACGGAAAATCCTCTCGTGCTGATAGATGAAGTCGACAAGATCGGGCGAGGTCACCAGGGTGATCCATCTTCCGCGCTACTGGAACTCCTGGACCCCGAACAAAACTCTAGTTTTCTAGATCATTACATGGACGTCCCCGTCGACCTCTCAAAAGTCCTCTTCGTCTGCACGGCCAATATGACAGACACGATACCCCGTCCCCTCCTTGATCGCATGGAAATGATCGAACTCTCCGGCTATGTCGCCGATGAAAAGATGGCGATAGCAGAACGCTATTTAGCTCCCCAGGCGAAAGAGCTGTCAGGATTAAAAGACGCAGACGTCATTATGGAGAAGGATGCAATTCAAGAGGTTATCAATAAATATGCCCGCGAGTCCGGTGTGCGAAACCTAAAGAAGCAAATCGAAAAAGTCTACCGTAAAGCTGCGCTGAAAATTGTAAAAGAACTGGGAGAAGAAGTGCTCCCCGAATCTGAAGCGCTCACCGAAGACGGCAAAGCGGCCCAAGTAGCCGCCAAGGAAGCAGCAAAGGAGACAAAGGACGTGCAAGAGACACCACCCGACGTTGAGAATCAAACCGCGGAGACTCCGAGAGTCGCGTTGAAAGTCCCGGATGACGTACATGTCCGCATCACCAAGGACAACCTCAAAGACTATGTCGGACCACCTGTGTTTACATCCGACAGGCTATACGACACCACTCCCCCAGGTGTCGCCATGGGCTTGGCATGGACCTCCATGGGCGGCTCTGCATTGTACATCGAAACCATCCTCGAATCCGCGCTCTCGGCCTCTACCCGCGGTTCCCTCACTACAACGGGCAACCTGAAGTCCGTGATGAAAGAGTCCACATCCATCGCCTACAGTTTCGCCAAAGGCTTCATGGCATCCCAGTTCCCCGGTAACCGCTTCTTCGAGCACGCACGACTGCATCTGCACTGTCCGGAGGGCGCGGTGCAGAAGGATGGACCGAGCGCGGGTATCACGATGGCGACGAGTCTGTTGAGTCTGGGCATGGGGAGGAACGTCGAGAGTACCATTGCCATGACGGGCGAGTTGACGGTTACGGGGAAGGTGTTGAGGATTGGAGGGTTGAGGGAGAAGACTGTCGCTGCGAGACGTGCGGGGGCGGAGATGGTTATTTTTCCGAAGGATAATTTGAGTGATTGGCTTGAATTGCCTGAGGTGAGTTTAGGGGATTAGTTCCTATCATTCCTTCTCTATCAGCCCTTTTCTAGCCCCCTTCTCCAATCCCCAATCACTAGCGCTTTCTCCCGCTCCATCACTCCTAATCTACTACCCCTCCCTCAACGTACCAAAACCTCAAGCTAACGCTCCCGCAGAACATTAAAGCAAACATCCAAGGCCATCCCGTGTCTTGGTACTCGGAAGTCTTCGACCTCGTCTTCCCGTCCCTTGACAGGGATAAAGTCAACGGCATGTGGAAGAAAGATATTGCCAGGGGGAAGGAAGAGGAGAGGAAGAGACGGAAGTATAGGAAGAAGGAGGAGGAGGAGGATGATGAGGAGAGCGGGGATGAGGATTGAGAGAGTGTTGTAGGGGGGGGAAGGGGGGGGGGTGATGTACTCTCATCGCAGTATGCAAGTCAGGCGAGCGAGGGAAGGGAGTTGAAGGGGATATAAAGCCTGGGGGAAAGGGGGTTAACCAACCCGCCTAAGTCGTAGTCGATGGTTGCAAGTTGGATCATATGACCCTCGAGTGTCCATGCGGGAGATATCATAAGCATCATAGGCGTTTTTCCCTCGCGTACTCGGGATTGTAGATTTGTAATATACGTAAACCATGAAGCGACGATGCGGGAGCTCTCTATATTAGGATAATCCTCTCCGCTCAGATCGAACTGTATGGTGTAGTATATGGTAGAGATATATCCTGCTGAATAGCAGGTACTTTATTGTGGCTTTGCTTGTCATACTGGGTGATGGGGAAGGTGGATGGAGTGGGACGATGGGTAGCTGTTTTGTTTGCTTTGCTGTTAGGGTATGATATACCGTAGCACACGCGCGATTGATACTTAGCCACTTTATAAAGCTAAGCATCCATTCTCTGGACTACTCTTCCTATTTTCGAGGATCCTCCCGGGTGCTGGTAGGAAGGGAGATAGTCGAGAGTCGGGATGGGCCTGCTCGGGATGGAGGGTCAAGTGGGTTGCACGGACTACAGTAAGTAGGATATTGTTTCACCCATATTCTCGTCTTCGAGGAACATCGTGGATATCCCACGTTTTTCGATATAACTGTCCCTGAAAGGGAAGAAGATAGGTTGTTTAGAACACAAAACGCACGGACCAGTCGTTCCGTCTTCGCTTTACCGCGTCCTTGAAGCAAACAACGTTTCGTCCTCAACCATAACCGCCGGGGACATCTTCATCACTCGGCTTCGTTGGGCTCGATAAGTATCTTACCACTGCTCGTAGTGCTTAATGAGACTTGAGATGTCGAGTATAAACATGATGGCGTATGTTTGGTTGGGTCTCCCTGCTCTTAAATGAGGCTTAGGAGAACTCCGACGTTCTTCTTGATTCCTAACCCTGGAGAGAGTCCTATTTCAGATCATGTCGAGGGTCTGTGATCAGGTACATCCCAGATCTGGCTGGGTTTCGTCGAAAGTAGAGGGCTGGGGAGGAATGGTGCCTGAAATAGCAGGCCTCAAAGTATGCATCGATGCGGCACAGTTGAAAGTAGACCAGAGCTTGCAGGGGTGGTGGTAGGTCTTGTACATTTTAATATTGAGATAGTCTTCATTTTTTGTACCTTCGTACTATGCTCCTTCATCACTCAATTTTTTCGATTTCCTTAATTTTAGATTTCAAATATGTCTACTCAGATAAATGTTATCCCTTTTCATTCGTCCTCCGAACTAGAGCCACGACCGTCAAGCCAGAATTGGATTCGTTGCATTGCATCAAATACGGAAGGATACCGTTGTTCAAATATAATTGCACAAGATAACTTGCAAGCCGTTTTTAAAATACTGGAACCGTGTGGCACACTCGACGACTTACGTGTTATGATCGGCCTCTTCCTATGCGATTCTCACTACAAAGACTTCCTACCGAATGGAAATGGCCATATTTTCATTCGAGAAAAGGAAACAACAAACCTTGCAGAGCTCGCAGCCATCCTTGACGACCTTACACACATTTTTTCCGATCTTTTGAGGGATAAGCGTAGAAGCAAATACTTCAAGAGCTCAGAAAAGGGACGTCAGCCCCTGAAAGCGCAATGGAATGATCATGTAGTCGACGCAAAAGATTGGGGGTATATTATATATTCTAGGAGCAGAGATACTCAGTCTTTAATCGCACAACATTCTCCTCATTCCGGTTCCGGTCCACGGGATATTCAGTCCTCGAACGATCAGCAATGCCCTTCGACACCGGACGCCGAAAGACAAAGGAACAAATCCCTTGGTACACAACAGTATCCTTCGACCCCTGAGCGTGGTAGAAATAACTCTCAATCCTTTTGTGCACAACAATTTCCCCCTACTCCGGATCCCAGCCCATGCGGTATTAGACCGTCTAATATATTGCAAAGTCCTCAGACCCAAGATTCTAGCCTACGACGCATTCCACCATGTGAGCCACAACAATGTCCTCTACCTCCAGGT
The DNA here is from genome assembly GCA_010093705.1 of Patellaria atrata CBS 101060. Classification (NCBI taxonomy): domain Eukaryota; kingdom Fungi; phylum Ascomycota; class Dothideomycetes; order Patellariales; family Patellariaceae; genus Patellaria; species Patellaria atrata. The sequence goes on from MU006105.1 coordinate 367,285, forward strand.
TCTAAATCTCTCACATCTCAATCTATCATTAACAATGAAAGAATCAGACGAGTGAGGGTTAAACCAACATTCAGATTTAGCTTTCGCTACCCGCCTACGTCGAGCCTGTCCCCTGATATCGTTGAGACACTCTGTTCAGCCTCTGAGAATCAACACAGCGAACTATTTAATTTCTCAGCAAGTTCTTATAACCCTCCATCAGATGCTCAACAGACACCAACTAAGCGACCAAGCAAGAAATCACCTAGACGATTGAACAGGCGACCAATAAGCCGACCAATCTTGAGTGTTACCCAGTCAACTCGTGCGGAAGATTTCGTAGGACAAAACGATGTTCAACACTTTCAATCCTGGTGTGAATGGAAGAATAATATTGATAGAGCCTCTGCTGCTACTCGGCAGACACCAACTAAGCAACCAATCAGTGCATTAACGAAGCGACCAACAGAGCGGCCGATAATCGATAATATCAAGTCAGCCGCCGCGGAAGAAGTTATTAGACAGAACGACGAACAAGACTTTCAACCCTCCACCTCTGGGCTTGAACCGCAGAATGAATTTGATGGGGTCTTTGCTGGACCTCTCGACACGACCATAGTCTACGACCTGACCCGTGATGATTCCGACGGCGCCAGTGAAGAGGTTGCTTTCAGCAACTCGGAAAAAAACTTTCTAAATCTCACTATTACCGGTGTCCCTCGTAATGAGGAAAGACGCGAAGTGGAGACTAGTGCTTCTAGCTCTGGTGTTACCCTTGTCGGTCTTGACATGAAAACTGATAGTCTCTATCCTTCGATCCCAAACAACTTAAATTACATCTTCCCCGAAAATCTCCTAACCCCATCCGACATTGACTCCAAAATTCGATTCTTACTCAACGAAAAGATCAGAGGAGACGCCAACCAACCTCACCAGGTAGGACGAATCTACATCCTCTCCTCCCCGCAACGACCCGGCCTCCTCAAAATCGGCCACTCATCCAACATCCACACTCGCAAAAAACAACTGTCAGACATCTGCAAGATCAACGTCGAGGAAATTCCCTATGGTCCCCAAGACGGCGCGACCCCTTACTTCAGAAGAGTAGAGAGACTAGTCCACACGGATCTCCACAACTCGCAGCGGCGATTCCACTGTCCGAGTCCCCGCTGCAAGCGCAACGGGAACACCGATACTGGCATATTGCATCAAGAGTGGTTCGCTGTCGACAAAAACACGGCTGTCCGAACCGTACGCCGCTGGCTCGCCTTCACGCAACGGGACCCCTACGACGACCACGGCGAGCTCAAGCGCTTCTGGGTGAACAAGATCTCGCGCATGCCCGGGCCCGGGATTGAGGAAAAAGCGGGAGATCATGCTCTGAGAGCCGCGAGGTGGGACGGCGAAATTAACCCAAGCTTGGGAGATTGGGTGGTGGTGTTTTGCACCGAGGCGTGGATGATGCGGAGACAGCTTGTTAGTGCTGTCGAGGCGGCGGTGGTGCTGGCGCTGTTACCGAGACTGTGGTCGCTGCTGTGGTTTGCGGTGAGAGTTAATGGTGCGGTGGTCGCGTGGAGGGACCGGGTTTGAGGTCTGGGGTGAGGCCTCTGTGTCTGGCTTCGATGAGCGTGTGGGAAGGGTGTGAGGGTGAGTTTTTGAGATTCGTGCTTCGTGCAGTTTCGCTGTCGTGGGTGTGGGTAGACTTAGGTGTTCGGGTAGAACTAAGAGTTAAGTCTTAAGTACCGGGGGTAATAGGGACAGAGTATAACTAAAAGTAATAGTAAACATATCTCTTTATGTAGTTCTCTATATGAAGCATCACTATTACCTCATATCCTTGATCGTTTCCGTTCAAATAGAAAAATATATATCTGGACCGATTCACGTGTTCGCGCGTCTAGCTATCGTAGAACTAGCCACTTGGGGCTGAGGCATCAGGACAAGGCTCCGTACCTTCACCCGACCTCAATTCTTCACAGCTCACTGACCTCTTTCTTTTTAATTCTTGCTTCTCGCTGTTTTTCTTTTCAAGTTTCACTTCCAACTATTTTCTACTCGAATCTTCTTCTCTCACACCGCGACATTCCCTCATGTAACTTTCGGCGACACCATTCATACTAAACAGTGAACTCGACTTAGGTGACAGTGATGGATTCTTATCATAAACCTAGCCGTCTAGGCTCCGAACAGTATAACATTAACTATCTAACATATCAGAAATGGAGAAGGTGGGTGTCCTTGTTTTGCAGATATCAATGCTTTCGATTTCTTTTTCCCTTACCATTCAACTCACTGTATACCATCCGGGGTTACCGTCAATATAAATAAGCAAGGGATGATCTACCAGACAGCTAACAATCATTAAGGCTCGAGCATACGAGAGACTCGGCGATAAAAGAGTATGTATCAGTACCTAGCCTAGTAAGTGTCAATTCTAACTCTGAACCTAGTATCGAGACCCGTGAGAATTTAATTCAAAGTCTGATACATGAGTAAGTCACCACACTGATCTCTCTCTTCTGTCATATATGTCACTCTTCGGGTAGAAGATACTTGTTTTATGTACGTAACCTCAGACCGTTCAGAATGGGACTCACGCAACCCTACTGGCTAGTAAGTAAAAGTTGAAGTGCCCTTCTTGTAACCGTACAATAAACTGTACTGTCATAACTAAAAAGCATCCATAGCTGATCCACTTATCTAACACCTATAGAATTCGAGACCTCCAGGTCAAGAAAGAGGACGCAGAATGTGAACTCCTCAACGATACTCAAGAAGTGGTGCCCGGCCTCTATAAGCAAGCGAACAGTATTCTCGTCCTACCACGGGAAATTAGGAATAAGATATACGAAGAACTATATCCCGTCGGCGACCCGATCCCTCTCATCAATAAACAAGTGAGTATCTCGCGTGTTGGACACGAAGATTCGCATTACCGCTATATCCTTAACGATGAAGAGTTCCCGATAGACCCCTGGCGTTGCCTCTGTGCAGAATATGTCGGTGAGCAAATTGCCAGTGAAACTGCCGAGTGGTTCTATTCCAGCAATACCTTTCGCATAGGGATACAGCACCGTGAGGCTTTCAAGGAGCTTATGGAACATGACGCGTATGGTTCCAACATCCGTCCCGGTGACTTTATACGCAGGATTCAACTAGATATTGCGCAATACTGGCAGTACGATTTCTCCTGGCAGTCCGCACCGCCGAGTTTAGACTTCGAAATGTTTGGATCAGAGGAACCCTGGACATTGGCACGCAACCAGCTACGCAAGGATATAAAGGAAGTCCTATCAGCCTTTACAAAACGAACCTTGCATGTCGAGCTGTACGTTCATAGGATGGGCGAGTGCACCCAGGTGGAGTTGAGAGATTTCTCGCCGATAGTGTTCGGGTTACTGGACGAAGGATCCACCGTCAAAGTCTTCCTGGTACGTCATAGGCAGTTCAAGTGTCGGATCTGGCCGGGTATGAGACCCTCATGTCCATGTACCAGTACGACGATGGATATCACAGAATTGTATAGGACGGTTTCGGAGGAGGATGAGAATATGTATTATGGTTCGGAATACCCCGTCCATTTGAACCAGGTTGAGAACAAGGCGTGGGCGAGAGCGTTTTTGAGAGAGCATTATTTGATGTATTCTGCTGAACCCAAAAATGGAAATCAACCCATTTAGCTGTCTTGCGATCTAGCCTAATCCTATCACGGCGTTCTACTTTACCGTACCTTTCTAGTTTTCCGGCCCATCTATATAGATAGAAATACAATCTGTACATAACTTACTTCTGAATTAGCCGTGTGGAGATCGGTAACCACAGCGAATGAGGAAGGAAAATATATCGGAGAACAGACGATGCTCTAGAGCCGGAGTATGGTGTAGCAGCCCGAACTATTCGGACGGTTGATACGCCGCGGAGGAGTAAGCTCTAACCCGATCCACGAAATCGGGATTGGATCATGGTATGGCTAAAAACAAGCTTTTAGGGATTGATGTCTGGATTGCAAAATTCAGTTATCGCGATAATACTCTTTGGCTTCTCCTGAGATCTGGCTACTATCTCAACATAGACTGTATGCTTTGTTTAATCTAATCAATGCAGGAGTTTGTTCAGCTTACATCAAATAATGCAGAGAGTAGTCGGAACTGGAGCTACAGTACATACGGAGTAGTCGTGATAGTACTGAACTTCAAAACCATGGACCCAAGCCGAACACGACGGTGAAGATCAAGAAAAAGATATAAAACAAGGCTTTCTGGAATTATGCTTATTCGCTTGTTTCCTGCTGTTTCATTCGAGATGGGCTTTTTACCAAGCCGCTATGGGGTAAGTCTAGAATCCAATGGCTGCAGAAACCTTTCAGCTTCTCTATCAAGATGCAGCTAACATCTTGGCTTTAAGCTGAGGATGCAATTCCGTTCATCTAGATTCAAGATGGAGGGGGTAGTGTTTGGGATCAAAAAGCTGAAAAAGAAAGGATGGGGACGGTGATTCCTCCTCAGATTCCTAGAAGCTCTCTCCTACCAGCAGTGAGGAGTTCTGTTCCGTTCGTGGAGGACTACGATTGTGTTCTATCTGAGTTTTAGATATTGGATAGGATTTACGCAGAGTTTCACGGTCGAATTAATACCTTTTCGAAGGGTCTGAGTTCTCCTGTTGTACCATCATTGGATAACGGATTTATATATCAACTACCAGAGATTCATTCAACTTCCTATCTCGCGACGAGAATACCGGAGCAATAGAATATACACCATGGCTCCCTCAAAATTCAGGTCCATGTTCTCTAGATCCAAGAAGGATTCACAAGACAAAGTTCAGACTCCAGCGCAAAGCAATAGTCCGTACCTACCACCAAATTCTCAACCACCCCCCTACGCTACAAATCCCCCTACGCCGCAGCAAGGGTACGCTCGACCTCCTCTCGTTCAAAATGATTCTGGCGTGGTATTCACGGGACATCATCCCCAGATGGGGCAGAATGGGATGGTGATGGTGAATGGAAAACCGGGCGGTGACTGGGAATTGAGAAATGGAGCCCCTCAGACAAACGTTATACCCACCACCTATCATCCTACCAATTATGTGCCCCAGCCGGCTCATCCCCAGCATTTTGATAGGAGAAGCCCACAACCTCCGATATATCGCAGACCAATAGCGCCAGGTTACGACGATGGTTATCCCGTTATTCCTCATCCACCCCCACCACCCGGATCTTTCAATCCATATGCTGGCTCTAACGCGCCACCTCAAAGGATTGTTTACATAGAGGAACCAGAGCCGTTACCTCCTGGGCGAGGCGGCTACCCAAGGCAACCTGCCCGATTTGTAGAATCAGAGGAAGAGCTGGTATACGTTCCGGCGCCTCCAATGCAAGGCCAAATGCGCTCAATACCACCTGTTACAATGCCCAACGGTGACCAGCTCGTCTTTGCAGGAATGACGACTATGCCCAATGGCGAACGAAAACCTCAGTTTATGGTGATACCAGCTGAAGAAGTAGAGCGAGGTCGGAGAGTCGAACCCGTAAGAATCTTCGTCAGGGATGAGTCTCCAGATTCCGAACCCGAGTTGTTCACCATTCCTGTAAGAGGTGGACCTCCCGGATCACGGAGACAGTATCCGCCCGGTCGTGTTATAGAAGGTAACGGATATGACAGTGACGATGAACCTCGCGTGATATATAACCCTGCATCAGACTCTAGGTTTTCTTCACGCGCTCCGTCCCCTGAACCAACTCCTGACGAGGAGGGAGAAGTCAATTTGAATCGTAGATACGATCACTTACCCGAATCTATGGTTCCATTTTGGTACAACAAGAGACCCAAGAGAGTTGGGAAGGACTCCCCACATTATCTATGTGCAACATGCCGCCGGATCGACTTCAGAGCACTATTCCGTCAGGATGAAACGGATACAATTCCCAAGCCTCGAGATTGTATTAATCTCGGTACCCTCATCAGTATGGCTCAGAAGCAGGAGTGTGGTTTCTGTCAGCTCGTACCTCGAATTGTTGCCACCGATGCAGGCAGAGATTTACCAACGACCCTAACTGAAGATGAGAGAAAAGATATCCTCAGAGTGAAGCTGACCGAGATGATGCAGAATATTTACTATCTCTGCCCAGTCCGCTTTTCCACAACCTACAATATCCCGGCCTTGTACCTGTATAATAGTAAGGAGTTAACTGAAGCATCGAAACAGTCGTCAGTCTTTAAACAGCATAGATGTATGGCAGTTCGTCCATTCTCTGGTAACGAGCCGAATACTGGACGGAGAATCAAAAATCCTGAAGTGATTGATTTCGAATGGATCCGCGAACGCATACAAATGTGCGAAGCTCGAGATATACAAGGGCCGAACAGATTTGACATCACCATACGAGCAATTGACATCGATAAGATGTGTATCGTGGATCTAGAGCACGGAGCACGGTATGTGACTCTAAGTTATACCTGGGGTCAAGCAAACCAACTCAAATTGGAGCGGGCCAACGAGGAAACGTTTCGGCAACCAGGAGCGCTGCGGACGCTACTTGGTTCTATTCCCAAAACTATACGGGACTCGATCACGCTGGTTGAAAAGATAGGAGAGCGCTACTTATGGGTTGACGCCCTTTGCATCATACAAGATTGTCCAGAGGATAAAGACACGCAGATCGGGGCTATGGGTGATATCTACCGCCACTGTCTCTTCACCCTCTGCGCTTGTTGTGGTGAAGACGCATCTTACGGTCTACCAGGCATTGAGCCAGGTACACGCACTACACGACAGGTGATTTCGCTCGTGGGTGACATCGTTCTCGGAAATATGATGCCCGACTCTGAGCCTATCGAAAACTCTAAATGGTACACTCGCGCCTGGACACTTCAAGAAAACGCGCTATCCCAGCGAAAACTGCAGATCTCAGACACAGGTGTGCGTTGGTGGTGCTGGCATACCATAACACCCGAAGACCAGCATTGTCGCCACCCTTACTGGAAGGAAGGCACACCGCACAGCGGCATGTACTTCTTCAAGACTGAGGATGACCGCGTGGTTTCTAAGATTGAGAAGAACTCCAACTTTGACATCTACGCCTTCATCATCTCAGACTACACCTCGCGCAACCTAACATGGGAATCCGATGCCGAGAAAGCCATCCTAGGTGTCTTCAACGAGATTGATGGCCTCTTCCGTGGTCGGTTCGTCTGGGGTATTCCTGATACTGAACTGGTTGCCGGTCTATTATGGCACCCCGTCGGTCAGAGTAAACGTCGTGTAGAACCAAAGACCGGCAATCCCCTCTTCCCAAGCTGGAGCTGGCTCGGCTGGAGCGGTGTTGCCGTCTACCCCTGGCTCATCGAACGCACGACTCCAATGTCCGAATTCGGTTCTCCTCTACGCTTCCGCAATATAGTCGTCAAGGATGATTCTGGTGCTCCTGACGATGAGATGTGGATAACTGGCGATGACTACCGCGGCATGATGACCTGCAGAGTTACAGAAATGCACCGCTGGCGTCCCGACAAGGACGGCTGGTCCTACATTGACGAGGAATCAGAAGCCCATCGCTGGCTCCATCCCGTACTGGAACAGTTCTTCGCCTCACGCAGGGGCATGACAATCGCAACGAACTTTACCCACCGCCTCCATCTTCGAACCCTCCTGACACGCTTCACGGTGGATCAAAAAGTGCACCAAAGAAAGGAAAATTACGATTACAGCCACAAAGTGCATTTCGCGCGTGTGCGCGACAGTCGAGGTTTCTGCGCCGGCCAAATCTTCCTCCCTGACCCGGAAACTCTCTCGGCTGAGGAGAAAGCAACATACACGCCGCCAGACATGCTTTCCGAATTTATCGTCCTCTCGCGCGCCTCTACGAATCCCGATCCCCGCATCGGCCGCGATATCTTGCATAACACGCCCATGCGCGAGCTCGCCAGTGTCTACTCTATGCCGTATTCTACGGGCCGGAGAGGAGAGGAGAGCGAAGAGGAGGAAGAGGAGCATTTGGATCCGTTGGCGCAGTTCGATACGAGGGTCTTTGATGATACGACGCCTTGGGGCTTGTTTAATGTGTTGATAGTGGAGAGAAGGGGAGAGGTGGTGTATAGGAGGGCGGTGGGACGGGTTCATGTTGCGGCTTTTATGGGACAGGGGGCTTGGGAGGAGGAGTTTTTGTTGGAGTGAGGGACGTAGGGTTGAGGTATGATTTTCTTGATTACGGAAGTTAGGAGGGTCTCGTTGGATTATTGCTCTAGCGTCTTTGATTGAAGAGTGAGTGAAGCATCGGGTATGATTCCTGGATTTTTGACGCCCGGCAGTTGCATGTGTATCATCTGAAATATTTGCAACGGTTAGTATATTTAAGGTATAATGTATTTGACTGTGTTTTAGGTCGATCTGAGTTTGCGATGTAAGTGGTCGATCCCTTGAGTTTATGAAACAAGCTTTACGTATTCCCCTGGTGGTGCATAAAGCAGTTCTGAGAAGACTTGAACGTCTCTGCGATATTTGTACAAGTATCTCTATTTTCAGATTATCGAGATGAGAGACTAATTGAGATGATTGCTTGATTGTTTTCTACGTGTCGAGGTAAATCTCATTATATACCAGAGCCATAGTGATCTGTTGAGTCGTTGAGAGATATGTTCCGTGGTTCATATATACACCACCTTTCAACATCTCCGCTCTAATCACGACACCTATCATCATAGTAAGGTATTCGAGAGCAGAGCAGAGCAACTGAATCATCTGAATCATCTGAATTCTTCACTGTCATCATTTCTTTCACCAAACCCATTTCACGTATCACGTCCATGTTCCAGAATCTCCACTGGGTAGGGATATATATTAACCCCTGAGGGCAATCTATATATCGACCGCAAGACAAGCTTTCCATGTCAGGTGCTTGTCACGATCCCATCGACAATTCCCCTTTGATTAACATAGGGTTTTTCAGAGCGCTGAAACAAATCCCACTCCTCGTTTTCCCTTTTCTCCGCACGCGCCTTGGAAATGGCACTTTCATGCTCATATGCAAACCAGCATTCTAAACTTGGATACAAGCTTGGGGTCTAGAAGCCTCGTTGCCCGGTGCGCAGCAGACACGGATAGCATGATTAAATAGCGGTACCCTTCCTAGTATTCGTTAAAACCTGTACACACGTCTGGTTCCGATGATGAGAGTGCAGACGTCATAAGGGTCCGTCGTCGCCTTACGAATTATCCAAACACCGTCATCAAAAGCATAAAACCCAACTTCCCTCTTCCCCATATCTCATCAGGAAGAAGAAAAAAAACCCCACCTACCTTAAACCAGCTCCACATATCACCAACTCACACCACCCCATCTCGCCCGCAATGCTCCATCTTAATCCGAACTTTCCCGCCCTGTTCCTCACCCTCCTCACTCTCTCCGCCGCCTCCGTCCCCAAAGCACCACCAAAACGCATAATGCCTCTCGGCGCCTCCATCGTCTCCGTCTGTCTCCGTCCTCCCCCTCTCCCTCCCAACCCATTAACACACCCAGGGCTGCTGGCGCGCGCACCTCTCGACTCTTCTCAATGCTGCCTCCCTGCCCTTCGATTTCGTCGGTACCCTCTCCGGGCCCACCAACTGCGGTATCCCCTTCGATGCCGATCACGAAGGCCACTCTGGCTTCAAGGCCACCGGCATCGTGGGGAACGACACCTTTCTGCCTTCATGGTTGCGGGCGACACGGCCGGATGTGGTCATGATGCTGTTGGGGACGAACGACGTGTGGGGTGGTGGTATAACGGCGGAGGAGATTCTAAAGGCGTATGAGGGATTGGTGGGGGATATGAGAACGGAGAATGATGATATGAGGATCCTGGTACGTGAGAGCCTTTGTGTTCTATCTTGTTTTTTTGTTTTCGTTAGGGAAGGGGCTGTTTCGTGGTCCTGCTCCCGTATCCGGCTGTCTTGCCTGGACTAATCTTTCCCATCTTCCCGTAGTTGATGTTGATGTTGTTGATGTTGTTGATGTTGTTGCTCTCATATTAACCCACAAAGATCGCACAACTTCCCCCCATGCGGCCCTCGAATTGCGCAGACTGCTACGAGCGCGTCAAAGAGCTGAACCGGGCCATCATGGCCTGGGTGCCGGGGCAGAGCACGCCGAGGTCGCGCATCACGGTTGTGGATGCGTGGACGCCGTTTAATACGACTGAGGATATGAGGGATGGGGTTCATCCGAATGAGGGGAGTGGGACGAGGAAGATGGCGGAGGTGTGGTTTGGGCCGCTGAGTGGGGTGTTGAGGGAAGGGTAGGGGGGCCTATCTGTTAGTGTTGTTGTTGTTGCATTGAGGATGGTAGTTGGAGGGTGAGAATAAAGGGTGTGGCTGGCTTTTTTGTAGTATTGGGCGGGCTTTTTTGTGGGGGATGGAAGGGCGATGTAGCTTATTTTGCGATGACTGAGATTGTTGGTTCTGAGGAAGAGTATGCAGCTTATGGACTGTTCGGTTGATGTAGGATGATATATTCTGGATGAAAACACAACTTTTTCTTCGATTAACTGTAGTGGAAACTCCTCTGTAAGGTCCGCAGAATTCACTAGTCTTATCTGTCTCCTGAAGGGATATCTGAGTTGAGGTAGACCGTCTAGGAAATTTTTGTCATCAGCTCTCTGCAATCCTAGCTGAGTCTCGATGCTCTTTTTCATTCTTAACTCCCCGGTTTCGTGCTAGAAAGGTAAATGTGCTTAGAATGGATGCGTGCGGATGAACCACTAATATGGGAGAGGGTTAGCGTAGCTTTATCTCATTGATGTGGATAATTGGGGTATGTAGAACAAAACATTGCGCATAAGCACCTGTTATTGCTCAGGACTCAAGACTCAACTGTAATCTAGGGATGTTTCCTTCTTGGGTCCTATTATTAATTCTCCTGGCATTTTTCTTTCCATCTTTGAGAATCCCGCGGAGCAAGTTACGCATTCTATATTCCTAACTTCTTTTTGAAAACTTCCTCTTTTACCTAAAGCAATGGAACTAGGAAAGTCCCTAATCCACGAAGTTTATACAGGTAAATTTATATATTGCGTTCCCGGCTTGGTGCATGCGGTATCCCGTCGAATGAAAAGGATAACATGATCTCTTTCTCCCGCTATGTTTTCGGCACGGCTTATCCCGGTAGAGATGGTATGGATACTAACTAGAACTCGCCCTGCAGATGCTAATCCAGCTTGACAGGCGAGGGTACGGATTACTGGTGGTTTGTCCAGGCGTACTCTTCCCTATGTATGAATACTGCTGGGTAGCAATGAGAGTACGTCTAATGCGTATGGTTAAGGTACAATCATCTAAGGAACCTTATCGGAGTAGACAAGGTTAGTCCAAGTGTAAAGGGGAGCTCCCTTTTGGAAATTCGTGGCTGAGCAGAACTGACATGCGTTGTGTTGATGACGACGGAGTGGATGCTTCCCTTTGCACCACATGGGTGATGGAGGTCTCTAAATGGTAGGATCAAGCTGCCATGGATGCAGGTACCGCATTTCGATATTTATAGAGTTTCTCTTTCACGCGATAGTGACGTAAAAGGTTTCGAGATATCCTGCTGAACACTCTCGGGACGGAGGAATCTCTTTTGGTGTTGGACGTTCCAATGTCATGTTCTCCATAATCCAACACCACGTGAAACATCCAGTTTACTTCAGGTATTGCCAACCATGCGATATTTCGGTTAGGTTCACGGTTACCATATCAGATGCTCTTCAAGAACCGGTTGGCCGAACACAAGATTTCAGCGCGATTTGTTTCGTTTGACATCCCCACTGGTACTCCAACCGAGTCTTCAGACGTGTAATTGTAGACGCATATGTTTCCCCTTACATCGTAAGTTTTGAGAAATGAGCCTCAAAAATACGCCGGGATGCTTGGAGAACTGTTCATTCCTAGGATAAGCGATCTGAGAATTACTGTCTCGAGGTGATATTTTTTCGGGAGAGATGGATCGCTGGTACATATCCCCATCGGACTGTAGACTCCGAACTATTGGATCTTCGCGGACTGTCTTATCATAAAAAGGTTTCATAACGGAGACCGAGACTGGTTTGCATTTCCTGTCTTTTTTGAACTTTTGTACCGGGTCTTTCGCTCTAGTTGTTTTGAAGACGTCGGACTCATCATGATCGAGATATTATATATTCCTGGGACCCTTTCACTGCAGTGAATGAGGTCCGCAGTATAGAATCCAAAAGGTGTGAAAACATTTTCTAGGACTGCTAATTTGGAACATTATTCGGCATGCGTGCGATGCGAATGTCTGTGATGCGGGAGGAGCCCCGGTCCCCACACCTTCCATTACTACAACAACCGTCGGTGTGATGTATGCCGTCCTTGATAGGAACGTATTCCTTCAAATGCTGCCTGAACGTCGACATGATGAATTCACGGTCGTTTGCATCCCGAGTATCCTTGCACCCAACTCAACGGAAGCCCCATTCATCTTTCTTACTTTGTCTGTTTAGCCAAGGCACAAGAATCATACTTCCATATCTCAATTCCTCTCGGTCATAGGACCCCTCATTCCCTTCATGCGAAGAACATTCGCTGCTTGCCAATTCTGCATCAGATACTTCGGAGTCAGCATCTTCATCGCAAGAATTTTCACCGCTTGTGGATCCGGCATTCTTCAGTTTTTGGTCGAATGTGAAGCTTGATTCGCTATTGTCGCCGTCCCCTTCAGTATGGCCCTCATTCCCTAAAATCGTCTCCGGTGTCGACCTTCGGCTAGTAAGACCAAGGGTGCTAACGCTCTCGTTGTCGATGTCCTCAATAGGGAACTTTGGATTCGTGTTCCTCTCTTGTTCGTTGAATTCGCTTTCCGAAACGCCCAATCTCTCCGCGCGCTCTATCTTTTTCCTAATGACTTTCATCTTGTAATCGTTGCGTTTCTTCGTACGTGCAATTTGCTTGGCTTTTTGCCTCCGCGCGTATTCGGCTCTTTCCGCTTGCGCCTGTTTTTCAAATTTTCTAATCTTCTTTTTGTACAACTTTAGGACCGCAAGATCAGCGTTCGCAGTGTAATCCTGCATGGCCTGTAGTGAGCCGTGGAGCGCAATGCCCGCGTCGCGTGGGGAATCGCGAGCAATCAACGAAACATAGTCCTTTTGAAGCCACGGGATAGAACCATAGTATCCAGGATAACCCAAGAATTGGGGCAATGTATCAAGGGCTTCCGGGGTCAACCCATACTCCAACACAGCGTCGAGTTTTCGAAGCGGGGCGTATTTGTTCTTGTCGAGAAGGCGCCGGTCCTTGTCGAGGACGCACCGACAACAGAGCCTCTCAAAGCTCACGAGGTACATGTATCCTCCAAAGTCGCCGCACTCGAAGCAAACGCTTACACAGAGTTTATTAAAGAGGGCTTGGAGGGGCTTGAAGGGTGATTCTGTCAGCAGTCTTGATCGCACGGAGGCCCCGGAGAACATCATGCGCCTGGCAGTTGATTCTTTTAAACTGTGGATGCGCATTAACGACCTCAAAGGCTCTTCTTTTGGTGGCTTTGAACTTGTTAAGGCTGGATATATCGAGCCATGAGATTATTTCATTCATCATCTCCAGCGATAGCACATCCAGGTTGCCCAAAAGTGCAGTCGGCAATGCTACCCGTGGGAGAATGATCGTGAACACTATGAAGAAGTCGCGGCTGTTGTCGATATTTGGAATATTGTGGCCTAGCATTCGCGGCGGGCGAGATTGCCAGCCGAAATATGCTTGTTCTGCCAGTTGTAGTGTTCTGTGATGGAGTTAAGAATGGAATGCCATTGACGTCGAAGTTGGGGGGTTGGGCGTAGCGCCAGAGGTGTAACGAATTTGGCCGAAAGAAGTCGCCCATCTTATGAATAGCATTCAAAATTCCGGATGCGAGGTTTTTGGAGTTGAGTTGCAGAAAAAGACGCGGTGAATATATGAGGTAACTGAGGTGGCTCCAGGTGTCTATGCGCTTTTCTCACTGCCTTGTAACTGTATTCTTGTCAAGCGCGCGACAAGTCGGGTGAGTCCATGTATCTTACATTGATCATTGGAGGCCATATCCGGAAATATAGCGGTTTCCTGCCTTTCACTCGAAACAAACATCAAGGTGTATAGCGAAGGGAAGATACCGTAGCCGTAGCACGTATGCGAATCATACAACTCGTAGCAGGCTACTCCCAGGCGCTTCACCCGTCTGTGATCTCGCATGGGCTACGTGGTCCAAAAAGGTATATTTTAGCTTTTTCTCTTACTGTACGTACGCAGGATTTTACTTAGAATAGCGCACTCATAGTTTCTCGTCTTAACCGGGGCCCGCCGAGCCATCGTTTTCAACAAGTAGTACGGGTAATCCGTTGAGTGGTTGAATAGATACCTAATACGTTCTATGATCAAAGATATTATAGCCCGACGCCGCTACGAGCGACTGTGCACTAAGTAGCCGTACAGTAAATTGAGACTATGATCATATAAGCTTTGAGTTGCTCACGAGGACCGATGAGTCTATCATACCGAGAATATCAAGGGCTGGAAAGTTATTAGGTAGGTAGGTTTGTAGATGTATGCCCCTTCTCGGAGCTATCTCCTTCTAGCATCTAACTAGGGCTTTTTTTTGGTGGTATCTTAGCTAGTAGGAAGTAATAGAAATAAAGTAAAATAATATTATTCTTTATAAAAATTTAATTTAATTCTATAGATTTAAATATTAATAGAAAATAATCGAGTAACGTTATATAAGGTAATAATAAAAATCTATATAGAGACCCGCGTATAAAGAGTTAAATATACTATTACTTTTACTTCTAATCTATCCCTATTACCCTCCTATCGTTTACAGCCTCGCACCACATAAAAATACAGGTACATATCCACCTTCTCGTTAAGAGTCATATCTACATTCCATCCATTTGCCCCACCTGTATGTCTACGTTGCCAAAATAGCAGCAGCCACCAAAATCCCATTGGCGGTCTTCGTAACCCACTCAGCCGCGAGCGTCAAATTTCCACCCTGCGTCGCTTCCGTGATTCCAGGGAACGTTACTGGTGCATACCCTAGATTTGTATTAGCAAATACGTCCCCAAAAACTCCGAAAGGGTATGTTTACCTGTGTCAAGACCCGGTGCAGTGATGACATGCCTATAAAACTCTCTTGCCGGTAAACCACCTTGGGACGTGAAACCCCTCGAGAAATCCCTATACTTATGATTAACTACTTTGATAAGGTCCGCATCCCCTGACTGTACTGCTTGAGTTTCAAGCGCCTTGACTTGATTTGCCGCAATCTCGAAGGTATCGATAGCATCGTGGAGCTCTGATGTATCGAGGTCGCCATCTGCGCCGGCGATTACCTCTTCTAGCTCCTCGTAGTAGGCATGTAGCTCGGTTGTAAAATTTGGAACGTCAAAGGGAATGATCTCGTCGGTTGCCATGTGGTAAGCGAGCAGGGCGAGGTATTGACCCATAGCTTTGTGATAGAGAAATCCGGGATCGCCAAAGGTAGACATCCAGTGGTAACTATCGTAGTCGGAGTGGTAGTGCCAGATTGGATCGGTAGGGCTGCCGCCCGCGCCGACGTCGAGCTATTTATTGTCTTAGTACATAAATTATTACCCTTGAGGAAAGGGTCCTTACAGCGCTAATACCACGGTGTAGGAATGACGTATAGTCACTTCCGCTTCCCAGAACACCAATTTCTCCCTCAGTGAATTCGTACCAGCGATCGTACCAAGTCTGATTGTAAACACCGTCGACGGGCCAGATGATCTTCTTCGCGATCTCAGTAGCTATCGTGTGGAGCTCAGGGGTTGCTGAAAGATCAGGAACAGATCCGCTCACTCCGACATCTATGTTTAAGTACGTGACGGCCGTTTCGGTGAGCCACGGGATGTACTCTTCAACCCATTCCGTTGAACCGATTAGGCCGTACTCCTCGCCATCCCACGAACCAAGGACGCTATTAACAGTCAGACTGGAGTTTGCGTAGTAGAATGAGCGAGCTTACATATTTCGTCTCGGCTTCCAACCAGTCTCTAACAATGCTCCAAAGGCTTTACTTAACTCAATCATAATAGCAGAACCCGAATTCGGATCACCAGCACCACCTACAATCCACGCATCACGATGATTTCCAATAATAATCGTTTCATCAGCGTTAGTTCCATTGATATATCCAATAGCATTCCAGATCGGTGAGTAAGTTTCATTATTCACGTTGGTCATGGAAACCACTGCACCGGGAGCAGGCCCAGTACTGTAAGTCGCGTTCAGAGCTCCAACCCACCTTGTCCTGTTCACTTCCACGCCAGAAGTCCCGTGACCATCTAGTGCTTGGAGTAGAGGAGTAGCATCAAGTTGGGAAATAGGGATGGACGGGATATGTGGTATGTTTACAAACCGGTCAGAACGCGGAGAATCCTCACGAGATGGGTATCCAGGTGTCGTTGGATCTCCCGGATAGGTCGATAGAAAAGCAACGGAACCTCTTTGCACAGAAGTTGGGTTGCGAGCGGGACCATCTAACAATCTCAGTATAACTTATAGTGTTTAGAACTACGGGATTAATACCTGGATATGCGAGGTATCCGTTTGCTTCAGTGATATTCCCGTCATCGCCGGGATCAGTGAAGATGAGAGTCCCGATTAGACCGTAATCTTGTGAGTTCTTCACCTTCAGACCTCGAAAGGGGCCGCCATATTTTGCAAGGGCAATTTTTCCTTCTAGCGGAACTCCAAGAGCAATAAGGCGATCGAAATCGACCTTTTGTCCTCGACTGCGAGCAGGTTAGTATACGAATTTGTAAAGGCGGTAATATGGAGGCCATACCCAACATAGACAAATTCTGCGGAAGCATTTCCTATGGGTCGTTGATTTAGTTGCCAGACCATACTTTATACCCAAGCTTTGAATTACCTGTAAAAGAATATCCATGAAATGTAGGCACGCGATCAGGATAAGTCGTCGTGATATCTTCTTCTAGACGGGCCTCTTCCAAAGCAAAATCCGTCGTACTTCCATCCGGTAATGTCAAAGTAAGAGACTTGCTGAGAGGATAACTCAGAAACACGACATATTCCGCCAATCCAGCCGTAAAACCATTCTCGCTCCACCTGTCAGCGGTCCACTGAGCCTGTGACTTGTTATGTCCAGCGATATGCTCTCCCAGCGCGTAATACGCCGACCACTGGCTGATGGTATTGTTATCGAACGAATTGACGAGGATTTGTTCCTCAGTGGTCAAAACAGGGGGAAAGACGTCAGCCCGTTTAGCATATTTGCGACGATGGGCATGTTGAAGGAGAGGAGAGGCAAGGTGCTCTCTCACGCAGGCGAAGGCGAGACCCGCCAATGGGAGGGTTAGCAGCAATTGAGCACGCATGTTAGGTAGAAATCAATTGAAATTTTCTCGAAGAGCAGAGCTTCACCCGGAGCGGTACCGTCAGTCCATAAGTACCTGACAGCAGAGCTCTACCATCCATGCTGACAAGCTCGGTGACATGGACATTCCAATTGCAATCCGATGCAGGCATGTCGTCATATTCAAAGGTAACGAAGTGTAGCCTAGTCTGGGGTTATCTTGGAGTTTTCTCCTCTAAGGCAGGCAGGATCCTCTCATCGAAGCCAATTCCATGTGTGAACGGCTATTGTATCTTTAATTACCTGCCTCATTCGTAAAACCCAAGGATGCGGGCAGAACGTGGGATCAGCAAGAAGCGGGGAGGAAGGTGCCGATGGTGAGTGAAAGATGGGAAGGAGCTGGTCAAGCTGCTGGAAGCTCCCCTGCTCGTATTCTTGGCTATGAACAACTTGAACGCCGGCCTTAAGAACTCCGATTCGTCTCGCCAATCAAAGAAGATGAATACCACCGCTGACTAACCCTCGAGTTCCGTCCAACGCCCGCCCCGGATTTCTTGCAGATATCTTGCACTTCTCACTGCTCCCCTCACGCCATTCCCTTGGTCTCTTATGTTCCCAGAGTGTTCCCCATGTTGGTATCACCCCCAAGTCCTTACCGCTCTTACATAGCCTAGGTAATTACTTGAAGAGTAAGAATCCTCCGGGCGGAACGGTGAGCTGGACAGCTTTCCCATTTCTTTTCTCGATCGCGATAGGAGTGATACTACTCCCCCTAGGATATAAGCACTCCATCACATCGCCTGATTCACCCGTGTGTAAGCCGTCATCTATCGTAACCCATGCCGTACTGGCTTGGGAGGGGTTTGTATTGATGGCACAAAGTATCTCTTCTTCCGCAAAGATTCGTGACCAGGCGATAATCGAGAGCATCCGATCTACTATTACGTGCGGGTAGCCGAATTGTACTCCGTCGCCGGAAATCTCGCGAAGGTATTGCCGACCGCGTCGTAGAGCTGGTTCTACTCTTCGAATGCCAGCAATGATCCCTGTCTCCTTGAATACGTCTTCGTTTTCATTGAAGAAATGTCGTCCTTTCGATCGGAAGGCCCCGAAGTCCCCTCCGAACATGCACTCGCGGATATATCGGTCGCTACCGTCTCCACCACCACGTCCGTCGAATAATTGTTCGGTACCGTAGTAAATACACGGGATCCCTAATGTGCAGAGGTTCAGGGCTAGAGCTGCGAACACGAGCTCTTTACCATTCTCCCCAGAGCAGAAACGCGCTTTGTCTGAAGATCTCCACACTTGATCATGGTCATCGATCATGGTAACGATCTTATTGCGAAACCAGGCCTGGGAGTCCTTATTCAGATACAGTGCGTTACGAAACGAATTAAAGTAGGCTGGTGGATCCGCATAACCCTTTGGTAGTAGCCATAAGTTCCGTTGTACATTTCCAATACCGAGAGCAGCATTGAGTCCAGTAGTCTCGACAGTCTGCCAGGCCCGTCCACCGGTAATCTCTCCCACGAGAAAGAAGTTTTCTTTCCCAATACTTTGAGTGAACTCGTGAATGACCGAAGCGAAATATCTAGCCGGCCCGTCTCCCATATGCTTCACGGTATCGATCCTGAAGCCATCCAGGTCCGTAAGCGCGATCCAGTATTTATACACCTCACACAACGTCTTCAACGCCGAAGTGGGTACAAAACCATCCGGATTATCCTCGCCGATATTGATATCCTTCAGACTGAAGAAATCTCCTTGTAAATATTCCGGCCACCGGTCCCAGTCTCTGATCTCACCACGGCGAGTAAAACAATCCTCGTCCTGTAACTCCGCAGGCCACACCGCAGAGTCCCGATACCCTCCAGTCCTATCCGCGATACCGACTCTCTCAAACTCCAGATCCGGTCGTCCCTGCTGATCCCTGAACCCCTGAACCGGATACTCCTCCCCCCTCCACGGCCCCGCGCCATTCACGTACCCAAATACATCCCCACAATGATTGAGAATGACGTCCAATAAGACATAAATCCCCTCCCTGTGTGCCGTCTCCACCAACTCTTTCAACTCCTCACTCGTCCCGAACCGCGGCTCCACCTCCAAGAAGTCCTGAACCGCATACCCATGATACAGCCCTGCGTCCCTGGGAACCTGCTTGAAGACCGGGCCAACCCAGAGCGTCGTGATGCCCAGCCGTTTCAGATACCCCAACTTACTCGTCACGCCCTTGAGCGTGCCGCCGACGAAACGACCGCCTGCTTTGAACCATGCGCTCTTCTCTTCGTCGGAGGTAGCGGCGTTGTTAGCGTCGGTTTGGGGGTTGAAGACGGGTGTATTGCCGTGTGTTGTGTTGGAGTTGAGATCGAGATATCCGTCTTCGTTACCGTCGGAGAACCGGTCGGGGAGGAGGAAGTAGAGAACCTGGTCTTCCCATGCGGCGGGCGAGGGATGGAAAACACGGGTCCCGAGACTTTCTTTCGAGAGGAGAGAGCGGACGGATGGGTCATATATACTTTGAGGGGATGACACCATGATGAGCGATTACTCGATTAGGAAAATACTGATTATCGTGCAGTAGAGCTAGCGTGTTAGGGAATAGTTGATGATCGGGTTTGTGAGCTAAGGTAGGTTTTTAGGTTAGGTAGTAGAATAGTAAGGTAGAATAGAGGTTTATTTAAGAATCACCATCAGGGTACTGTACTGTAGTTCTGTAGTTCTGTAGTTTCGACCACCCACCTACCTTGCTCGTTTTTGATGTTCAGCTTCAGCTCCCACCACCACAATTGCTTCTTTCGGCAGCGACAGCTTCTACATACATCCAATATTTTCTCATCTCTCCATAGGGAAACAGCACGCCTCCACCTCACAGTGATATCCTCACCGCATACACTATCTCAGACAGCCACATTGCAAAATAAGTTCAGCTGCGGGGAGCTCCGATGCAGCATTTCCTGCGTGCACCCTCAGGCTACATTATTCATCGTGTATAAACGTACCTTATTGCATAGTTCTAAGGTACATACAGTACAGCGAAACTAGCATACGGGCATCGATAAACATCCTAGTCGTTCTTAAGGTATGCTGGGTGAAGATTTGTGTAGGTGCATCCTAGAGTGGGCTATGGAAAGAACTATTTACGTGTCGAGGCTCTGCGTTGAAGTACATTGTTTACGTACTTGACATTTCTCGCAGCTCTCTTCGAGCAAAATGGGGACTTAGTGGGCGACTACCTGGGCGTATTTATTGTCAAAGAGATGAAAAGAAATCAGCCTAAACAAATCAAATATTGGAGTTTATGCTGTGTTGAAAATATGGAGTAAATGGGTATATAACGCCGATAGATGCTCGGGTACAGTAGAAATCCACCTCTATAACGCGAAGAAAAGAAACCGTCGGAAAGTAGAACATGGGTCTATGGCGAGGCTTTTTGATACCCTCAAGCCGTGAGCATCATACCCATTAGCGTGAATCGAAACCCACAATAATGCCCATTCCACACCATGGAAGTCAGGCTCAGAGCACCCCGCTCATTCCCTACTTCCTCTTCCCCTTCGGCGTCCCCTCCATCAACAACCCCGTCCCAGCGCCTTTCATCCTCATCACCGCGCCCTCAATCTCCTCCCTCTTCCCCTTAACTGCCAAATCCCTCTGGGTAAGCTCCTCCTCAAAGGCCCTCTCTAACTCGCGCTTTTCCCTCCTTGCCGCCGTCATCTTCTTCACCGTCTCCGCGAACTGCTCGACGAACCAGTCACCAGCGTCCTCCCACTCGGCGAGGGAGAGGGAAGAGAGGAAGCGGGATTGGTCTTCCGGGGTGCTGGTGCGGAGGTGGGAGAGGCGGGCGGGAAGGGGGAGGGTAGATTTCGCGGGGGGTAGAGGGTTAGGGGGGGGATTTGGGTTGATGTCGAAGGGCTCGGTTGCGAGGGTTGGGTAGGGTTTGCGTTTTAGGGCGCTTGGGGGGTAGTCGAGGTCGGGCTCGTTGGGGTCAGGTTGGGGTTTCGGTTCTTGCTTGATTTTGGGGAGGGGTTGATGCTGAGGTTGGGGCAGAGGTTGGTTTTGAGGCTGGAATGTAGTTGCGGATCGAGATATATTTCGACTTTGAATATTCAGTGGTAGTTTCTGGAACGCTCTAGATGGTTGGGGTGGTGCGGGTTGTGATCGATGGAATTGACGATTTTGGAATGTCACTTGTTGTTGACGAGGGTCTTGTTGACGGAATGTCTGCTGTATTGGTTCCTCGTACACGGTTTCTGGGCCGAGTTCGGGATGACCAGATGTAGTAGACGGGTAGGAATTGTTCTCAGCGAAAGCATCGACAGGTTGTTCGTCGTCCTCGTAAGTCTCGTTATGGTATCCGTGCTGAGCATTTTGTTCGATTCGCATCATATCATGAAATTGATCCAAGGTCCTGAGTTGCTCTTGGCTAATAGGTCGTTCATCCTCCATATCTACTTCTTCCTCATCGTCCTCTTCATCACCAACCTCTTTCTCACTGCTGGTTTCATTAACCGGATCTGGTTGCCCTTGATACTGTCGACGGTTCTCAAAATCATTCTGACGAAAGCGGCCCTGTTCTTCCAAATGAAAGTTACCAGTAGTAGTCGTATCTCCAATACTTTCAGCATCTGTATCAAAGGTATCACGTTGTCCTTGCTCGGCATTGTAAGTAACCGGACGGCCTTGATTGCTAGATTGGTGATTCCGCGAAGTGATTCCCCTTTGAAGATCTCCTTGGTTTCGAGGTTGAACCTGAGAACTCATCGGGGGCGATGCTAAGTGCGTCTTCGGCACAACAACCCTAGCATTCTGAGCGCGTTGCTGGCGAGATGAGAGTTGCTGCTGCTGTTGAGGTTGGCCATGAGAAGGACTACCAGCACGACCTCCACGGTTTATGAAGCTCGATAAACCAGCCATGACTGTTGACTTCACAGGAGTAGAAGGAAATAGAGAAAGAGAGGAATCTACCTACGGAGGGGAGAGTTTATAGTGCGAGACGCGTGCTCACGTGTAGTGCTGAAGTTTAGAAATGGGCAGGGGGAGGTGACGAGCGCCGAGCATCCCCCCTGGTACTGGTATCCCTACCTTATCCTTATCCGCATCCTCATATAGAACTATCGTGGGGCAGCTTTATGGTCACGTAGAATAAACAAAAACTCACCTAGAGTCAATCCAACCTAACCTCCATGATATCGACATCTCATTCTTAGACAATCTTTTCACCATGGCCCCCGAGATAATGGGTCAACCCCCTATACCAATGCCTCGCGCTGCTCTAGTGGCACTACCCAACGAAGTTCTCCTTGAGATCTTCTCCCTTATACCTACGCTCAACCTGCTCTCCCTCACACCAATTCACAGCCGCATTTACGCCATTATCCTAAGAGTCCTGCACGATCGCCTCGTCCGCGCCGCTCACGTAACATTCAAGACGCACGCCCTTCACTTCTCTTGTCATCCCTCTTTCGCCCATTTCCGCCCTCTATGGTGCGAATACCTAGGTACCCCGGGCCTCGACTGCGACCAAACAGGTCAATTGAGCGCGAGCGCCCGCCGAAATGAAGAGGCAAGCTGGAAAGGGAGATGGAACCCCGACAGTTCACCAGCCAGACTCGGCGAGCTCAAGAATCTCTACTGCCGCTTCAAGCCTCTAACCAAAGGAAACCGATGGATCAAGCGGAAGAAGCTGTTTAGAATCACGCTGAAAGATTTCGACTACCAAACGCAGGGGGTCCATCGACAGTTCTGGTGGCAAGAAGACGCCAATCATCATATCACCCGTCGTCAGGTCTATCTCGAAGACGGTGAACTCTTTACCCAGTTGGTGGCCACCGCTAGTCTTTTGAGGCTCGACCCACATCGCATCGCGGAGTATCCTTCCTGGGTAGGGCACCGGACGGAAGAAGATGTCAAACTCGGTAGAGGTGTGGTGAGGCTTTGGAGAGATTGGCTTGGTTCGGCTGTAAAAGACGTCAAAGATCAAGTCTGTGCGGTAATAGGGACCTCCAAGGAGAAAGACGCAGCCGACAAGATCATGTGGATCAACCCAACGGAAAACATAGGCATTAAGTTTGGTGTCAACTACGGCGAAGTTGCCAGGAACATTCTAGTGTATAACCCTAGGGAAGATGTAAAATTTCCTTTTCGTTATACACTTCAGTACGATGGTGAGTTGCTTCGTATTCCGTTTCACCACATTCCATCTTTCGCAAGCTCTTGCTTATTCCATAGCAGAACTCTATGTGCGAACATCACACCTTCTACTCATGTTGGAGGACGAAGAAGAACGTGTCGAGAAGACGGTGTTCTTACTTCGTCATCTCTAGTTCTAAGCCTTTCACGTCTACATATTGATACCCCCTTTCGCTACCCTTCTTATGATCCCCTCATTTCCTTTCATATACGCTGTACGATATTGCCTCGTTTTTCCCCTATCTCATATATCTCGGTGGAGTCAAATTCTCTCATTTACGGTGGAAATGTGCAATATACCCCGAACCCAGTGTTTGATTCTAGAAGACAAAGCTACGGTAACCGAAGTGTACTAGACGGTAGATTTAGTTGTCCCTTGGGGTTTTCTTTACTTTCACCCCACAAATTCATACCCAGAACTTCTCATTCCTATCTTATACACTTTGGCGGAGCCGGTGAACATGTATGCACAATATATACCATAATGTGAGGGCTTAGTTCAAAAAATAAAACAAAAATATCTATATATATTACACTACAAGATCCAGTATCTCTCCCCCCACCCTTCCCCCCTCCTCTTCCCCCCCTCTCTCACTGATTCACATTCCCCCTAACCATCCCCTCGACTCTCTCGTCCTATCATACACCCTGGTGAATTCAATCTCTCACTTATGGCAGATACATACTATCCCCCAAACCTAGCGCTCGTAAAAAACCAGATAAACCTCCTCGCACCGTTTGGATCAGATATAGTTATCCAGTTCTATACCTCACCCTTAACCTTCATACGGACTACAAACACCACGACGCCGACCAGGAGCCCACACACGCCGAAACGCTTAACCCCGAATCTACCAATCTATAATCTCCTCTCCTCGCCATCCCGATCTCCATATCCCACACTTAAACCCGATTTTCCCACTTACACGCTTCCAAAAGACCCCATCTCAGTCCCGATGAACGCCTCGCACCGTTCGAGAGAGTAGTCGTGATTAAATCGGGGTTCGACATGTCTATTTTGGTTGGGGAGGTGTGGTATATCGGATATTTCTATACTGATCCCACAAACCCCTTGGTTCCTTGGAAATTGGAGTTCAGTCGCACTGGGACTTTTATGATACCGCATCCTCATCCCGTTCATAACTCAATCCCACTCCCGGCTAAGCCCCGATTAAAATTATACCCACCCCCAGCTCCCCACCGACACTATCGAGACTACTGATAACCACCCCACACACGCCCTCTCCAATCCCGCTCCTCGTAACTCATAGTGGCGCACCAGGGAATCTCATCCCGCGTATACGGGACGAGTGGGATATCATACGGCATCCTAAACCCCACGACCGTCTTTCTATTTCCATTTCCGTTTCTGGGATTTAAGTTTGAGTTTGGGTGTAGGAGAGCTAGCTCATTCGCGTTTGTGACCGTAGTTCGACTGTTTGGAAAATAACTCGTTTCACGTGGCTGGGACGAAGCGAGATCAGAAAACGTAGGCATATCGCGTCCGAAGATGGGAACCATGATGGTGTCTTCCCGTTGTCTCTGTTCTCGATTTTCAGGCTGTTCTTCTCCACCGAATAAACCCGGCCAAACCACAACCCCGACTTCCCAACTACATATCCTTACCGTTTCCCCATCCCCATTGACCTCATCCTCTTTCCCAGCCTTCCCCCCCTTCTTCTTCCCCGTCGAGGTCCCCGGTCCCGACCCCCAAGCCTGAGTGCTCAAATTTGCACTGCTGATGAGCGCCCACTCGATCCCCGTGCACTCGGGGTCGGAGAAGCAGATATATGTTTTCACGTGCGGAGCCGCTCGTTCTCTTTTTGCACTCCTTTCCGGCACAGAAGCCAGCCTTGTCTTCGCAGTTACGACCGCGGGTGAAGGAGCAGTGGACGATGGGGGATGGGTGAAATATGTCGAGAGCTTGGACTGCGGTCGTGTGGGTGGGGTACTGGTAGGATTGAAGGTTGTGGAGGTAGTGAAATGGGTAAGAGAGGCAGTGGAGGTAGGAGCAGAACCCCAACGTCTCAACAGCGGCCTCAGATACTCCAACTGCCTCCTCTGCGCCTGTGTCTGGATCTTAACGTGAATGCTGCCCCCCGCCGCGTACCCATCCAAACTCCCTCTGATCTCGTCCGGCGTCGGGAAAACGAGGGAGAAAGTCGGTCCCGGGCTTTGTTTTCCGTCGGAAGTCATGGAGTCTGTGAAATTTGGAGAGGTCGTGGACAAAACCCCCATGAACCCCTTAAGCCACTTGTCAGTCTGGCCTAATGTCGCGATCGACGATACTTGTATCACTATGTGCCGGTCGTTCTGCTGGGACCGCGGAGCTGGGATCGCGGATAGGACTTCTCTTAGCCCGATCCAGCCCCAAGCTGCCTTCCGTGGGTCCCGCGGCTGTACGGGTTGTTTGCACGGCGTGCTGGCTACCAACGCGGCTTTGATTGCTGAGAAGTCGTAGTGGGCGAGTTGGGTGACTAGGGATTTGAGACGGGAGCCGTAGGCTGAGAGGTAGGAGAGGAGGTCGTGTTTGAAGCGGATGCTGGAGCCAAAGGGGTGGAGCTCGGGGTTGAAGGGGATATCACTTCTTTCTTCTTCACAACTTCCTAGACCATCGTTTAAGTTGAGGTTTGAGTGCGTGTTGAAAAGCTTCGATGGGAGGAGGGGAAGTAAAGGAGAACGCCATAAAGCCTGTGTCATATTCCTCCAATCCTGGGGGATGATATTCGCGGTATGAATGACGACCTGCGCCGAATCGTCATGGCGGATCAACACCATCATCTTCGAATGATGCGTACCGAACGGCTCGGGCATGTATGCCGGAATCAGACTGACGTTCGTATATTCTCTCGCCTGTTGCTCGAGGTTTATCCTCCTCTCATCCTCGCGCTTCCAGAAGCCGTGCACGATTTTGATGGCAACGGTGGATCGGACGTCTTCGTCCAGTGCGGCCATGAGAAAGGGGATGTCGAAGAGGAAGTTGAATTGCCAGCATTCCTTTAGCAGAGGGTCTTTCAGGATATCCTCGATCCCGACTGTGTCGACGTTACACTCTGGGCCGAGATCTCTGATTCTGGTGAGTTGAATTGGGGAGGGGATAAACTTTATGGAATCTTCCTCCTGTTTTGACGTCTCTGGGTAAGAACTCAAATTTTTGACTTCGGTTATCCGGCCAGAGTCAAAATCCATGGTAGGGTTGTAATCCTCGTCTTGAAAGAGTGTGACCCTTTCGTTCCGTCTTCTCACGAGCGTAGGTGGACTAATCCCTCTCTCAAGTGAACCTGG
Source organism: Patellaria atrata CBS 101060 (assembly GCA_010093705.1). NCBI lineage: Eukaryota > Fungi > Ascomycota > Dothideomycetes > Patellariales > Patellariaceae > Patellaria > Patellaria atrata. The sequence continues at coordinate 394,083 of MU006105.1, forward strand.
CATTCTAGCTGTCCCAAGCTCTTCAATCCTCCCTCCTACCTCAGATCCACCCCGATTCCCAGTTCCCACCACCGAAGAAAGAAAATCCATACACTCACGATCAAGTTTAATCGCTACACTCCCACTCTCAATCCTGCGCTTCTTAAACGGAGATCCTAGCTCTTCCCCGCTGTCCATGCTCACGGCTGTTCTATTTCGAGCGACCAATTACTCGAAACTATGATCTTAACGGAATCCACAGAAACAGCCAAACGGCCGTATTATTGCCTCGGAAAATAATTCGAAAGAAAGCAATGCGAAAGGTCCAACACGAAAGACGAAGTTAGAGGTTCATGCCTGGCCTTGGCAGACCCTCTCAATCCACTTTAGGAAGTCAGAAAACAGTCAAGTCCAGTGTCACGAATCACAATTGAATAAGTTGTTGAAATTTCATATTTCTCAATTCCACTCCTATCTACACTTTTGAATCATCCATAGCATAGTATCGCTCATTAGAGCCACCTTGTCATCTGAAGGGCCTAATTTACAACGAGCGCACGAAAAGGAGGAAGTATCATCAGACCGTCCCATAATATCATAATAAAAGCCCTCCATTGATTGAAACGCCTTCACCGATGCTGCGCCAAATACCCTGAATGATTTAGAAAATCTTTCGCTGAACGCACAATCCACACCCAAGTTCATTAATCTAAGCAGCAGCGGCCGGTTCGCTCGGCACCTGCACTTTCGTGACCTGGTTGCCTGCACGAATGATGCGATTGCCATTCTCATCCTTGACATATTGAACGTCCTTGTTTTCCCGCTGGGCCCGCTTCCAGATCTCGACTTCCATACCACCTCGGATAACACCAACGCGCATGGTGGAAAGGAGATTGTGAGCGGCGTTGGAGTGATTATAGACACCACCGTTGAACATAGCAGTAGCGTCCTTACCGAGACCAGAACGGATCATAGCCTTTCCACCAGGGTGATCATTGATGAAGTCGGTAACATCGTGGACAACACCAGCAACCGCAACGAGACAACGGCCATTCTCACATTGATCAACGAAATCATCCCACTCGATAACAGGGAGTTGGTCAAGAGGAACACCCCAATCGAGGGTAGCACGCTTCTGATCGAGCTTCTTCTGGAGTTGTTGAACACGGCCCTTCTCGATTTCGTTGGAGCGGAACTGCTTGAGGTCATATGCCAAGCCAAGTTTCTTCATTGTCCAGATGAACCACTTGGTGGGATCATATTGCCACCATTCAATAGCGTTGCGGTAATCCGAGGGGAACTCATGGTGGAAGTTGTGGTAACCCTCTCCAAGAGTGACAAGAGCGGTGAGGACGTGATCACGTGGGCTATTGCGGTCGTCGAAAGGTTGATCTCCGAGCCAATGAGCAAGGGAATTGACACAGAAAGTGGCTTGTTGGACGAAGAAAATGCGGAGAATGCCAGCGTAGACGTAGCCACCTAACATATCACCCCAGAGACCGGCAAACAAGGTTGGGAAGATCAGACCGGCGAAGATGACGACTTTGAGATAGTGACGATGTTGCCAAACAACAACCTTGTCGTCATTGAGATCAGTGATATCGACACGGCCTATCCTCTTGGGATTTTGCTTCATAACCATCCAACCGATATGAGAATAAAGGAGACCCTTCCTGACGCTATAGGGATCCTTGTCGGTATCGGTATAACGGTGATGAGCACGATGATCGCGAGACCACCAGCGAATAGAACCTTCGACAGCACCGCCAGCAACGAACGCGAAGAAGACCTTCAGTGGAGTGCCTGCATTGTACGACTTGTGACTATATATAGACTGTTAGTATGTTGTAATAGAATCTGAAAACAGTGAGCAAAGACTTACGCCCAGAGTCTATGATGACCAGCAGTGATTCCAAGGCCAGTAGCGAAGTAGTACAGCACAGCGAAGAGAGCGGTCTGCCAACGTAGAGGGACCCAGAAAGCCATGATACAGCCAGAAAGTGGCATGCCAATGATGAGAGAGACATTTAGCCAATTGACATGCTTGTACCAATTTGACTTGGTGATAGGGGTATCGGTGATGTGAGGCTTGTTCGGGTTATAGGCCTTTGACCTGTTAGGTTCAGAGGTCTTCGCCATGGGGGATGGTTGGGAAGACATGAAGTTGGGATCTACTGCAAGTTCGCCGGCGGTAGGTTGATGTGAAGGCATCTCTGCGATCACTCAAGTCCCAGGTAGGACTTGATATGAGAGAGCGGATGGGGAGTATCCGCTGAGATGGGGGTGTGGATGTCGAAGCGAAGGTTATGGATGACAGTTGGAAGAGCAAAGTCAGTCAGGAAAGAGGGAATGTGGGAGTGATATATTGTGGTGAAACTTGGTCCGTGCAATCAATTGGTTGTCTTCAGAGAAATAGTCCGGTTTGGAGGCCAGAGCTGATTTGGACGGAAGAGAGGATATCATTGGTAGATGTTTGTAAAATAATGTGGCATGCTGGGGGGAAGACAGCTCAAGGCAGAGTGGATGGGGCGGTGAAGATTTCAGATCATAGGTTAGAGGGGAGTGATAATAGTGGGATATTGCAGGTGTTGGCCATGTTAGCAGGTCAATCTTTCACTGTCTAGAGTTGTTTACAACTTTTGGTTGGGGAAGACTGATGAGCTTTGGAAGGTGTCGGCAGACGTAGAACTCTCAACAATAAAATGCTTGGTATGCTCTGCAGCCAATGACAACCCTTCGGTTCCTGGATTTGACTGGCTCTACAGCAAATCTCCTAATCTAGACGACGGAGCCGCGACACATTCACGTGACATTTTAGTAATTGGCAGGGACGGGCGAAAACGGCAAGGGCGGCCTCAAACCCGACTTGATCAAGTAACCGCCATGTAGCATCCCACATTCCAGACTCTCCCCGCAATAATCGAATCCATCAAAAGTTACATACAAACTACATCCTCCAGAAGTCTCGCCTTCCTGTCAATCCGATAATCCAGAAGTCCCATAGAGGACCTCATAGGCCACGCACCAAGCTGACAGTAATCTGTACCTGACCGTATGTACAAGTATCATCGTAGTCCGGACCAGTGACTTTGGCGGGAAGAACGAGTTTTAGTGGAGTGCTGGTGGGAAAACCGCGGACAAGCTCAGGGCATGATAGCCCCAGCCCTACGAAACCCCGCGTCTATCTAACATTGACAGTTAGTCAGTAACGCCAGCCATGACTTTCCTTCCGGGACTTCGAGAAAGAAACCCGGTCCCAAGTTCCCAACGCCCCTCACAACTCAGCGGTAACGTGATGTCTATTGTTGGACGTCTTCTCACCCTTATGGTTTGCCCTGGTTGAGCATCAGAGAAATAATAAAGATGGTTAGACATACAAACAGAATAGGATACAATAGTATTAGTTTCGCAACCGCAGTGATATAAACTTAGAAAGCCAACGTCACATCGATAAACCTTAGATTTAGCACCGATATAGTCGCCCACGAGGCCCCGCCAACGCCTCAACGGTTGGGAGACACACAGTAGTCGGATATTACCCCCATATCTCGCCATCTGTAAACCCACCTTAAAGCCGACATATAGGCCACCTTAACCCACGTGGAGCGTGAGAAACTGGGACACGTTGATTATTGATTGAAACCCCCTACCTTGCGGGACCATATACTTCTTACCTTATCATCTCTCCACAATCACCAGTCGTTGTAATCTGTTACTAGGAGTCGCTATACCTCGGCTTCTTCAAAGCAACCGACATGAGATAGTCCAAGACATGTGACAACTGTTGGGACTGAAGACGACGTTAGTGACTTGCACCTCACTCACCCACCTTCATCCCCCAATACCATCCTCGCTGCGTCGCAACATCTGCTTGAGCCAGTCTCACCGTCAGCAATCTCTCTTAATCAACAATCACGCAATCCTCATCCAAAAGAAAGAAAGAAAGAAAAACCAAATTTTATATCGATCTGTTGTAATTCCATTTGAGCAGGGCGGAGTGCCAAATAAAAACTACTAGGTTGAAGTATGTATCCCGTTCCCGCCCCAAAAGCCGTTCCAAACCGGAGAGAGAGAGAGAGTACCAAGGGAGAAAGAAAAACCCAAACCGCCATCGTAAGTCCAAATTCCATCGGGTCATCAAGGTTACGAAAGCAAGTAATTCTCCGCCCATGAGAGATCCGTCGTAAGGGGAAAGGTACAGTACCGCCCAAAAATCCCAGGTCCATCCCAAAAGAGTAAGATAGTCGTCGTTCTCATCCATAATCGCGAATTGATCTGTCCAAATCATACATAGGTGAAGTGAAGTATCCCCTCCGCTGCCGCGGTTAGCGCCCGTCGGCGCTTGAACGGGTGTCAGGTTGGGGGGTTGGGGGGTTGATTTTCCTTTACATCAACCTGACATATTATAAGGTTACTGACTCGTCCGTAAACTTTTGTCGCATTATATAGTAGAGTCGGCGACGTCAATAAGGGGTGTCATAGGATTCTCAGAAGGACCGAGGACACCAAGACAGGGGTCGAAGAATCAAGATTAGCCATCTCCTCATTATAACGGTTTCGTCATGCAAGCGATGATCTTCAAGCGATCAATACGCATAGGTTCGGCCCAATGGGTTGCCCTCTTGAGACCAAGTAACATTACCATTGCTATTCCCCCCATCCGGAATTCCAGCTGTGGATGTCCTACCAACCACCGACGTCTGTGACATGCATGCTAGATCGTTGACAGGGCGAGGAATCACTGGGGGCTCATCAGCTCTTGGAATTACGTTAGCGTAGGTGGAAGATTGCGGCTTTCCAACAGTTTCCGAACGGAGAGGGGTTTCCGGTTGTGATCTTGCCGATGCAGTCTGTGGGGATTCATCGAAACCCGAGTCTTTATGGGTGGGAGGACCAAAGTGTGTAAAGATCGCAGCGGGAGGTTCGATTGGTGAGAGAGCACCCGAGATCTCATCTTCTAAATCTGCAAGATGGCTATTGTTGAATTCTCGCAATGCTAGTGCACGTTCATGGAAGGAAGCTCGGTGAGACCGAAAAGGTGAGGGTGTATGCTGCGGAGAAGGAGATTCCTTAACATCCGAAAATCGAACTTTGTCCGAACTGTCATTTCTAGTCTCTTTCTTAAGTTCTGGTTCCAGTGCTAACTCCTCATGTAACAGTTCTGTCACAATACTATGTTCGATCGGTTCAATGCTGGCTTGATCGACGACTCCCGCATCACGATCCATATATATCTGTTCCCACTGACTCTCCCGGTCTCGATCCCTATTCAACGCTTCCAAGTCTTGACCAGCATCGCTATCGTTGTATGATATCATCGATAAACGACTTACGTCGAGGAAGTCTTCGTAGTTCCGTGTGAGGCCTGGGGTTGGAGATCTTCCGCTTCGTGCAACAATGTAGGATCCGGAGCTGTTGTTATAGGGATAGCCTGTCGAGGGTACAGCTTCAGTGAATGTTATATCCGCAGCCGAAATGTCAGAATGAGAGGCAGAAGCACGCTTCCGTTTATACTGGTCAATGTCCTCCAAACCAACAGCGGTAGCAGGATCGATATATTCCTTGTCAGACCGGTGAGTCGATACACTATGTCGTGACTCCCCTAAAGGCTTTGGATCTTCAGGCTTGATTTCAGGAAATTTGGCGAGGTGATCGCGCGCAGAAAGGCGCCTTCGCGGGTCATCATCTAGACAACTGCTGATTATCTCGCGGAAATATGTCGGAACTTCGTGGCCCTCTCTACTAAAGGTCAATGGTCTCTCCTGTCGTTCAGGTTCATCCTCTTCTTCCGCAAGAGCCCACAAAACCATGCCAAGCTGAAACAGGTCAGACTTGACACCGATGTAGATGGATATTCTCTGCTTGCTCTCGATGAGTCTGGACATCTCCGGAGGTTCCCATCCCACTGGGCATCCGCGGCGGTTGATATCAATGATTTTCGCATTGTCGTTAGAGTCCACCACGATGTTCGAAAGCGTGAAATCACCCTGGACAAACCCAGCTTCATGGATTTCAGAAAGGCCCTGAACGATTTGCTTTGCCCATCTCTCCCTCCGCTTCCAGGGTAAGGTGCTAGTCCCTTTCCAGTCATATATCAAGTCAACTAAGGCACCTTGTTCCGCAAAGCTGATCAAGAGTCCTTTGAGGAGTTCCCGCTTCTCATCAACAACAATGCCCTCAAATTGAATGACACTTTGAGAATCTTGTAAGCTACTAAGGGCATTGATCTCGTACAAAAACTCCTCCACGGTGTCCGGACCTGGAATCTCCTTTTTGATGAAAGATCGACCCCTATGATTGACCTTGTACACGAAACCGGAAATGTGTGATTCAAAATCTAAAGAGCTTTCGGTAAACTCACGACACTGCAGATGGCCGATCGCGGAGACTGAGGGGTACTGAATGATTTCATTGACGTCTTCAGTGACGTGGACATGGAGACGGCCTTCCGCAGTCTGAAGCTTGAGATTAGTCACTGTATCATAAAATTGAATGGCGGGGAGCGAATCTCGGATTGCTTCATAGATCCGTGCGTTCTTATCACGTTGATAATGCAGGCTTTTCAAGTCCTGTTCCAAAGAGTCAGGACAACAATCTCGATAATCGCATGACACCGTAACTCTTCTCCAAAAATTAGGTTTCTCGGCAAAAGTGATGAAGAATTTCTCCCGGTCTGACATATCTCTAAAGTGCATGCTCAGGTTGAGTATCCATTTCGATTCCAACTCTTCCTGTAAAATTCTTGGATCAATTTCTTGCTCTGAGTCCTCATTATCGCTGGGCTCATCGAAGGAAAGTAACGGCAGTTGTTGGCTTAATGGACGGTTCTCCATAGCCTCGTCTTCGAATTCGTGTTGATCTTTGTTATTCGTAGAGGCAACGCGTGCTGGAGCTTCGGGTTTAGCGGGTGCGGCCTCGTTCGGGTTATCTCTGATGTTCGGTGCCGAAAGTGAAGGTAAAGATAGGGGGGACGGTGAAAGTGTCCGTCTCACATGTCGTCGGTCCGCGGAAAGCGCGCGTCTTTCCGCTGTAGGAGGTCTATGCGGTTCTAATCTTTCTCGTTTCTCCGAATTCTGTCTCCTGAATGTAATCGGTCTCGGAAGGCCAGGAACAGCCTTTCGTGTCGGCCTCCTATGTGAAAATCCCTGTCCATCTTCTTGACCATTATCCTGCTGCTGTTGGCCGCTATCCCAACTCTTAGACTGCGACAATGTACTCCCTTGAGCATCCCCCTCTTCTTTCTTCAACCAATTGCTAAAACGAGAAAACCTATCCCATATATTCCGTTTTCCTCCAAATTCGCCTGCCGTCGTCGACAATTGTTCGTCACTTGCAACTAGAAACATGCCAGGTATCGGATTGGGTATATTAAGGGCCATGAGGTTGAGGAAGAGGGCGGGGAAGTCCCGTCAAGGTTAATCACAACAAAGCAGCTTCGAGGGCTTGTAAGAGGTGATACTAAGCGGAGGTGGCTATCTTTGTAAGATCATCTTTGGGGGAAGTTGTGTAACGCGTCTATGACATGCGGCTGTCCATAAGAGAGTCTGGCTTCTGCGTATAACCCGATTCAGTATGTCTAAACAGCACTATGTCTAGGTTTTCAAGATATACATAAAGAATGGTAAAGAATTAGCTGTATAGAAGAAAGAAGTATTATAAAGAGTTGTTCATGAAGAAGTTTAAGGTAGTAAGGGATGGACCGGTGTGTAAGCCTCGAAGGAAGAGATGGAAGGAGGTTAAGGTTGATAATTTCTGAGGGCGGACAAAGCTGTGGGAAGTGCTGGGTGAGGCTGCAAGCTGGGGCGTTCAATTGGGTGCGGATCCCCGGGCTATGGGCCTTTGAACAGGCCGTGCAGGCCAACCGGGGGCTTGCTTCTAAGAAAACTGGGCGCACCAGCCCCCCGGGCGTAAGAAAATGATACAACCAGCACGATCAGAGGAAGACAACAACAACTGAGATCTACCCCGTCAGATGTCAGATGTCAGGCTTTAAGGATCTTTATCATGCCACATTGACCATTCAGCTCCGTCCGAATCATAGGGCTCAAGAGTTTCAGCAGAAAAGAAAGACAATAAAACTCATAACGGGGCCTCTTCCTTCTCTCAGTGAACTCATATTGCGTATATTCTCCTCGTATAACCTTGCACCGACAACGGACGGACCGATACTGGTAGTCCACTGTAAAGTATACCGTATGCTACACAATACGCTACATCATACTCACCTTCCGGACCTTTGCGTTTTACCGCTGTGCTAAGCGTTATTCATCATAAATTTGCGACAATTACCACCTCAAGAAGGAAAAGAATTTTCAAACTCTAATCTCTCACTCATTTCTATTCGCGACGCACTGTCATCCGGGTGGTTGGGCATCAGACGCAATGGGCGAGTTGCGTTGACGAGCCTCCACCGGATCATTAAAGAAAACCCAATCGCTCTGCTTTCGGACGCCCACTACGTTGCTTCACGTCTTCTATCAAAGTTATCTGGACGCCTGTACAGCGCATAGAACCGCAAGAGGGTTTGCCTTCGCCAGTTACATTGATTATTCGTTGCAAGGAATGCGTCATGAGCGAGGCTGGCGGGTTGACACGTCGACATACCATATGCAGGCTCGCCGAATTTATCTCGAGACATCAGCTTTTTGAAAGTGTCACTCGATATTTGCAGATATGCTGCAAATTCAAGCAATCCGTATCTACGTTCCTGAAATAAATTGCACTTTTCGAATTTGACATGTGCGACTCGAAACTTACAGAAATACCCTCCCCCCCTCATTGGGCATAGAATTTGTTATCAGGATTTCTATGAAAGGGACAAGACCAATATATTAAAAACGTTCGTCCCACATACCCGCTCTGGCCGCCACAACTGAAAAAAAAGAAAAGATATGTTCCATAACGGGCGCCTAGCATTTCTGATATCTCAACGCCTGCATTTGGTAGAAATATCTTCATATCGGTAATGGTATATATGGTACTTGAACTTCTGAGAGATCGTCCAATGGCATGGTCCGCTCCGCATTTAGACTAAGGTACGTATTGATGCATGGTATTGGGTAACAAGATCGGAGAAGCTGACCTTTAGTAAGTCCAGATACTCATAAGATGTCCAGTGCAGGCAATTCAAAGCGAATATGTATATAACTTCTCCTAACAGTATCCAATTATGAACCGGAGAACGTTTTTGTAGACAGACATGCCCATTCCACGAACCATAAGTGAAGTTCAAGTTCCACCAATGACTACAGCATAGAACAGTAATACGCTCAGTGGTAGAAGTTGTACCATAGTCCACATTGCAGGCCAAGGTTCGCTCTCTGTACAGATAGAAGGTCACTGTTGAAATTTGTTCTTCTCTTCAGCTTTTGACTTGTCCGAACCGAGAAGTTGGGGTGCTTCTTTGGTGTGAGGCGTTCAGTAGGTTAGTAATAGCCCTGTTGGGGACTTGAGAGTACTGCTTTATTCAAAGTGATCGTATACTCTCGTTTGGTAGTCATGGTCAACTTCAGGGTCATCCATAAACATCCTCTTTCAACCCAGTCCAAGAGTTGATGCAGCTAGAAAGTCACTGTACACAGTCAAATCTTTGGACGAATATGTTCTATCATTCAGTGTTATTGTTTTAAGTTGCCCAATTTTCTTATGAATAAAGCCAAAATATACAATTTAGTCGTATAATACGGTGTGGCTTCCTCATGTAGTCCAGTTTGTATCGTCTGGCGGTTCATTTATGGTATCTACCGACAATATTAATGGTGATAGTAAATGAAATACAACGAGGGACATGCTGAGTAGTCACTTAATGCAAAAGCCATTCAAAATCCCCTAAAAATTGCGGAAAGAGCCGGGGAAGTCCTCAATCGAGAGGGTCATCAATTGTTTTATTGCCCAGCTTTCCTTTTGTCTCCTACGTTGGCCCAGTAACCCACCGCACAATCAAAATTTGCCCTTTCAAAAGCCCTCACCTCCTCAGACTCATTATCTTCTCACACACCTCCATCCAACACCTTCCTCTATCACAGCATCTCCTCCACACAACTCATAAAAAATGCACCAAATCATCAAGCTGAATCCACCCAATCTGCCGTTAAATCCATTCGCGGCCAACGAGGACGCAGCTCGTCAGGCGCACAGAAACGCCCAACTTGTAAGAGATTCTCCTTTCCTAATTCCATACCCTCCTTTGTCACGTCTAGCACTCTACCCTACTATATGTTCGATATACGTAGTGCTACAACCTAAGCCCCCAGACCATTACAAAATCTTCCTTTCACGTATTGACTAGGTCGGATTCTCCTTGTTGTACGAGTACAGTCAGCCGAAAGGACTTGGCGAGGGGATAAATCGTCTCATTGAACTGCTGTAGTGATACTATAATGAAATACAAGACGAACTAACAAGTTCTAGGGTCCACTCCTTCGACGGATGCGGGTCCTGGCCAGCAGGAGGAACCAGTATAGGCGGGAGATAGTCCATAACCAACGCCTTCGCGAACAAGCGGAAGGCAGTGGAGACGTAAGACATTCCTTTCCTATACACGAATTAAATACCCCTGTTCTATTTTTGAACTGTACTTTCACTTCTCGCTCTCTTATGATGAGGTTAAAAGAGACATGAATTAAGTTAATATAACATAGGTCTATGACACTAACATGATAGACCGCTATCTGGGTCGGCTGCGCGAGGCGCAACGAGCAATTCAGGGAGAGAGAGCTCAGTTGCAAGAAGCCATAGAGCGCTTGGGGGGACGCCCGAGGGGGGGGAGATCGCGCTACCGCCGCCGAGCCGCGGCGAATCAAGAGCAAGAGGACGATGCTGCGGAAGATGCTGAGGGAGATTCTGAGGAAATGAGCGACCAAGAGAGTGAGGGCTGGAGGTGGGGGGAACACGGGGGTGACAGCGAGGAGGAAGAAGAAGGTGAGAGCGGGGAGGAAGAAGAAGGTGAGGTTGGTGAAGAAGAACCCACGGAAGACCGCCGAGCAGGAACTACTGTTCTCGTAGATCGTACACGCGGACCCCATCATACTCGCCCGGGCCCATCACCAGGCTTCGAGTTGCCCTTTCGCCCGCACCATTGAGGGAGAACGGATCTATCTCAAGATGACTGGGGAAGAGAGACAGCTGTACTTCAAAACATCAAAACACAAAAAACGGGGCTTCAGACGGATATGGAAGTGTAATTCATAAACTCAAAACGGATATTTCGGGGTTTCAAGGAGGCAAAAAGAAGTAATGTTACGGTAACAATGGAATATCCAGAGACTTCATATCAGTAAACACTATCTATTCTTTCTGCTCTTACTAATGACTATATGCTGGGGTTACCATAGGTTCCATAACTCATGATACTCTACCATTGATTCGGGCTGCAGGCGAGATCTCACGTATCTGTAGAGTTCAAAAAGGCGAGGTTGTTGTTAGAAGCGAACAAAGAGCATACATACTGTAGCAAGAGGAGGAATCCCACAATACTAACTCACCAGATTTCACTGACGTATACATTTCAAGCTAGAGGACTTCTTGTTGCAAGCGTACAGTAAGGACTGATGCTGTAATAAGAGGAGGACTACCAGAATACCGGGTAGAATCGAAGGTTCTATATATCTACCTCTGAGCAACTACAAACCGCTAAATCAGATTTCTTCATGCAACCCCGGCTATTTCCATCTTCTACGCCTCTTCCAGGAAGTTTATCCTGCTAACTGGTTGATACGAATCAACACTGGGAGACATCAAACAGGAAAACGTTGACAGACGGTGAAGATATCCAATAAGGGCACGGCCGTTCCCGCTTATACTGCGATCTCGGTCCGGACGATAGTCTTGGTCACGAACAGCTACAGTACATTACTATTGCCATCAATGAGGTATGCGGAACCGGCTATGATGAGATTACCGGCCCATTCAGCCTGACCAGCAAAAAGATGCAGGTAGAGATAAACATATTGGTCGGTGCTTTAGAATGGGGGGAATTGACGTCACCGAAATGGTATACAAGAACAGTATTGTTGGAGAAAAGAACGGATTACAAAACTGCTTTGTATTAACGAGGAAGTACAACTACATCACAAAGGTTTTGATGGTTCGCACATCTTCCCTGTATGTTGGCGGCATTGTTAAAGTATGAACTCGCGGATTACAAAAAGGGGGGCTGATGCGGGGGTGTTGTTCGAGCACAAGGGGCGATAGTCACATCCAATGGACTGCGGCCGATATCGCTGACGAACTATCTCCATAAGATCTCTAAGAAGCACTGGAATTCGCTACTCTTCAAACCTACGAACTTCCCGAACTCGCCCTTTCTCAATATCCTTTCATTTTTATCCTCCCCAACCTTACTCCTATCTTATTATATAACCAATTCACAATGCCGGGTGCTGTAAAGGGGCCTCAAACGCTCTACGACAAGGTCTTTGAGCAGCATATTGTTGACCAGAGGGATGATGGAACGGTATTATTGTATATCGGTATGAGAACTTCTTCGAAGTTCGAATTATGCGTTCCTAATTACTTGAGTAGATAGACATCTAGTTCACGAGGTCACATCACCGGTAAGGACTTCTTAGTCCTCTATGAACTCTTAGAAACCAATACTGACACAGCTACAGCAAGCATTTGAGGGCCTTAGGAATGCAAATCGAAAGGTTCGCAGACCAGATTGCACATTGGCCACCACAGATCATGTATGGTTACCCTTATCTGCAAGTCTGAAGGGTTTTGCGGAGTGCTGACCGGGAATCCTTGTAGAATGTCCCTACATCCTCACGGAAGAACTTTAGGAGCGTCTCCACATTCATCGAGGAGGAAGACTCGAGAACACAATGTGCTACCCTCGAGGATAATGTCAAAGCGTTTGGAATAACATATTTCGGACTCGGCGACAAGAGACAGGGTATTGTTCACATCATCGGCCCCGAACAAGGATTCACCCTTCCCGGAACGACTGTTGTCTGCGGCGATAGTCATACCTCTACTCATGGCGCTTTCGGAGCTCTTGCATTTGGTATCGGTACTAGTGAGGTCGAGCACGTTATGGCGACCCAGACACTTATCACAAAAAAAAGTAAGAATATGAGGGTCCAAGTAGATGGCGAGCTTGCTCCAGGTGTAAGTAGCAAAGACGTCGTTCTATACGTCATTGGACAGATAGGCACTGCAGGCGGTACTGGTGCAGTCATCGAGTTTTGTGGCTCTGCTATTCGTGGGCTAAGCATGGAGGCGAGGATGTCTATGTGCAACATGTCTATCGAGGGCGGTGCTAGAGCTGGTATGATTGCTCCCGACCAGATCACTTATGAGTATCTTAAGGGAAGGCCACTTGCACCGCAGGTTGACAGTCCGGAGTGGAAAAAGGCCATAGCGCACTGGAACACACTGAAATCTGACGACGATGCTAAGTACGACATCGACGTTTTCATCAACGCTAAGGATATCGCACCGACTGTTTCTTGGGGAACTTCCCCTCAAGACGTGGTTCCAATCACTGGAGTAGTTCCAAGTCCTGATGACTTCGAAGATGAAGATAAGAAAAAGGCTTGCCAACGGGCTCTCGAGTATATGGGACTCACTGCTGGAACGCCGATGCAAGACATTCCTCTTGACAAGATCTTTATCGGTTCGTGCACAAACGCTAGAATCGAGGACTTACGAGCAGCAGCTGCAATTCTAGAAGGGAAGAAGATCTCTCCATCTTTGAAGCGCGCTATGGTCGTCCCTGGTTCTGGTCTAGTCAAGAAGCAAGCGGAAGAGGAAGGCCTCGATAAGATCTTCGAGGATGCAGGCTTCGAATGGAGAGAGGCAGGTTGCTCTATGTGCCTGGGAATGAATCCTGACATCCTCTCCCCTGGAGAACGCTGCGCTAGCACCTCTAATCGCAACTTTGAGGGTCGACAGGGTGCCGGTGGACGTACACATCTGATGTCTCCCGCTATGGCCGCCGCATCAGCCATCGTCGGCAAACTTGCAGACGTCCGCAAGATTGCCAGCAGTACGCAGACCAACGGCAAGCTCAAAGCATCTCCCAGAGTCGAACTAGATGCCTCGGTCGACGATATCGAAAGCGACGAGGATCTGGACCGGTTATTGGATGCTCCCGTCGACTCTCAAGGAGGCAACACCGTCGAAACAGGTGCACCTTCCACCGGCGGTATGCCCAAATTCACTCGGCTAAAAGGCCCTGCCGCACCCATCGACGTGGCAAATATTGATACTGATGCTATTATTCCAAAACAGTTCCTCAAAACAATCAAGCGTTCTGGCCTTGGTTCTGCATTGTTCCATGGTTGGCGGTACAACCCATCCACCGGCGAAGAAAACCCAAACTTTGTGCTAAATAAAGAACAATACAGAGACGCGAAGATAATGGTCTGCACTGGACCCAACTTCGGCTGTGGCAGTTCGCGAGAACATGCTCCGTGGGCCTTGCTTGATTTCGGCATCAAGTGCATCATTGCCCCCAGCTTCGGCGACATTTTCTTCAACAATACCTTCAAGAACGGCATGTTGCCTATCCGCATCATTGATAACGCGGTCCTTCAAAAGATTGCAGCCGAAGCCTCCACCGGCAAGGACATCGAAATCGACCTCGAAGCTCAACAGATTAAAGACTCGGATGGCAATGAGCTAGCTTCCTTTGAGGTCGAGGAGTTCAGGAAACATTGTTTGATTAATGGACTTGATGATATCGGACTCACGATGCAGCAAGAGGATAATATCAAGAGTTTCGAGGAGCGCAGAACGAGGGATACGCCGTGGTTGGACGGGATGGGTTATCTTAAGAGGGATGAGTATGGCAGAGTCAAGGGATTGGCGGCGAAGGTACCGAGAACGAATAGGGGAGAGGTAAAGGGAGAACCGTTAGAGTGGTAAAGATTTTATCTAATATGATGAGGAAGGGAGGGTGGCTGCTTTGGAAAATTTGCGGAAGTGGATATACTGGTATTTCTCCTTGTGGAGTTGTTCGATGAGGGAAAAGTGTTGGTATATATATGATGGTTTGGTTTTTGTATGGATTTGGGAGCCCTTATTTTCGGTCTTATTTACGGTGGCATAATTTGATGGTCTGGGGTATGATGTGAATGATTATTTATAATTCGGGAATTCAATAAAGGCTTTAACTACGAGATACTCCCACTGGAGACTGTTTTAGGACTATAAGAACTCCACTGAACTTATCCTTTGCAGTTTGACAAAGATGAAATATTTCTCATATCGTACTCTCAATCTACGATACCCTACCTTGGACGGGAAGAGCTGAACTCCTATAAATAAGCACACAAACCGACACCCCGTCAATATATCCGTAGATGACCAAGAATATACACCATACCAGGGTCCGTGTACGAACCTTCCTATCTCGTCTTTATCTACCTTTACCACCTCAACTGCCAACGCACAATAACGGTTTGCTCCACCTTGTCCAATTACAACCATGATTGACGCTACGGCTAACTACCGAACCGATTCGTCAGATTCATGGTAAGTAACTGGGCAGACGGGAGCTATATGGTTACGTTGACCGTGCATGGTGTCAGCGATGCACACGAGGACTGGACGATGTAAAGTGTTAAGGAGATTGCGCACGGCAGTGGGGAGGCGTACCTTGGGTGAGACAAGGCGTTCGATGAAAATGGGGATGTGGGGTTCCGTTTTGGGGTTTGGGGTCTGTGGGGAAGTTTCTGTTTACCTTACCTTACCTTAGATGGTGACGGTGAGTTGTGGGGTGGGGTTTGTTAGGTGGCGGGTGAGGAACTGGTGGTTAGAATTTAGAGAATGAGAACGCACTTGCTAAATGGGACTTTCGCGTGGTGTCTGCGTGGAAGAATCTTCTCGGAGGGAGAGAGAGAGAGAGTAGGAGGGGGGAGTTTGGAAGGAGTAACTTGTTGTCGGTGCTGGATGCTTGGTGAGAATCAGACGTGGGGTAGGTGGTACGTGAGTCGAGACGTTCAACGAAATATCAGCTGCGGTATCGCTGTCTTGGTTAAGAAATCCCCTTTTCGTGGGGGGAGGTGAGGTGGCAATGCGGATTAGGGGGGTGTGGGGGAAGTTGGGGTAGGTGGTACGTGAGACAAGGCGTTCGACGGAAAACTGAGATGCAGGAGGGCGCTTTGGGGAAATCGTCTGGTCTTCTTGCGGTTTTTGGGGTGTTTATTTGGGAAGGAGGGAAAAGGCAAATGAGACAGTTGAGATGGTTGGTGAGGTGGTAGGTGCGTCGGACGAATTGTATGGACCGAGATTAGAACATATAGAAAAGGAACACGAAGGTAGTTAGACCTTTCTTGAAAGCGCATATGTACGTTGTAATCTAATTGTATTTTTTTTGTTTACTAAGATGCTGGTGAAACTACCCGCTCAGCTTTAAACTCCTCATCAAAGACATATTCCATGCCTCCTCCACCAACCCGCGGCCGATCACTACAATTTTACCGCGCGTCGGTCTGCTCGCTTGGCTGGAGTCTCTTTCGTCGACAATTTCAAAGACCTCGCGCACGCCTTGAATGAGCTTTGTCCGGCCCGTGTCGAGTGGAAGGCGACCCTTAAGCCTATACACCTCGAAGGGTGCTGAAAGTTCTTGGGAGGAGTCGGAGGTGCTCTGGGAGCCGGGAGAACTTGACGCACTGCTTACAGGAAAAGTAGAGTTCCAAAGAACAGAGCGTAACCAAGCGTCAAGAAGAGAGATACTGGAGGCCGGAAGGACTGGGATGGTGAGCGTGAGGGTGGAGATGGTCTAATGTTATATTAGTTTGGACTTTTTTAGACAATGAGTGCGTCATACCGGATCGATATGACTGTGGCCTTTGCTTCGAAAATCCAGTTCCGCGGGATCTATGTTGTCGTACGCGTGAAGGTTGAGGATGTGTCCATCAAGTTTCCAATGGCGGGTCTTGTCATTCAGCTGGGTCATCTGGATTTTCGCGAGTCCATTAATGGCTCGGATGCGCGTCAGAACTGTGTCCAGCTCGGCTCCTGTGACCGCGTCAACCTTATTCAAGACGATGACATCTGCATGAGAAATTTGAAGGTGTGCGATAGTAAGTTCTGGCCCTTCATGGCTGTCAGTGTCTTCATTTTCTTCCTTTCCGGGCACTGTGGATGGTGCAGGATCCTCTAAGCACTTCAGAATGTTCTTCGCATCCACGACAGTTACGATGCTGTCTAGATAGATCGAACTTTCTAAGTCTTCATCAAGCCAAAAGAGATTGGCAAGATTTCCCGGGTCAGCGAGTCCGGTACATTCGATGATGATGTAGTTTAGAAGACCTCGATCTTTCATGAGCTTTTCGATTGCGAGTACGGCGGAGCCCCTTCGATGAAGTTAGATATGAAATAATTAAAACTAAGTGAGGTTATATTTGGAAACTCGAGACGGATAGAGCGAAACTCCTGATAATTATGCTACCATGAATGTAATCAAACTAATAATGATGTAAAAGAATGGACCATACTTAAGAGAGCAGCATATACACCCGTTCTCTAGATCAATCCATAATGCTTCCTCTTGATTTTCACTAGTTCTGACATTCAATGAATTCTTCTCAATATCACCGGCTATTTCATCGTGTTAGATTTCTTCGATTGTTGAAAAGCCGGGCATCTCATACAGTCACCAAAGTCTAGGAGAACGGTTAGCGGTAGGAAGACGGGCGATACGACCAGAGAGAATACAAGCCATTATGTATTACAGCCACATTCGACTTATTCTTCAGAATGTACTTAAGTAGACTTGATTTACCAGCGCCTAGATATCCTGCTCACGGATTAGAAACGAATTGGTCTACTTTATACTCAATCTGTGGAGCAGCTTACCGGTCAAAATAGTGATGGGCACTTTAACATTCTCTAGATCTGTTTGGTCTGCCAGTATAAGTTGCGGAGGTACTTCATCCTCAGCATTCATCGTGACTTGATCCATAATTATATGAAAGATAGTCCTAAGTTTTCGCAAGTAAATATGACACTCGAGGGAGAGTTCTAAAGGGCGACATCATAGCAAGGTACAAAACCCGCAGTTTTCCTCCGATGAGGTAGAATGACATGCTCGGCAAAGTCTAAACCACATCCAGCCACCGAGTGCTAGTTTCCTAAATGAAGTTTCTTAGTAATAGTTCTAACGGGAAGGAGCGGGCGCTCGTTAACGAGCAGACCCAGGAAAAAAAAGTTACCATATCAAAACAACTGACTTCAAGAAAATCAACTTGACCAAGTGGAAATAATGAAGCGCGGAAATAACGAATCTGAAATCTGTGGTCCCACTTCTGATGTAAACGGATAGAATTATCATTGCAAGGAGTTAAAACTGGAAGCCCCTGAATTTGTTTGGCGTGGCTATGACACTTTCCTACAGCTTCAATCGTTTCTGAGTTATGGGACGATAATCCTCAATACTTCAGGATCTCTCATTTTGTAAAATGTTTCGAGCGTATCGCATATACCATTCTACCGTGACTAACATATACAGTGTCAAATCTTAAGTCTATGGGAGTCAAAATAAGCTCTTTATGTGAAGAACTACCAATGGATCTTATCTAATCTTTCCTTGTTTGATCTAGCTAGTTAGGCCAGTTGTGGCCAACAATACGTATCGATAAGGTATTAGTATTCTCGGTATTTCATCAGTATTGTATCGAATACTGTAATACCTTAAAAATACTCTTGGCATTCAAGGCTTTTCGATATTTTTTAGAACTTATCTAAATTATTCATACTTTTTTGAAGAATTTCATTGAGATAAAGATGCCTTCGTACGAAGCCATTACATGGCTATGAGTAATATGTACAGCTGTTCTAATGTGGAAGGCACGAGGGCGTGCCTGCCTTCCCACCTGCCTACCTACCCACCTGCTAGTTTACATAAATATCTCTTCTTCTCTTTTGTTCTCCTCCTCGACCTCTGATTTAGCAACTCGAAGTGTAAGTGCTCAGCTCAAATCTATCGTACGAAGGCTAATCAGACTACAGCATGGCAGATATGTAAGTACTTAATCATGGAAAAGTAGCTAAAGTCAAGAATAACATTAAAAAAACTCTTTTGTACAGAGAAGGGGAAAGAAGTACTCTTCCAATACTTACATAGTACACAAATTTCAACAGCTAACTGGCTGCTACATAAAAGAGAAATCAATGAAGAAGAACAAGAAATATTCTAAAAATGATAGCATACAGGGGAAAAACTAGATCGACATATAATGCAGGGAATTGAAGAGCAAAGGATATAGTGGAGTTGGTTCAGTTTTTCTAATGCTTGGATTAGACTGCAAAGTTTGAACAACTGGGGAGCTTCAATCCTCAGACACTCTCACTAGACATATTATTACCCTAGAATAGGGATTTATGTAGATAGAAGAGTAGCGACATAGCCCAAGAGGCTGCATGCGCAGTATTGTAGATAATGCAATACAATGGATTAAAAAAAAAAAAAAAAAGCAAGTAGTTCTCTACAACCCAGCGATCGCGCTTGCCGCTCAGGCAAACCGCAACCCAGTGCTACTCATAGCACAGCAGCAACTGGCTCCGTGGTACCATAGCCCGCAGAGTAGAGCACTTCTGGCTGTCGGCGGGGGTGTTGATGTTGAGTTCGTACGGGGCTCCATCACGCCTCAGCAGATTGGATCTCATAGGCAGTCATATGTCAATGGGATCCTCATCCAGTCTCGTGGAGGTGATATTGATCCTTGTACGGCTTGTCGTACGAGAGGTTTTCGTCCCTTCCTTAGTTGTCGCCGCGCTGAGGTGCACTTTGGCGGAGCATGCGCCAACTGTAAATGGTGTGACCATGCAGCGCGCCGTTCCGTACGAGCTGGTGGACTAGATAAGCCTGCTTATGGAGACAGGCTGCTTGGACCTAGTCCAAGGGATGACAGAGCTGACGGTAGCGCCCCTGAGAATGCTATCACGCTGGGAGATGATGAGGAAGGGGCTACTCCCCAAAATGTTATAATCATTGTCTGAGCAAAGCTTCGTACAAAGTTTTCTTTGGCGTTCTGATGTTCTGGCGTTCTGGTGTTCTGCTTTGCATAGCTATACAGGGCTGCTGGTAGCACTCAGACGTGATCTGTACCTTTATGTGGTGTCTAAGATCAGTAGCCATTAGGCGAAACTAAGTAGATCATACGAATCTTTTAGTAAAACATCTGGTCTTGCCCAATGTTTGAGACATTCGGTATGTTCTAGCTCTCTTGAACTTAAGCGTGATCTTTCCCATGATACCGTACGACGAGCTGCTGAAAATACTCGTTCTGGTTCATCACTCATAGCTGGAATTGGGAGGATCTCAACTGCAAGTATAGATAGCCGTGGAAACCGAGCTCTTTGAGTATCAGTTAACCACCATTTAATAGGTGAAACGTCCCCAATATCGTACGGTTCTTGGTTAATATTGTGAGCGGCCTCTAGTAATTGTGTTCCAACTATCTAGTCCAGATGCTATCTACAATCAAGATGAAGGAGAAGTGAAGAGTCTGAGGGCAGGTTTGAGGGAAATATTACTGGCTGATCTTCGGATGTAGGGCATCCCATACCACTAGGCTCTAGCCTGGTACAAATATAGTCTTCAAACTCATCACCACTCAAGGAAGTCTTATTAGACCACTCAATTTGATTAAGAACACGTTCAAAATCAGTCATATTCTCAGATAGAGTCCTCTTTTCTTCGTACGACGCTGGTAATGGTACTAAATAGGTTTTATTCCAATCTTCCCAGTATAATTTAGCAAGCTTAATCATCTGCTCGGCTTTCCCTCTTTCTTTCTTCCAACCTTCCTTAATAATCTTCGTACGATAGTAAGGAGTAAAGATTGTCGCAAGAATATGGTAAGGTGAGGAAAGAAGTATAGAATAATACTTCTCGAAAAGCTGTAAAGCTTTATAAAGTTGAGGTCAAAAATCCTTCTTATAGGTACGTTCATACTTTCCCCAAAGAATATTAAAGCCAAGCATCGTACGAAGTATCATATTAAATGATAGAGAATGGCCTTGATTTAGAAGCGTTGCCTCATGAAAGGGGCGAAGAATTAAATGGATCGTACGAAGCTTTTCCCAATCTTTATATGAAAGACAATCTTCTTTAAGATCACTATACTATCTCTTAATATATGAATCGATTTCTTCTTCTTTACTTAGTGCAACATCTATCATAATATACCAGCTATTCCATCTCGTACGATTATTAAGTGGAATCATTCTCTCTGCTCTTGTAGTAAAGTCTTTTAAGTGACGTGTAGAGCTTCGAATATGAACCACAATATTATGAAGCTTTCCATGTCACGGGTTAGACACGATAGGTATAAGTGCCTTGGATGATCCAGCGGCTTAGTCATACTGTACTTTAGTAGAACAGTATATGCTGTCTCAACACTTTCTTTCCTTAAGTTTAAGCTTCATGCATATGTAGCAATATACCTTTCAGCTTCCATCTAAGGTTGAGCCTTGACATTCTAAGTGACCCTACCGTACGAAAGGTTGACTGTCTCTGTTTTCTTAAGTCGGCTTGTCTTATCTCATAGTCCTCTGTTGATACTTCATGTGTAAGACTATTTAGCCCTTGAGATTCAGTTTATTCTTCAGCGTCGTACATCTCAATCAAGTCTAAATCTATCGTCCCAGCAAAGAGAAAGGTTTGTACAATCAAGTTGATAATATGGCCTATACATCGGATTCTTTGAGATGAATGGTTCCATACTAGATCTTACTCACTTGAAGATATTGACTAAGCAGCTGGCAAAGCTTATCATTCGTGGAAGCATTATCACCAATAATAGTACCAAGCCTTCGTACGATACCATAGTCTTGAAGAACTGGAAGGAGTACTTCAAGTTGTTCACTAGATGAATAGTTTCCTACTTCTTTAAGACCAAGTAATACTCTTTGAGGTACCTCTTCCGTACGATCAATATAATGCGCGACAATACTAAGGAGAAGTATCCGATTTGGGGAAGTCTAGATATCAAGTGAGATATGGATATTTGCAGGCGCAGATTGAAGTTACTTTCGTACGAGATCTTTTTGGGAAGAGAAAAAAGCCGTTATTCTTTTTGAAATTGTTGAGTGTGAAGGTGGAATAAAGCTCGTTGACTGCGGGTTAAGAACTAGGCAAAATGCACGAAACTCAGGCCATTCGACTATACGGAAGGGGAGTCTTCGTACGGTAATTAATTGAGATATTGCTTTATCAATAATATCTTGATTAAGAATCTTTTGTAACACGAGCTGATCTGGCTCATTCAATCCAGTATGCTCGCTTGACCGGTAAAAATCTAATAGTCTTTGGAAAGTGTCTTCCCCTATCTTCGTACGAGGCTCGTCTAGAGATATATTATGTATGTTAAGAAGATGCTTCTTGAAGTTTGTACTAATTATTGTACTATACGAACACTCGTATTTACACTCACAGATAGGCTTATTTTGATTGTTTCGTGGGGGGTCTCCGGGGGTTTGTATACGCGTATGTTTCCAAAGAAGGGATCTTATTGGTCGTACGGCGGAAGATGATGGTTCTGAGGTAAAACTTATTATTGAATCAATTTCAAAAGCCATTATTGAGGAGTAGAGACCACTTTATCGTATATACGAAGAGTAAAATTTTGAATTGTGGGTTTAATAATATTAAGCGAAGTATTATTAGGGTATTATTAAGGTATTTATCGATATCGATCCAATACAATACTAATCGGTATTTGATACTATTTAATACTGGAATTTTATTGGCCACACTGAGTTAGGCGCTACTGTTGATGCACAGACCATCTAAGTTGTCACCTTGAACCTTCACATCTCGACATTCACGAAACGCGCACTTTTTGCAGACTTGTGCTATTTGTTTACCCCACCAAATCTCGTATATTATAGCTTTTCGTCATGGCCGCTGCAGTTTCTCCCTCAAACTCACCACGCCTTCCTAGCCCTCCACCAATGGCTGAAGATCAACTAGGCCCTAAGTCTCCAATGGCTGTGTCTACCGAAGAACATAATAAGCTACTGGGCGGTCCTCTCAATATCGATGCTGGAGCTTCAAGAAGAATACGACCAGGCACAAAATCAGCGGACATATGCGAAGGCCCACCTCTGGTTGATATGGTAGAGGTAAGAAGAAACATCATCCCCTTCTCAACCAGAAAACGCTAATCCATCACTCATAGATCGAATCAGCATTTCAACTCTCCGAACATATTAAAGCCGTGCATGAGACTATTACACACCCCTCTTCCTCAGATAACACCGTTCCTGTCGATCGCGCAAGCGCGATACGCCTAGCCCACGCGCCAGATGGAGTAAACAAGAGCTTGTGGTTATATGAATTGTGTAGGTTTCTGACACAGAAAGCGAATATCATGGTGACTGCTCTATTTTCGGATGATCCACCATGTTCTGCACAGACCTGCTCTGAGATGCGCGCTTCGGAATGGCAATACCTCTGCGCTGTCCACGATCCTCCAAAATCATGCTGTGCTATTGATTACTGCTGTCACACTCTCGATTGGGCCGCTCAAATCCTCACATCTGCGAAATCTTTTCCCAGTAGATTAGCGTTAGGTGGAGATTACAATACGGTAAATATGCAAGTTCGACACATCACGAATATCTTCAGGCGCGTATATCGCATATTCGCACATGCATGGTTCCAGCATCGTGAGGTTTTCTGGAAAGTAGAGAATAGAACTGGACTCTATGTCTTATTCAAGAGCGTATGTGATGCTTACCAGCTCATTCCTGAGGATAACTACACGATCCCTCCTGAAGCTGAGGGAATCGAGGTTCCATCTGAGGAAGACCAGGTTCCAGTGATCCCGAAGAGCGAGCAAGAACCACAAATTGAACATGGAAAACCTGAACTGACACCTGCTGGCAATGACATTGTTGTCTCTGGACATACAACTAAGAGGCATAGGCACACTCCCTCCAGTAGTAACGTTGTTGCAACAGTTATCGAGGAAAACGAGGAAGAAGAACATGAAGAGAAGCGACCAGCAGCACAAACAGTGCAGACATCGGTACATGTTTCAGAATCCACGCTTCCCGATTCAGAGGTATTATCAGACACACAAGAAGCCAGTGAGCGTTCACAGTCTTATCCGAAGGAAGAATCAAAATCTCCAGAAATTGAGCTTGAAACTAGTGAAGTACCCACTGAGAACATAGAAGATAGGTCTACTGCAATTGAGGAAAGTACTCAAATTGAACCACTCAAGGAAGAAGCGCCTGAGGTCAAAGCTGATTCTGGCGAAGACTCTGCGGTCAATCTCGAGTTAGAACCCAATGCAGAAAAAGAATCGACCTCTACCGTTTCCCTAGAAGCTGCTTCCGAGTCTACGGTCAAAGAGAATACTGGAGACTCAGAGCCGAAGGTAGACGATTCGACCGTAGAGCAAAAGACCTCAGAGGAACCAAAGGAGACATCTGTAAAGGAAACAGCTGAAAAGAAAGAACATATTATGACTCCTGACGCTAGCGCCACAAGTACTGAAGAAGCTAGCAAGACAGTAACTGACTGAGGACTTAACGGATGAGGAACCTCAAGCGGAAACATACTTCACTCCTTACCTTGTTCACTCGTCATCAAACGACAATACCCACCTTGTTCACATTGTATAATATAAACTGATTGGCAGATGTTAGAAAGAACGGCGTAGCGTAGCATTGGGGTAAAGGGTACCATGATTGTACTGTACTTTTATTGGAATGCGATGAATTGTGTAGCGAATGAAGATTCATTGTCGCGATTTGCATTCTTCTGTCGCTGCATTTTTGCTGTACATATAGTGCTATTAACAAAAATGTCTTTTTAATCCTTCAGACATTTGTACAGGCCAACCGAATTTTCGTTAATGATGTCGTAAAGTACACGACCACCAGGGGGTCGCAGAATTCGTGGGACACCGAAGATAAGCCGTAACGGCCAAAACAATCAACAAAACAGATAATATTACTATCTATTTCACCATTTCGCACCTCTAATGGGTCCTCCACCTGATTTTACTAGTATTCTACATCTCCAGGGCATCTGTGTAATACGTTCACGAATTTCCTCTATTGTTATCTTGCTCCACTCCTCCTGGATCACCCTTTTAAGCTCCATTGTATTATTCCAGTCTCTCTTTCCAACCCTCTCTTGAAGAATAAGCCAAACACCTTCAATTGGATTGAGATCTGGAGACTGAGCAGGGTGGGTGAGGTTTTTGATGTTGTTCTCGTCTCTAACGCGTTGAGCAAGGCCGTGCTTGCGGAGGCCGTGCGATGGGTCTCCATCTTCAACTAAGAAGTAGTTTCCAGGAGATCTCTGGCACCTATAATTAATAGCCTCTATGAAAGTAGGTAGAATATGCTTCACGTAGTACTCCTGTGTCATTGAGTTGCCTTTTGGAATGAATTCCACGTCCCTAGGCTTTGATGCCTCCCACTCCTCAACACGCTTGGAATACCGATCTTGAGACTCGTATTTTGACTTCCGTGGCTTTGGTGGAGGCTTAGGCTTATCGACTTTAGGTGGTAGCTCTTTATAGAACGTTAACTTAGGGCATTTCTCATACCAATTGATCCAGCCAGAGATATGGATTGTAACGCCTTTAAGTTCCTTCCTCTCTTCTATATTCTCCGGATCTAAACGTGTGCCTTGCTCACGGAGTATATTCCCTCGCTTCTGATAGTCCGGATCAAAGTGTATTTCGTCCGTAAAGTAGATATATTGCCAAAAAGACACAACTGTTTCGTCTTGATATTTTTTCCCGTATTTTTCTCGATCCTTACGGTTTTTATCAGAGATTTCCTTCTTAATATACGCCTGCTTATAGCGCCGAGCGTGATTTGTATCCTAGCTAAGGCACGTTGAGCTGTAGAAACGGACGCGTTGATTTTATGGTACTCGAGCTGATAATCTAACTTCCTCTTTCGTACGGAATTTTCCCGCGGATTTACTAGCATTTTACACTGTTCTTCAGCGATAATTTCCTTCCGGCCTAGCCGTGTTGATAATTTACGAGTCCGTCTAAAGCTTGGAGAGCCCATTATATCACGTTGTTGTAGCCAGCGAGAGGCTGTAGATTTGGAGACTTCAGTACGGCTGGCAACAGAGCGAAGAGATTCGTTGACATCTTTAGTGTCAAATGCATTGAAGAAACGAGATTTTTGAGGGGTACCATACTCAGAATGACTCTTCCGCCCATCAAGCAGCAAATCGTGCCTTTTAGAGCGTGTTAATGGCGCCATATTCACTTGTCTTATGATGTTTACAGAGCACGAGATTCTTTGTTTACACGATCCGGCTTATCTTCGGTGTCCCACGAATTCTGCGACCCCCTTGTGGTAGATATTTCTTCATCTCTTTCTCCCCACAACTCACAACACCAGAGGGTAATTATTAAGCATCTTGCATCTACTGTACTGCCACATCTGATTGTACAACTTCCGCAGTCGTCTACTAGCGAATAGCTTCACATTATTCATTATTCATGCAATTTTAGTCCAATGTTTCAGACCGTGCACCGCCACCATCTAATTATACTGTAAATAACCCGAACGACGGGATAGCTTGAATTCTTTCATCATCCTACTATGGCCCCCATCGAGTAAAGACGTTGCTAGCCAAGATGTTGGAGAGGCTCGTACCCTGACGGATTAATCTTTAATCGTTTCATAAAAGTAGAACCTTTCCCCCGGTTTTCGAAATGTGACCTTTACGACGTACTGCGCTACGGCGCGAATACGTATAGTACAATACGATATGGACATAGGACCAAGTCAAGTCACGGATCTTATTGTGATAAAGGTATGGGTCATGCTGAATTCGTCTTTGCAGAAATTAGAGTAAAACTGATTGTGTCCAGGGCGCGAAGTTCTTTTATGAAACAAATGGAACGCAATTGTTCGTCCCCGTCCCTTAGAAGCTTGAATAGCCTTTACTAACGCGTCCTCAAAAGCTTCATCAAGGGCACAGCTTATCAACCTGATAGCAGCACTTCTTACGTTGACCCCCTCTCCGATCCCGCTGGATGTACACGCGACATACCTTACTTCCAAGAACTTGGGCTAAACACCATTCGAGTCTATGCTGTCAAATCAGAAGAGAACCACGATGACTGTATGACTGCTTTGCAAGAGGCTGGCATATACGTGCTGGTTGACCTTACCAATCCTACTAGTTCAATCAATCGTGTAGACCCCGAATGGGACGATAATCTCTATACTACTTACACGGATGTTATTGATGCTTTTGCTCTTTATAACAATCTCCTTGGTTTTATTGTTGCCAATGAAGTGGTTACAGACTACACCACAACACCCGCAGCAGCGTACATTCGGGCTGCTATTAGAGATATGAAGGCGTATATTTCAGCAAAGAATTACCGGCCTATCCCCATCGGTGTTACCAACAATGACGATCTCCAGATAAAGGAAAGGTACGCTAACTACCTGGCTTGCGATATCACCAGCGAAGCAAATTCTGCCATCGATTTCTTGGGGACCAACCTTTACAGCTGGTGTGGAGACTCTGATTTC
The DNA here is from genome assembly GCA_010093705.1 of Patellaria atrata CBS 101060. Taxonomy (NCBI): domain Eukaryota; kingdom Fungi; phylum Ascomycota; class Dothideomycetes; order Patellariales; family Patellariaceae; genus Patellaria; species Patellaria atrata. Next base: position 421,551 of record MU006105.1, read on the forward strand.
ATCAGCTCAGGATATAGTCAACAAAGGACGCAGTTTGAGAATTATCCATTCCCTTGGTTCTTGTCCGAATACGGCTGTAACGCGGTTCGTCCCCGTTCATTTTCAGAGGTGCAGGCCATCTATGATGAGATGAGTGATGTGCTCAATGGTGGCATTGTATATCAGTACTTTCAGTCCAATGATTACGGTCGGAAGCCAGTTTGAATTCCATAGATATTCACCTGCTAATTCATATATGCAGGTCTAATCGAACTCAACGACGGTGATACTCACAGCGTCGAGACCTTGGACGATTTCGACGCCTTCTCTAGTCAAATAGCAAGAGCAACATCTCCGAGTAGCGTCAATTCAGAAGAATACACCCCCGGCGTACGAACCATAGGGTGCCCAACAACAGACGCGAACTGGAGCGCCGGAACTCGTCTCCCCACACCCCCACCCATCGCTCTTCGCGCATTATCTTCAGCTTCCAAATCAAATATAACACGAACGACACGAACAAGATCAGAAGTAACAGCATCAAGCACGTCCACAATTGCCAACGCAAGAGCAACACCCGCGAACGGCCTTGGAATTTCTGACGATTCAGGGAAGATAGGCACTGAGGAGCTCTCTCTAGCCGCCAAAATTGCAATCGGAATCGTTGTTCCCCTCGTCGTCGTCGGACTACTATTCTTCCTCTACCGCCAACTCAAACGGCGCAAAATCCGTATCAAAGCTGGCAAACAAGCAATGATGCCGCCCACCACCGACCAGTTTCCAACGACAATGGCGCATATGCCCCCTACTTCCTCCATGCAAGCCCAGTATCAATACCCACCAGGTTGCCAGCCGGTTCCTGAGGCCAATTCACAGCCATTAAGTGAAGCACCTGCAATGAGAGATCCGGTGGAGGCACATTCGACGCCGCTGCATGAGGCTTCTGCGGTGAGAAGTCCTGTGATGGCGCCTTCGACACCAGTAGTTCCGCCAGCTTCGGCCCAGAATCGTGAGACGCAAACTGGAATGGAAGATATAAGAAGCGAAATGGTAAGGATAAAGAACGAGAGGACGAGGTTAGAACGTCTAGTAGAGTTAAATGCACCGATTGCGAGAGAATAGTGTCGAGGTTCAATCTAGGCCTGGACCATTCTACTCCGAATATGAAATTTATCAATAAAGCGAAGGATTGTCCCCTCAGCCCGTCCTTGTAGGCCATTTTTCTATTTGAATACTCTGGTCGCACTCTAAAATTACTTTGCACACTCTGTAGCCGACAATTTTCAACCTACTACGTACTAAATCTTCTTTATCCTTAGTCAGCTCCGTGATGTTACCTCAGCAAATTCCCGGAAAAGCGTGTGTCAATACAGTCAATTCCCTATTAATTAAGGAAGCCGAATCGGCTTAGTCACCAATTGGTCTAGTGAAATCTAAATTTATCTTCTGAGGTATTCTGTTCTACAATGCCTGAATTTTCATCTTTGAAGGCATTGAGCGATATCGTATTCGACTCACTGTATACTCGCTTGAGGCGCTACAATGAAGGTTGTCTACTATTCTTGTCGCCGATCTAACAATGTGTGCATGGGAAATAGGCCGCAACTTAGGTACTCATCAGCACTGAGCAGTTCAAAGAAAATCAATGAACAATGTCCTCAACTTTACTAGTACTTGCGAGTTGTGGAGTGTGGATCTTCTCGGAGGCAAGTCTGACGACAACTATACGGATTGTGTCCGCTACCCCGTATTTGATACTGTTTCTTAGGGTCACAAATTATCATTGGTTCAAAATCGCTCACTGGCAGTTGGGCAGAGGTATTAAAAAAACAACGCAAGGTCGGGTTGAGCAAACTTATTATATGTGTTCGGACAAGGACCACAGCGAAGTACAGTACAATCGCTTCGCTATGTATTTCTATTGGTCCTAATAGTATCTCAGCGAATCCAACACAAACATGGCTTGCAGAGACTTCCATGCACACCGCTGCCAATCTGGAACTGTCAGGCGAAGGTCAGTCTCGTTCGGTTTGACAATATTAGCATTATTGCTACCTCCAGTATTCACTCGAAATCTTCGCATGACATCCAAGTCGAAGTCGAAAGATTTGGAGTTCTGGTGCACGAGAAGCCTCAAGCACAAATAGACGATACTAAAGAAGACATGCCGTGGCATCCCGCTTGTAAATCGAATGCCCCTCTCTCCTTTCCTAGTTTAGACGACTATCATTCAGGTTTAAGAGACAGCGAGACTCTTCGGAATAGTGCTTGGTCCAGCAGTCAAATTTACTCACCAGATGAAATCTCCCGAATGATTGAAGAATTATCTCGCCGTTCTGAGCATCATCAGCAGCATGATCTTTGTAATAGGTGCAACAAGATTCCTTTCTATAACATACCTTCAAGGCACTTTGGTCGAACTTCCGGAAAAATACTCATAACACTTGGAATCATCTCTCCAAAGGATCTAATGTCACCCTGTGCATTTTGTGCTTTCATTGCGGCGGTACGATTTTCGGCTCGCCCGCAACAACCTGTTCCAGAAGACCGAATTTTTGTTCTCTACGGGTTTGAAACGCAAACCTCCTCCAAGTCATTTCTTCCCTCACTTGCTATTATACCTTGCCCAGAGCAGCCAGTTGGGTATATTGCAGAACAAATTGAATTACATCCTTTTGTGAACCCCTTTTTGGTTCAGGATAATCGCCCCTATATCCAGGAAATGATAGACATATTTGGCTACGTAGACGTTATAAATGCATCAAATGAAGACGTTCGAAATATTTCGGAATGCATTATTCAACGTGATACTGTCAACACCGGATGGATTGAAATATGGTTGGAACAATGTCGTCTTAAACACAAAGGAACATGTGCTAAAAAAGAAACAATTTGTCTCCCCTTTCTTCGGCTTATTGATTGCGAAACACGAGTGATAAAAGGGCCATCTAGTGACGAGACCCCCAAGTATTTGGCTCTAAGTTATGTTTGGGGCGCAATGACAACTTCTCAGTCCTCTGGGGGTTCGAGATCAATCATCAATGGTGCAAAACTGGGTAAGTTGCCACCGGTTGGCTCATTACCAAAAGTAATTGAAGATGCTATCAGCATTACAAAAACGCTGGGGCATAGATATTTATGGATCGACCAATACTGCATAGACCAGGAGGATGGGGATGACATTAAAGTAAACCTTTCATCTATGCATCTTATCTACGGCACCGCCTCTATTACCTTGATTGCAGCTGCTGGTAAAGATCAAACTTTTGGATTACCGGGAGTTGGACAAAGACTCAGAAGTTTCCAACCCGTGACTCGAATTGGGAAACTCGGGTTTATCTCCTTAGGCCCAGCACCCAAACGCTGGATTGACACGTCAAAGTACATGACAAGAGGCTGGACATATCAGGAAGGATTATTCTCTCGTCGAAAGATATTTTTTACGGAGTATCAAGTCTACGTTGAGTGTCGATCTGCGCATTGTAGTGAAGCACTTGTGTATTTGAGAAGTTGCTGGAACACGAACTCGATCGAAAGCATATTTCCCGATCCATGCAGTGACCCATTGCGTCTGATCGAGGAGTATACACAAAGGTCTCTCTCGTATGACTCTGATGCGCTCAATGGGTTACTGGGCGTTCTAGGCATGCTGAAATCATTGGAACTACCCATTCTGCATCACTGGGGAATTCCAGCAGTCTTGAACTCACTCTGGCCTAGATTAGATCCATCTAAAACTCGGCGCGAATGCAACCCCGTCGCAGGGTTTATCAAAGGGCTCTCGTGGTTTCACACTCAGACTGCAATGCGGAGAGAAGCATTCCCGAGCTGGTCATGGGCTGGCTGGAGGGGAGGTATTAGATATTATAGTTGGAATCCAACGCTGCAAAATTTATCTGACCTACCAATCTTCATAGAGACTGAAAGCGGATCCTTGGTCGATTGGAATCAGTATTACAATGATTATGATAAAACGCGGGTGGAGTATAACGATAGTGATCTGTCTCCAGTGTTAACTATAGATGTGGACACAATCGATCTATATTTCATACCCAAAGGAGAATCAAATCATACTTCGATACATTGGTACGTGAATTTACCATGTCTCTCCGGGGATCTTCAATCGGCCCCGAAGCATAAGTTTTACCCTTCAATACAGCTTCAAGAGGACCGCCCCTTCCATTCCGGGGAAAAGAACTGGACCGGCATCTTACTTGATAATGATCAACTGCTGAGCGGGAATCGAGTCGTACCCCCAATCCTAGTCGTAGACCTAAGCGAAGAGGTTGCGATTAGGGTCGGGATCGTTCTTTACTATCATAGCCTTCCGGAGCTTACGACCAGAGTAAATGATTACCATATTGCTCTTAGCAGTTCAGGGGGGAAAGACCTAGTACTCTCTTCGGAGAAGAACTCCCATAAGTATGTAACCCGGAGAAGAATCCGTCTTGGTTAGGGGTATTTCTCCGGAGTTTACGACTTCTAAGGGCGTAGAGACTGTTTAGAAATCTCTATTCACATTGAGGGCTAATTCTCCCTGATGTGTAGATGGGGCTTCAAGGGATTCTTTCTTTACAGTCTTGCTGTTACCATCTTGTCCAAATTTCCTGATAGGTTTTTGTGTTTCTTTTCTTAATTTTATATTACTACATTTCATTGGAGAAGCTTCGTTTTTTCTTTCTTTAAACACTCTCTTTTCAACTTCACTCCTTCTTTCTATGTGATAACCAACAATATTATCATTCTTCATATTTATATACAAGTCAATGCTATGCGTTCTTTAAGACATCATGTCGTAATCTGAGATGCGGAGCTCCTGATCGGGATCGACGTTCTCCACATTCTGGGGCGTTTTTAGACTCTCGGTCTCTAGGCATGGTATATCTAAAGTGTCCCAATGGACACAAATCGAGGGCTTCGAATGTGACGAAACAACATGAGTTTCTGCTATTTGTGGATAAAGATATTGTAAAACACACTTTTTCCCAATTTCCTGACGGACAAAAATTGCTCCATCATACATTTTCCCATACACTCCTATGACGATGTTAGTCCATAAAATCTTTCCACTCATTGTTATCCTCATCGAGAATGCAACTTCGCCAGTACAGACTAATAGAACTTAAATCACCACATAATTGAGCGCTTTTCATACACCGCCGAGATAAAGCGACAACATACTGATGTTCTCTGAAACCCCCTATCCGACCAGGTTCCATATGGTAGTGGTGAGTCTCCCTTGTTAGTAATCATACGGTAACCGTGTCTTCGATTAGGGATGTCTTCTAGCTGGTAGGACACAACTTCCATTTTGGGTCTATATAGTACTCGGGAACGTGCAAAAGGAAATCGAGGCGCTCAATGAAAGTAAGCCTTCTCACAGCGGATATGCAGTCGATGTGGAGATGGGAGCGCAGATCCCTGAATGTCTGAGAGAGGAGCATCTTACAATACAAGGAGAGTGAGTTTAGGATAAGTGAGAAGACTTCCAAGGGTAGGTTGAGCAGTCCTGAATTCTGTTTGGGCAATTCCAAATTCTGTTCTGAAACCCGTTTGAGTGATTTCATGCCCTATTGTTAGATGGTGGAGCTATCGGGGTGTTGATTCTTGTGGTAACCAGGGGTAGTGAGCTAGTCGCTTATACCACCACAATTACGGTATCGTCGTAACCTAGGGTTTCTAAACTAACATAACACTATCTTTAGTTCTTGTGTTGGTGCTATTTTCGTTATTTTCTGAGACATAGATTTCATACTGTTGTAACAGGCTAGAGCCTAGTGGTATGAGCGCGCCCTGCATCCGAAGATCAGCCAGTAATATTTTCCTCAAACCTGCCTTTAGACTCTTCTCTTCTTCTTTATCTTGATTGTAGATAGCATCTGGACTAGATAGTTGGAACACAATTACTAGAGGCCGCTCACAACTGTTCCGTCCGTTTTAGTACACACCTGCAGTATATAACAGCTAGATAGAACCTCTCTTTTGAGAATCGAGCGACATATTCCATGCACCTGCAGATCCAGTTTATCTAATACCTATTCAAACGATTCTGAGCCTCGATCAAGTAATCTGAGTAATTTCGTGTCCCTTACAAGTAGGATTGTGTCCTGATTTAAAGGACGTCTCGAACCGCTCATATATATCCAAATCCGAGCCCTCCATAAGGAAGATTGATTTGTCTAGAAGGAATTTCCAGGTCTGCGTAGTTCCATCAAATGCTAAGGTCCGTCCACGTAGTCTCGAACTTGACTAAAGTATCCTTCCTCTTAATAAGATAAACAATTTGACTATTAGTTGGGGTAAGGACATATTTGAGCGTTGTGAAAGACATTATTAAAGATATAACTACGTACGTCCTATAAATACTTTTACAGTGCAGGATAGATGCTGCAGAGTAGTACTTTTTTTCAGTACGCTCTTTGATTTTGAGAATGTTATTGAAAATATATCTTTTGGGTTTTCAGATTAGTGGGAAGATAAATTTTTTTAAAGTAATTTATATGATAACACCAGAGCCTTACCGTGGTTCAAGTCACTTTGTCAATTCATAATGGAGCCGTGGTTGGAACATTGTTATATCTATACCTTCTTAACACAATGGTCAAATACACGAGACTTTCGATTAAAAAGTGCGATCACGTAACCATTATGAAGATTTCAAATTGTATTAACGTTAAACATTCTACGAATAGTATACCTAAATTTATACTGTTTTCACCTATCTGCTCCTCTAGCTTTTCTTTTATCATGCGTTTCTATCATCAATACAAGGTCCTGTTTCTCGCTGTCCTTGAGTTTGAATTGTTCCATTTCCTAACAGCTCTCTTCTTCTCCCAAAAGATTATTTACCCTTCTCAGTGGCAGCAAATATCCAACCCCTGATTACGGCATTAGGATTTCCCACTTTCAAATCACCCTATACTAGAGTTAACATGTAAATTCTCGTGCTTATATGAACTCTACTAAATCAATCCCCATTCTCCATTCTCTACCCTCGTACTATAACCCTCAACTCTGCATAGTTGAAAAGCTCTACCAGTCTCGGCCGCAATCTTAACTATGCCCTACATCTCTGCTTTATCCTCCCTTACTTTCCACTCTGTAATAACTCGTTTTCCCGTCTACATATTCTCCTACAGATCTTCTTCTCCTATCAGGCCCTCTCTCTATGAACTCCCTACCCAACACCTCCTCTCCGACCAAAATCCCCTGGCCTCCTCACCTCACCCACCTCATCTTCCCCAACCTCTCTACAGTTCCCATAACTCAGCAGACACTTACCAAATATCCCCCCAAAACACCTGCACCTCTCTGCGACACTATACCAACCCTCCAACCCTCGCGTCCCTTCATCGTCCCTCTCCAGACCCAAAACCAAACCCCCTTTCCCACCCCGCCAACACCTCCAATCCCCACCCCAATCAGCGCCACCATTCACCCCGGGTGCGGTGGTCTCCTACAACCGCTTCATATTCCATGATCATCTCTATTGACACATAGATTCTGACCCTCGTCTCCCGTATCCCGCCAAAACACCACTACAACCCTAACTATCCCCAACTCTCAAAATTATAAACCAAACACCTAACACTACCATCACCTCGCCCAACGAAGCGACAGCGGACCTGCAAATTAGAAATTCCACAATCAAATGGATCACTATTCCTTGCATTCCCTATAATAGACTTAAGTTTAAAGAGGATTCGTCGGGATAGCAAGATTCACGATCAAGGACAGGGTATCAGAAGATGATGAAGTAGAGAGGTCCCTGTTCCTGTTCCGCCTGTTCCTGTTCCGGGGAGAGATATATACAAAACACATAATAGCATGAGAAAAGCCGCTTTCGCATCCCAAGTATCCCAAACAAGCGCAAAGACAATTCCACCCGTCCCTCCCAACCCAACCCAGTATTCCGAACAAAAGACCCATCCGAATCCCATCTCCGCCACTGCCCTCACCATCCCTCAACCACCCACAACCATTAACTCCGCGCCCACACCGGCAACATAACACACAACCCCGGCGCCAAGCACCAACCTAACAATCCTCCACGCCCTCCTTCTCCCCGCCTCTCCCTCCCCTCTGACCCCCGAAGACACCTCCTCAGTCCTCTTAACCCCCTCCCTATAAGGCGGCGGCGGCGGCAGAAAAGAATCATAATTCACGAACCCAGTCGGGGACGCGAAATTTCCAATTGGCGGGAGATGGAGAGGATATGCCGTCGTGCCGTCGATCGGGTTGAGGTATTTCTTCCTGTGCTGCACTTCACGGGCTACGTCCTGGACCTCGTCCGCCGCCTTCTCCGCTTCTCGTGCTTGCTTCTCCTTGTCGGTTTGGTTTTCGAGGTTGGGAGTTGGCTCAACAGGGGGAACCCATGATTCGGGTATGCGGAGCACGAGTTGGTGTTTCCCGGCCCAGATGATCTCGAACGGGACGTCGGGGAGGCGTTTGATGAATACCTCCGGCTTGGCGAATTGCTGGAGCGCTTTTACTAGGTCGGTTGGTGTGGTTGGGTGGTGGGCCCTTGAGAACTTGCGGGTGTTGCTCGTGCTGATGGCGCCGCTTTCGGGGTCGACGGTGATGCGGTAGACGTTGTAAGGATGGGATTTGGGCCTCGTGGGTTTATCTTCTATTTGAGTTGGAGCGGTAGTTGTTGGCGTGGTTGCTGATTGTACGAAAGTTTGCGTGGGTTCTGTAGGGTTGGTTGTGGAGGTTACTCCTTTCGGTTGTGGTTCAATTAATGCTCGATTCGTAGGTTCGGGCTCAGGGGCTTTGCTTGTAAATGTTGAAGCCTCCTTAATGTTTTGGTCCCGCAAATGAAGTGCCTTTATTTTAACGAGAAACTCGTCAACCTTTTCTCTTGAGAGCGGTTCATTATCCACCTGTTCTACCATTTTACTCACGTTCTTCGTCAAATTTTCACTCATCTTCCCCAAGGAGTCTGCTTCGGTAGAGATATGCGGTGATTTCTCTCTAGATGCTAGATTCCGACTTTCAGCTCGCATCCGTTCCTCGTCCTCTCGGGTTCCTGAAAACCATTGCATATTTGGAAGTGCATAGGCCTGCGTATCAAATCGCTTCCAATTAGGATTAATGTCAGGTCTGTTCGTAACTGGACTATCATTTGAAATTTCAGTATCTGCCGCTTTCTGCGGTTCGATCACAACGGTCTCAAGTTCCACATCCTCAGGCGGTTCCTGATGTGCCTTCTCAGATACCCTTTCAAGGGCTCCTCTTCTCTCGATCTTCTCTGATTCCGTCTCCTTCATATCTCTGGAAGTCTTCATCGATGCTCTAACATCACTGGGACGTAATAGATCGATATCATCCTCCCGTAGCTGTAGTTTTGGTCTTATATTGGTCTCTGCTTTACTACTAGCTGTAGAGTTCGTTCTGTCGAGACTAGTTTCAAGTACTGTATTCGAGTTCTCCCTGTTAATAGGAATGTTCAATCTTTGATGAACGAATTTGACAAGTGGACTCGGTTCTTTGCGGGTGGGAGGTTTGGATATCTCCTTTTCTTCGAGGGGAGCCTCGGATTTCTCCTTCTGTCTTTGCTCGTAGTCTTTATAAGCAAGCTCTTCTAACTCCTTAAACATAGACCATATAGACTGGTTACCATCGTCTTTGACCGTGGGTACCTCAGTAGTTTCGGTCTTTGTAGAAGTTGTATAGCTTTCGTGATCTTCCATACCAGAGGAGACAGGTTCATAGTACCGCTCATTCATTTCATGAACATCCTTTATCTCGAAAGATTTATCGGAATTGGATTTTGTGTCCTTCTTTTGAGCTTGGACATCTGCCAGAGCTTCCGCTATTCCAGGAGTAATGGAATTCGTCTGCCCTGAAGCTTGTGACGCATTGACTTTATCCGAATTCGGCTCCTCGACAAGCTGACTTGATTGTGTTTCGGATCTTTTGAGCTCATAATAGTGATCCCTTATTTTGAAGTACCATGGTTCCAACTCTTTCTCGCACTGCCAAGTTCCTCTTTGAGTACGCTCAGCTGCTAATAACCATTTCTTCATTGCGGGTAAATCTTCAGATTCTATTATCTTTGGTGCATCTTCCATCAGGGACCTTGTGAGAGGATCTATGGTGTGTTTCGGTCTCAAAGGTTTGACGGGGATGTCGATGGCTTCATTAGAGGTTTTCATTTCTGGTGCAGAGTCTATTTCAGGAGTGTCGGTACTCTTAATCACCATTCGGTTACTGACGGGATCGTATTCAAAACCATCAAGTCCAGATGATGAATCTTGGGTGGCACTTTGTGCCTGTCCAGTAGCCTTAACTCGAGGGTCCTCTTTTTCATTGTCACTATTCCTTCTCTCCACAGAGTCTTGATCAATCTTCTTATCCACTTCCACAGCTTTCCTCTTTCCCTCATTGAAGCTTGCCATCTGACTAATCCAACTTCCCAGTCCAAACGCCCCTAAGCCCTTCGTCTCCAACCGCTTTTCCCACTCCTCGCATTTCTTATTTAAATCATACGCCCGTTGTCTCCACAACTTTTCTCTCTTACTCAACTCAAAAGGAAAGTCCTTATCCCCATCTTCCCCTTTCGTACCCGGGACATAGGTTCCCGGCTTTATCCACCACTGGCTGGTCCTCCCACCTGGGCCGCACGCATACCAACCCCATCCTCGAGGTCCTCGCGGTTCTCGACGCTGTTCAAGTGCTTCTCGTAATTTAGTTTCGTCTCTACGGACGGATTTCTCGATGCGGGAGGTGAGGCGACTGAGGGGATCAATGTGACGGTTCCACCAAGAGAAGGAGCGAGCCTGGCGCCGAGGCAAGATGACAGTGAGAGAAGATCTGGGATGTAAGGTGGAAGTTCGGGAGATGCGGATGAGAGATGAGGAGACTTTGGTTCTAGCGCGAGGGAGATGGGAGACCGTCATGTTACTGCAAGGTTTGGATGACTGGGTAGCTGCGATGAGATACTCAGATGGTAGATTGTCAGTCTAGCACATCTAAGACAATAATCCAGATGGTTTAAATGGTCATGCTAGATGTTGAATTGAGTGTTAGTTCTGAAGCTCTCGAAGGCGGCTGACGTGGGGCTGCTCTCATAAGTATGACACGCCTCAGATCTAGTGTGACGCAAGTGGGGGCGAGATGTGTACTTGTAGAAGCTCAGTTCGCCGTGTAGGTATGGTTATAAAGCCAGGAAGATGACTAGATGAGTGATAATACGATGTTTTAATTAAAGGAGAATATTTGAAAACGCGAAGGAGTTGAGGAGGGTAGAAAGAAGATGTTGTTGTATCACGAGAGGGGTCTGTGGGGCATACAAATGATACAACTAGAGCTACGTTTATGATCTTGTTATCGGTCTGGCTAACCCAATCTAGCGCTTACCATACCACCAACTTTAAACTCTTACAGTAGTTTAGGTTGAACCCCGCCTTGAGTAGTATATGCACCCCACGTACCCCGGTACTTGGCACAATAACAATGATCAAGTCACATACTCCGTACTTGTTCCACAATAATGCTCATGTTCAATAAATGTTGTCATCATTCTTCAAAACACTATTCCGCGAGTAAAATACATTTTCTTGGTCCGTTGTGGCCCTCCGTCACATCAGAAGGAACTCCTTACGCCCCTAGATAAGGGTGAAATTAGAAAGCAAGATGCGTCATTCCATCAGACGCTGGTAGTTCACAGTACAAATCGACAAGATCCCCAGGAGTTTTCTCTCGAATCGCCATTAAAAAAAATACCTTATTAGAAACTGTTGAGACCGTTTTGTAGATCGCCCTGGATCCCGAAGAAATTGAACCTGCAAGAGAACGGTTAGTTATCAAACTTAGCAAACCGAACTGAGCACGAGAACATACCAATCCTCAACATTCAGCGTGATAGGCACAACGCCACCGTCTTTACTGCTATTGCTCCACGTATCCTCACTGCTCTGGCCGGTCCCGGGCTGCTGCATTCCCCAGGATCCGGAGTTTGGATCGCCTTGTTGCATCGGATGCATGGGCATCTGCATGCTCTGCCCCTGTCCCTGCATTTGCATGTTTGGTATTTGCATCTGGACTTGTTGTTGTTGAGGTGTAACCGCCCCGATATTCTGTAGTTGTGGATCTACGAGGCTATGTTGCTGTACAGGTGAAATATGTGGGATAGATACGTTAGTGTCCGCCGGGAAAAGATCATTGGGCTGGAAATTCTGCCACAGATCCTGAGAGATATTTGGAGAGTTGCGGGTGACGAGGAATAGGTCCGGTGGAGTGCCCGGATAGGAGTATGAGGGGTTGAATGGAGTCGTTGGCCGGGTGCCAGAGCGAGAAGGTCCCATGAAGGCATCATTGTTTTGACGTGGGGCGTTAGGGGAGTTAGGGTTAAGGGTAGGCATTTGCTGCTGCTGTGCTTGTTGCTGCGCCGCGTCGCGAGATGGTGGTTGATTCGGGCTTTGAGGGCGAGAGCGCTCGTAAGATACAGTTGCTGCAGGCGGACCAGTCGCGAAGCCGCCGATATCCATATCGTCAAACTTCCTTTTGAGTTGAGTATCGTCCTTGACTTTTGGAGCGGTAGACATCGACATGAGCTTCTTATGACGCCTGCCATGGGCTTTCTGAAGTCTCTCTTCGAGAGTTTTATTGCCGAGGATGGATTCGAAGAGGGTATGTACCATCTTAGCAACAAGCCATACCTTCGACACCTCTTTAAGAGCGTTCATACAAACCTGTAACCGTTGCTCCGTTGCAGACACTACAGATTTGTTCGAGGAACGCATCTGGTAGACGTGCATGATCAATGCCGAAAACAAGCTATAAACAATGAAGGCTGGAGTATATCGTAATTCGTCATGTGCGGAAAGGTTTTCGATGATAGAAGTAATCATCCCAGCTGCCTGATAAGCAATTGTGCGGGATGGATATGCATTCTCCTCGTTCTGACCACCCTGAGTGGCGCCAGCGGGAGGCATATGAGCCCGATGAAGCAAACATAAGGTGGTACTAATTAAGTTAGCTAGTTTTATCTAGGAAAAGAATTGGTTAGACTTACTAGTAATTGGCATGCAGTAAAGCAGCCCAGAAATGATGATTAGGTCGCTCCCAATAGACTTCCTTCGGACAATGTTGAAGCCAGTCAGCTAGAGCCATATCTGAATGAGTGAGATCGATTGCGTTCGTACGCCTAAATTTGGATGCAACGGAGTACTGCTGCGATAAGACGAGACCCATGATCTCACAGAGCTTGACGTAGTTGATGAAGAATTGAACGTGAACTGGGTCTTGTGGAATCTCTGCTGGACGATCAGGTTCATCTTCAACGAAATCATCTTCTGATATCATCTCGACGTCCGAGTCTTCCGGGTTGATAGCAACTGGTCGACCGAGGGCAACAGCTACGGAACGATCTCTTGAGAACAGAGTCCACCAAATTCGTTTCCACAAGCGCTTATCAGCCCGAGTTAACTGAGAGCCCTCGACACTATTTTCTCATTAGTAGGGTCCCTTAACGCATCCTATGCAAAAGTTACCTTCTATGCATGCCGGATCCTTGAGCTACAACGATTGCTACCCTGCTCCAGTAGAAGACATTCTTCGTTACGTCTATATATCTTCAGTAAACATGCTTTTGTCAGAATATCACGATACCATACCTTCAGGGCCTTCCCAGTACCAACCCAGCAGTATGACGGCTTGAACTATGGTCACGCGGTCATCCTCATAATTTGCATCGTAGAGAGCTTTCGCGCGCTTATAGAACGTCATAGCTGCTGGTGTCGTTGAGCCCGTAGAATCCATAAGCTGGGGGTGTGTGCAGACACGCGATCCTGCTAATAACATGGCCTGCAACAACAACAGAGAGGGTGGGTTCTTGGGGTCTCGATATTGCCGCATGAACCTATTTCGATTGATCACCGGAACCACTGGTGCGACCCATTTGAAATATGCTTCGATCAAGTCGTCACACAACGCTCGGGGTGGTAGCAGGAACGCCCCTCGCTGGTGCAGGATCTCAATCTCCATCTTATCCATGTCATCAACCCTAGCTTTTGCCCCTCTGATATTATCTGGTAATGGGTAATGGACAACATCTGTATTACCATATCGATCGTAGACGAGTAGAGAAAGATTTGAAGACTCTCCTAGATAGGCGACTCGTCCTGCATCCTTGATTGGGGCTCTCGCAAACTTTGGCTTCATAAACTGTAAATACGTTCCGTTGTGAGTGGCTTGTTGTTTGGCATAGGCTTCGGAAACACTGGTACTAGGTGTCCCATCGGGTGAATTGTATACTGTAGTCTTCCCCTCTGTTGATAATTCTGCCCTCGTCTTCACCGCGGCGTCTGTTGTTGGCGGTGTTCGGTCATCTTGCTGGCTTTCTCCGCGTTCGCTATGATCACATCCTTCATCAGTACCCTTGCTGTTTTCCAATCTGTTTAGTATCACTCACCTATCCGTATCCTTTGATTTGGCTTGTTGCGCGGTCTTCTTCCGTTTCGGCGTAGGGATTCTACATTCGATGGAAAATGCGGAGCAATTCGTGCATGGCACACCAAGACTGGCAGCGTCGCATCGTACCTGAACACAATGTGAGCTCTAGACAATTTGGAGGTGATAGTATGCATATACGACGTACTTTTCGTGCATGACAGGTCTGTAGATGATTGTAATAATATGGTTAGCTATGAAGGATCCATTACATCGCCGAATCTGACTTCGTTGAACCTCGGTGCCGAGGCAGGAATGGGATGTGGGAACGTTCATATCGATTAGATAGTTCTAACATACCTCGCAAGCTCTGGATGCCCGTTGTCTTATTGCAGCAAAAGAATCATTAGTACCATTTCAGCACAAAGTGCATACTGGAGATATCGCTTCATACCTTCTGAAACTGGGACCAGCAGCTTGCAATTTGCCCCCGGCAGTGGATTGCGGTGCTGAGACCTGCGGGCTTGTCGCCATGGACATGAAGCTATTTTCTGCGGCCATGCTATCGAGGGCGAGAGGACTTGCTGGTAGTATTGGCCTATAATACCTTTTCCCACCTCTTGATTCCTCAAGAGTTACTGTTGTTTGGTGTTTGTTGGTTTGCGGTAGACTTAGTTCTAGCTCAAATGTATGGCCAAAGCTGCTTAACCCCCTCGAAAACTCCTGACTCGATATCTTCATGTTGTCCCCTCCCACATCTAGTACATTCAACATCGTCAGACTTTTCAAATTTTACAGTATAACAAGGACAAGTAAATATTGTATATAAGGGCGAGTATCTGAATTAGTAAATGAACTTTCCTTTAGAAGTCAGTTCTTTCGAGACTCGAATTCTTGAGCCTCGAGTTCTTGTTCCTCTAGCAGCGACTCTAGGATTGTCTCTAGGTCAAGAAGCTCCAGGTCTGAAGACGGTCGTCCCTGGGACTCTTGATACTCGTCTTGAGGGCTTTCCGGTTGAGACGATTGCGGTTGGAATCCTTGCGGTTGAGGGTTCTGCTCGGAAGACTCCTCTTGAGAGTAAATTGATAAGGTATACAAGGATCGAGAGTCGTACTGAAGGGCCTCTTGCTCCGTAGACTTGATCTTTGGAGATTCTCGAGTTTCGGGTCCTTTCTCTTCAGAGCCTTTCTCTTGGGAGTCTTTCTTTTGGGGGTGTTTCTCTTGGGAGTCTTCCTCTAGAGAGTCTTTCTCTTGATTCTCTTTCTGTTGAGACTCTTTCTCTTCGTCCTCTAGTTCCTAGTTACAAGTGTCAGGAATCGGATCAGAAAATTGCGTACTTTTCTTACTATGAGAATTTCCAGCAACGAATTAAGGTGCTTTATTTCACAAGTTGCGGCGTATACGACTTCTAAAAACCGTACTTGCTCTTTTGCAATCTTGATCTCCAATTGAAGGATCTTTTTCTTGATCCTCTGTTCTGTGCTGATGGGCATCTCTCTTTCAAGAAAAAGACTTGATCCCAGGATCGTCCCAGATCGTTTCTTTCTATTGCTGGAAAGTGGATAGATATTCTTTCATCAGTTAGATAGCATCGATGTTCTAATGTGTGATCTTTCTCAATCGGACTTCAGTTGCTTGGCTCGAGATTTGCTGAAGACGAATATCTCTCGTTAACCCGCTTCCATCGATTGCACCTCGAGACAAGAGGGTAATTATGTGCTTGTAGTGGCATTAGACATCTCAGTAAAAGCCGGACTTGTGAGTGAAGGTGAAGGATAATTGACGTTTGATTGAGCCATCAGGTGTGTAAATGTGCGCAGATGAGTTGAATTTCTCGAGTGTGGGAGCTCGTGAACCTCCTGATTCCCAAATTAGGAAGGAAGAGGACATATAGAAGCAGCAGACCCTCCCCGTTACAATACGGTAATCTTAGATACCTTACCAAGTCTACCGTAGATAAGTCATCTCTATCAATTCTGTCTAGTGACTCGCCGTCCATCACTTGATCACTTTTGATCACCCATCTGTTCTTCTTCACCCCTTTCTGTTCAATTGAATTTGAACCACCTCTCCATCACTTCTGCTCAATCATAACCCCTGCGGATGCTTCACCCTCTTCTTCCTCTCCCTTCCTTACTCTGAAAGCAAGCAACATAACCAACTTCTGCTCCTCCGTGGCAAATTGCAACTCTCTACCACCCACGCAACCGGCTTTCAACTCCTCTTCCGAAATCCACAGATAATCTTGGTGCTCCCTCGGATCCAACTGCACAAACGGCGGTTCCTCGTGCATTACTATCGGCGTTGCAACCTGACCCTGCTCCACCTCGAGCTCCTCACTCGCATCAACGTCAACTGCTTCTCTCCCGGCAACCTCAACCTCAAAACTCAACTTAATCCACCTCACCTTCACCAAATCACCCGTCTCAAACTCGACATGGGCTCCGATCTGCCTTACCACCTTGCTTCCCCTCAGCCCTGTTTCTTCCCTCAACTCCCGCATCAAAGCATGGAAGATCGTAGGGTCATCCATCTCGGCGGAGCCACCGGGATACTCCCAACGATTCCCAGCAAAGTTTTCGGCCGCCGCACGCTGGACGATGAGGAGACGATCGGCATGAAAGACCAATGCCCCGGTTACGACGCGGTGGTATTGGGCGTTTCGAGCAAGGAAGAGGGAAGGGGAAATGGAGAGATGGTCGAGTGGGCACGGGAATCGCTTCATATTCTTCATGAGGAATTCGCTTGGACTGGCTTGTTATTTGCTTTGGTCTTAGGTTATGACGGTTTCTGTATATATCTGGTGATCCGTATTCTTGGCTAGGTACTTGATAATATGAAGAGGTAAAGGGGAGGAGATTTCTCAGAGACCAGTGAATATGTAGCTCAGAGACGATTTTGAGAGTTAGATTTTGTGGTTCTTCGTTCTCCTACCTCAGTTAAAGGGAAAGCTGTATTATATGTGTGTGATAGTTGCTGCCTAGTGAGGAAAAGCTATATTTGAGGCAACAACATACGGATGCCCACCTTAATAGTATCGAATAAAGACTAAAAGTTTGACGTGCTTATACGAGAAACACATTCAATACTCTGTTTACCTGTGTACGTCGATCCATAGAAGTGAAAAGACATGAAGAGCCTACAAACTACTTAAACTAGTGAGACAACGTATTAATAACGACAATCTTATCATTCACAGTGGCTTCATTAGTCGAGCCGAGTCTTGTAAGACTACAATGGTCTCTTTATAATCACTCAGAATACTGTAGTAGAAGAGGACGCGGGTATAGTGTAGCAGTGGAGTTGAAGTTGCTGAAGGGCCTTTACCTTCTACTCTTAATCCTCACAATCCTCTATGTGAGTAATGTGATTCATAATGGTAAGTAACACAATCATGAGCGTGCAAGGGTGGAATATTCTCAGTAGTTTTTGTGGAGAGTTTCCTTGGGTTCTTTGGACGAAAGCCCCTTGCTCCCCAGCCACACACATTTTAGCTGGATATACTCCGTAGGTACCTCCTCTTACTACCTTCCAGATATCTTAGATATATCCGAGTATCTGCAGAAAAGATATGAACTTAGGTTAGATTGTACTGTACGACGTGTAAGATACTGATAGGTAACAAATGACTGTCGGGTAACACGTTCTGTAACAAGAAACTAAGCGACCCCACGCACTACGTTCTACCGTACTGACGGCACTACACTTTCATGCAGACGTAGGGCCTCGTTTCCCCTCTTATGAAATCATTCGCCATCTCTTCGATCTACTATAAAACTTCTACTCTCCCTATGCTAGCACAATGTCTTCCTCAAGCCCCCAACCGTCCAAAAAGCGCATCCAAATCACTACCAACACTGCAGTCGACTCCTCGACCTTCTACGAACGCGTCCACAACCAATCCACCGGCGAAGTCAAGGTTGTCGACCAAAAGAGCCCCTCCTTCAACACAAAATCCGTTACCCTAAGCACAAATCCATATACACTCGAGACTAAAGGGACACCCGAAAGCACAAAGACTAAAAAAGGAGCCGCTACCTCCATCTCTGCTTCCGAAGTCTCTATACACAAGGACCCTACCGAATACGACGTAAGCCAGCTGTAGAGCCCCTTACTCGAGGAGAAAGAAAGAAGATATTTATCTATCCCATGTCGGAACCTAAGCCCCTAAGAGTAGCTATCGGTTGCGACGATGCCGGCTACTCCTATAAGAGCGCTATTATAAAAGACCTGAAGGAATCTGCCCTCGTCTCAGATGTAATGGATATCGGCGTTGCCTCCAACTCGGACAAAACCGCCTATCCGCACATCGCCGTGGACACCGCACAGCTCGTCGCATCCGGCAAAGCAGACCGCGCCATTCTTATCTGCGGAACTGGATTAGGCGTCGCAATATCCGCAAATAAGGTGCCGGGGATCAGGGCAGTGACCGCACATGATAGTTTCAGTGTCGAGAGAGCGGTGCTAAGTAATGATGCGCAGGTGCTGTGCATGGGGGAGAGGGTCATAGGTATTGAGTTGGCTAGGAGGTTGGCTAAGGAGTATTTGGGGTATCGGTTTGATGAGGGTAGTGCGAGTAAGAAGAAGGTGGATGCTATTATGGAGCATGAAAGGACGCTAGCAAGTAAGGCAAATGAGAACGGAGAGAATGGAACGAATGGGAAAGCATAAAGAGGGGGTGACGGGGTTCTTCTGTTCTCTTGAGGTTTTTTGGGAAGGGGTCAAGATCTTTATCTACACGAGATGTCACGCTTATCGTTCGACTAACGATAGGTTCTATTTGTTCCAATCTTTTACAGAGTCCTTGTTTGTACGCTATTCGCAAGTGGGTTGACTGGCGGTTCGAACATATGTTGACGATAGCAGAATTATCCATAGCCTTGTCATAACGAATAATGGGCACCAAATCTGTTTCACCACACCTTGACCTCTCTACCCCTAATGCCCCCAACTCCACGCCATTGGTAGAGTTACAGTCCATAGATCTGCCTTAAACAGCCCGGATTATTCTTACTTCTTATGCCTTTTCGATCTCCTTGGTGGTATCTCTGAAGACTGTTCCTTTCCTTGGCCCCTTTTCGATTGCCTGGAACTATTCTTCCGTTGTAGTTTCTCTGAGGCTGGTGATGCTCCGGTTTTGTCTCCTTGCTCATTTGTAGATATCCTAGAGCTATTCTTTTGCTCTCCTTTTACCACGGTTGGTGATGAGCCGCTCTTCATTCCTTCCTTTCGACTCTAGATGTCATGGAGACTTTCCTTGGTGTCATATACGATTTCACTTTCAAGGATAGTCTCTACGTCTGTATCCCATTCGAGATTTTGTTCACGAAACCTGGTGGGATCGCACAACCACTCTGCAGCAAGCTGTCCAGTTCGCTCTCCCATCGCTTGTGTAGCCTTTTTCGGAACAACGTTCATCCCATGATCGGCCGACTCCACACATATTACCCAGATACGACATTGCATCTTCTCATCTCATTCAAAATAATAAGATCGCACATTTTATCACGGGACCCGACGATAAATAGCACAATCGACTCCGGTTGCAGTTCTAACAGAATCTGATCCCTAAGTTCTCCCTTAGGCGACTGTAACGGATAGCTCACAAGTACCAGTGGTGGAATGTTCGCCAATTCTAGCTCCAGAAATGCCATAACCGCAGCTCTAGCACCCATACTCCTTCCGCCCAAGGCAATAGGGAAATTACGTTCAGACGAACGTCTATGTGCGATGGTTTTCCTAAACCCAACGACTCTAGACTTCAGGTTCATGTTCCCCTGAAACAGAAGTATACGCATGGACGTGCAGAAACCATTGCGGAAATTAATCACTGCAGAAGCGGAGAGTGTTCCTCCTGCGCCATGGGTGAAGATCAGTAAGAACCCGACTTTGGAAGAACCGTGTCGTTCGCATGGAGGAGGGTCTTGAGATGATACTGAGTTAGTAGAGGATTGGAGATTTTTCTCCAGAGGATGAGTCGTCTTTTAAATCACGCCCTCCTTTGGGTGGTAGAATTGAGACTTCGTCTTCCTTTCCGGGAATTTGACGACGTTTACGCGGCATTCTTGCGAAAATCCGTGGTGTTGATGAATTTGTTTCGCTTTGGGGACTGTGGTATTCGTATCTTGTTCTTTATGGTCAACAAATCTGCCCTACTATATACTTGCTTCTAGTACTACTAATGTATTCGTTAACTCGAAGTTGTATTACCCAAATAGCAATCAAAAAAGGTTTCCTCTATCAGTAGATTCAGATTTATCAACGAGTGTTATGATAGTAGGATAGACATTACGGCAGGCGGATTGAAAGAGATTTCGATCCCTACGGAGCAGCGGAAGCTATCATTCTAGTAAAATATTTTACAATACTGATATTTCACCTTCAGAGAATCAGAGATTTGTTGATATACAATACGTTAGGGGCTAGGAGGTGCAGGAGCTCAAGCGAAACGCGCAGAACGCGACCACGTCCAGTTGCGGCTAGCATGCGAAATGCCATCATCTGTTTCTACCACAAGCTAGAGTGCGTTTTACTCAAACACATTCACATCTTCTTATAACATTTTCCATGTGACCATTCACTTCATCCATTGACTTTCGATAAACATCTTCCACCATGAGCACAAACACCCCTGGTCTACCTGCCCCAAGGGTGCCGCTGGTGTCAACAAACCAAGACTCTACATTGACGGCCAACTCGTCGAAAAGACTATCTTTGAACACAGCTTCTAAAACGCCTCTCCCAGTATCGCCTGGGTATAGATCCCCGTCGCGAAACCCTTACGATCGAAGTCAGGCCTCAAACTCTCCAACTACGTCGGCTCCCCCGAGTCCCTTGCGTCGCAGTTCCAGCAGCGCAAGCTTGAATCGGGCGCCTCGTTCCCCAGGATTGCTCAAAAAAGCTTCGACTTCCTCACTACGTGGTAGGGACATGCCCTCAACACCTCGGGCGGGTCTCGCACGTCGGTCTTCATCGAATCTATTAGCCTCGCCCGGTGGCCCTCTGAAATCCCCACTTGCTACATCCATGGAAGCTCCACCTTTAACAGCGGCGGAGGTTGCGTCAACATATTTCCAGAAAGAGCTTAGTATCCACCAAGATGAGAATTCTACCGCGAAAACTGTGGTTATACTGCACGATGCCTGTTATGGTCATAGATACTCCAGACCTAAAACGACTAAATCCACACTCAGCTTGATTGTTGAGCGCCCCGAACGTATTCATGCAGGAGTCCTAGGTATCGCAGCAGCATATGTTCGTCTAGGGGAGAAACATGCGGAAGGCCACAGTCCACCTCATCCTTCAAGATCTCCGGACCATCAACTCCCATTTAAGATTATTAGGACCTCTAGAAACGTTAGCATCACTTCTTCTGCTGTCACAAACGTCCACGGCACGAAGTGGATGCAAGAACTCAAAACTATGTGCGACACCGCTGGACAGAAACTGGCTACTACTGGAAAGGAACTTGTCAGGACCGAGGAACCTTACCAGCAACCAAAGGAGAAGTTTCACGAGGGAGACCTCTATCTTTCTCCCGAGTCTCTGGGTGCTTTCGAAGGCGCACTTGGAGGCGTGTGCGATGGAGTGGATGCTGTATTCGAGGGGTCCAAAACCCCATCTGGACCTACTCATGCTTTCGTATGTGTTCGTCCTCCTGGCCATCACTGCTCAGCAGATTTCCCTTCAGGATTTTGTTGGATCAACAATGTCCATATTGGAATCCAGCATGCCGCGCAAGCTCACGGTTTAACGCATGCAGCGATTATTGACTTTGATCTTCACCATGGAGACGGATCCCAAGAGATCACCTGGGACCATAATGCTAAGCTTGGAAAGCTTCCAAAGAATACACCCAACTCCAAGAAAGCATCGATTGGGTACTTCAGCTTGCACGATATCAACTCTTATCCCTGCGAAAGCGGCGATGAAGAAAAGGTGCAGAATGCTAGCCTTTGCATCGAAAATGCGCACGGTCAATCGATCTGGAATGTCCATCTACAACCTTGGAAAACCGAGGACGATTTCTGGACACTCTATGAAACTAGGTACAAAGTTTTAATAAACAAAGCACGAGCCTTTCTTCGTAACAATACAGAACGGTTGAAAGGTCTCGGAAATCATCCTCCAGGCAGGGCTGCGATCTTCTTATCAGCAGGCTTTGACGCAAGTGAGTGGGAAAGTCAAGGCATGCAGAGGCACAAGGTTTTCGTTCCTACGGAATTCTACGCGAGGCTCACCCAAGATGTTGTAAAGATGTCTGAAGAGGAGGGCCTCGGTGTCGATGGTCGTATCATCAGTGTACTTGAAGGAGGCTATAGCGACAGAGCTCTTATGACTGGCGTTCTAAGCCATTTGAGTGGACTCTGCGATGGCCAAACATTACCGTCTTCGTCATCTCAGCCTGATTCAGTTGATGAGAGTGGGTTAGGATGGGAGATGGTCCAGAAGTTAACCAATATGAAACTGGACGACAAACCTAAGGTAGAAATTCGTGATCGGGAACTCCACTACGATACCAATTGGTGGGAGCCATCCTCTCTTTCTACTTTGGAATCGCTTGTCTACCCAGCACCACTACCATCGGCAACTATCAAAAGCAAACGCACAGCACCTACCCACAACTACTCTTCTCCGACTCAGGCTTCTGTCGCCAAAGTAGCCGAAATTAGCAAGATCCATCGTTCTAGCTCGGGGTCTTACCGCAATGGATCGTTAACTCCCTCGAGAGCGGCGACACCTCCACCACCAGATGTCGATTGGATAACTGCTACATATGAACTGAGCAAGTTATTGATACCGACAGATCGTACTACTAAGAGCTGCAAACCAGAGGAACTTACAGCTACAGCTATGAAGAAGGATCGCCGTTCATCTGTTGCCAGTGTCGCAAGCGTTTCTACCGCTGCATTTCCACCAACAACTACAGTCGCACAACCTAGTGGTAGACAACTAAGGGGCAGAAAACCAAAAGTGCCCTATGGCGAAACAGTCATAGATGATGATAAGGACCCCTTAAAATCGCGCGGCGATCGGAGAAAGACAATGGGTGCTCTACCTCCACGAGTGGAATCCGCTCCTAAGCCCACCCAACCCCGTCGCCGACTCAGTGTCGCGTCAAGTGTGAGTTCTATTGGTGACAGAACAGGTGTGCTTCCCTCAGGTATCCCGATTTCAAGACTAAACAGCGCAACCTCTACGTCCGCAAGCGCTATGCAAGGTGCCGTCAGGAAACCAAGAGCGAGCTCGAAACCTCCTGTACCCGTACGGCCTTCAGTAACGGCAAGGATCAAATCTGTCGAACAGAAATCTTCAAAGGTCAAATCGGAGACGAAGGATGAAGATCCCATGGATCAACTCTCGCGCGGACTAAAGAGAATCACGCTCAAGGTCCCTTCCAAAGAGGAGCACGAGGCGAAGTTGCAGAAGAAGGTTGATGGCGGGATGGAAAAGAACGACGTGGATGAGACAGGAAAGAAGAAACCTCAAGCGCCAAAGACGGCATCGAAGAAAGGAGCAGTCGGTAGACCTCCTAAAATTACTACCACGACTAGCAAGCAGAGAGTTCTTCCTTCTGCTGATAGCAATTCCTTCCCCATTCCACAAGTCCCTCAACCTGCACAGTCCCAAATTACTTCACCGCATGACGCACTTCAGAGGGTCGTTTCTCCAAGCGCACCTCTTTCACCCTCCGAGGAATTACCCATTTCACAATTCGAGGCTGTGACGGAACTTCTCCCACAAACCGCATCTCCGCCTCGCCCAGACACTCCACCGCCCCCACCACCGGCTGTAATCCCGCAATTTATCCAGTACGATCCTTATCCGGCTGGATCTCACCCGATAGCAGCCAGTATGGGACAGCACTTCGCTACACCACCTCTCCAGTGGCTTCCACCTAATACAGACACTGCTGCTACTGGAACATTCTCACCTCCTCCTGCAACTTCCCCGGAAACGAATCCCCTTACGGGAACAAATCAGAGAGAATAAAACTTTACTATAAATCTAGAAGTCTCTCTTGACCACACCAGAGCTAAGGAACGGGACACTCTGTTTAATGGCTTTGGCGAGCATATCTTGGATAATAAGGATATCAGGAGAGATTGATGTGGCTGTCTTTCATATCGTGCTATACGAGAGATTTCTTTCCCTCCTCCGAATCTATCTTTCCTTTACCGTCCAATCGTGCCGCTTTCTCGTTTGCAATACCCCTCTTGTCATTCAGCAATGTCTTATTTTCATTGGCTAGGTTTCAGTGCGTTGTATAGATACCCCCAATACCCCTTGTTTGTTTGACTCGTTATTTTAGCTTCTTCACTTCAACTTCCTATATTGTTCTATACAGGTAACATCTTCCAACTAAAACGTGTGTTTCATTCGGATGTTCTGAAATGCATTTGCTGCAGATCACTACTATATCAGGTCTTGACCTTTCCGTTATTCTGGTTTCTCGATCAGTATTTGGAAAGTCCTAGCGTTGAACTAGATAGAAGTAGGAAATAAAATGACTATAATCTGACGTCTAGTTCCCGAGGCTCTCAACTACATAACATGCAATGCAACATGTCAACTTGAAAGAGGATGGCATATTATGCCAACAACGATTGTCACATTATGAGTTCACGATATTTCTGTAAGTTATGCCCAAGGCAAGTGACCGGGAGTACGGCTCGCAGGCAAACAACATTGATGTCATCGATGCTAGATGGAACTAATTCCATACTTCTTCCACACTCCAACTTCAAAACTATAACTTCAAAATACCTGAGATTTATTGTCAGCAGAATACACACAACGCGTAAGAAGTCAGCAATGACTGAAGCAACTACCAATCCACTCTCTGGTTTATGGAAGCCGATTCACCTAGAGAAACTGTATTATGGACCAGACTCGGTCCGAAAACATCTGATAGACAGTCTACCGACTACCCAATCCAAAGCATTCATCATCACCGGCTCATCACTAGCCATAAAAACCCCCTTGATACAACAAGTCGAGCAGCTCCTCACTTCAGCCCACCATGCCGGCACCTTTTCCAACATCAAGCAGCACGCCCCCGTAGCCCAACTAGACGAAGCAACGCAAGCCGTTCAGCAAGACGCCAGCATCGACACCATCATCAGCATCGGCGGCGGCAGCCCCATCGACTCCGCCAAAGCAATATCCCACCGGCTATCCTCGAAACACCAAAAACCCCTCTACCACATTGCAATCCCCACGACCCTCAGCGCCGCCGAATGCACCTTCACAGCCGGCTACACCAACTCAACCGGCACCAAAATCGGCATCTCCCACCCCTCCCTCGCTCCCCGCGCCATCCTCTACGACGCCATCTTCGCCCTCCATACCCCGCCCCACCTCTGGACCTCCACCGGCATCCGCGCCCTCGACCACGCAATCGAGCAACTCTACCACCCCACCGCGACGGAAATAAGCAAACAGATGTGTCTCTCCGCCATAGCGTCCCTCTTCACCTACCTCCCACGGTACGCCGCCGATCCCAAGAACGAAGACACAATCACGCACCTCCAACTCGCAGCCTTCGCCTCCCTCGGTCTCCTAGGCTGTAATCTCAAAGGCGGCCTCGGGCTCTCTCACGCCCTGGGCTATGCGATCGGAAGCCCCTACGACGTACCGCATGGTGTGACGTCGTGTCTGACGCTCGGCCACGTTGTCAAGCTTAAGGCGGAGGCGGAGGCGGAGGCGGCGCAGATTGCCCGCGTGCTGCCGGTTCTCGGACGCGAGCGGAGCGGTCACGATGCTGTGGATGCGCGCAGAGTTGGGGATGAGGTTTTGGGCCTCGTGCGGGAGTTGGGGTTGGGGACTTCGTTGGGGGAGTTGGGGGTTGGGAGGGGGGAGGCGGAGGTTATTGCGAAACGGGTGGCGGGGGGGAGGGAGGGGGACGAGTTTGAGAGGGTTTTGGGGCTTGTGAAGGGGTTGTATTAGGGGGTTGTGGAGGGCTGCTGGATGGGGGATTTCAGCCCTATCTAGAACTCTAGCCATGAGATTTGCCAGCACTGAAACTGGGAGGCCAATCTTTCGTCGCCCTCTGTAGGAGTGCGGTAACCCCTTCTTTTGCGTAGTTTCTGCGTGTGATGTGGCACTCTTGGTACTGCGCAAAGTACAGTGGTAAGGGGCCAATAGAAACCCCCCTTTCGATCAGTCTTCACTCGCAGAAGTACAAGCTATCTTATCGAATACACCCTCAAACGCAGATTCGTATACAACCAAGCAGTCCTGGTCCTAATTCCAGCAAGTTTTCCCGTACCTACTCATCGACATCTCTACAAAGTAACTTTTCCCTCAAGCAAGAATATCAACACCTACGGATCGATATTAAGCCCACTTCTGGCTTAAGGTGGGGTGAAAGCGGGGTAGTATTGATAGGGCTGAACAGTCAGGGAGAAGGAGCGAGAATCCTTCAGCCTTGCAAGTCTTGGGGGAGGGGGGGGAGGGATGGGAGGGGTTGGGGGTGGGGGGGGTTTCATGGGGCGGCTCGAGGATGGGTTGACGCTCCCTAAATCTGAACGCGGTAACTTTCCACAGGATGGTTAAGTGGCAATATGGGTATGTGGATTTAAGGTATGTGTTGTGTCGTTCACCGGCACGATGGCAGCGAGCGAGGGGGCCGTAGAGTGAGAGATGGGCGGTGAAGGAATTGTATGTATGTATGCTGTGTACTGTGCTGTACACGGTATATGGATCGGCAAAGTTGTTTATGGGTGGAGCTGGGTAAGGTGGTGTCTGGTAAGACTCTACGTATGCACTCCCGAACCTACCGCTTTGGGAGAAAGATAAATATGCGGGCTATAGCAGACTATATGGATCGATGCGAGGCTGGAACTAATTTTTTATACTGTACTATTTTTCACTTTTTCCTATTTTTTGGCGGAGGGGGAAGAAGTAGACTGAATGTGTGACTCCCAAAAACAAGTAGATGCCGCGTAGTTCTAAAACTAGCCCCCCAGCTTATCAGTTCGATAGTTGGTGCAGCTAGACCTTATGTTTGATTTGTTGCTCGGTGTTGCATTGTTCCTGCGACTTGAGTAATACAGTTGTATCATATGACTTCAAGAGAACTCTTTTGAGGCTGTGAGCTTGGTAGTAAGGAGTTCCGAACTCATTTTTGCTCTTGCTGGATGAGGGAAGTTATCCCCTTTGCAGCCAGAATGCAATAATCTACCAATAGACTTTTCAGACATTCTGTTATCGTCTGCTTCAAATGGGTTTGTCGTTATGCCAACCGCATATCCTCCATCCACCATGCATACTGCTGCCTAGTGAAACAAGCGGAAGACTTGAGAGCCCAAAGAAGGGGTCAAAAGTCAAGACCTTTTGCTACTCCCTCGGTAGCTGCATGACACCACCTATAACTGGTATGATAACATATTAGCCGGCTGGTACTCTGCATCTTGTATCATGTCTCCAAAGCATTTCGAAGATGAAGCAGGCTCTGGTAGGGAGATGGTTAGAATGTCTAGATGCTGGATACCAGATGCTAGATGCTAGATGCTAGATGCTAGATGCTAGATGCCATTCCTGCAGCCAGCGCATTGCATCTCGTATCTTTCAGGTATCGCAACGGTCCAACGGTTCACATCCGTAGCATCACGGACCATAACCGTATGGAGAATTGATGGATGGAGATAGTAGAGATGGAGCCGAGGAGTTGATCACTTTACATGCTCCCGGACGAGCTGGTTCTTATTAAGTAGCCTCTTCTCGACCACGACATCGGGCGAACACCTGCTCACACGTGGGTGTCCAATGTCTCATCGAATGGCGGTGATGGCGGTGATGGCGGTGATGGCAGTGATGGCGGTGATGGCGGAAATCATTTCTGACCAGTGACGACACTTATCAACGCCCTTTTGACCATGTTTGCGAGGTTCAAAATGGCGCATGTTTTTATCTCCGCGTTAGAGTCACCAACGTAAAGTTCTCAGGCAGGTTTGGGATCTGGGATTCTTCGGCTCGACAATTCAAAGCGATGACCGATAACACCCAAGTCCTCTCCAAACATTCGGTGAGCGCTCCTCCACTCACCGCGTTCAAGTCTTTAGGGGACCATGAAGTGGCGATGGAACAGAAGGGTCCCGCCCATGTCGCTCCAGGTATCAAGTGGTATCCAAATGGCCTCTCCGAATAGATGATTGATGGATTAAGTCATCGACTAGAAATCAACTACATGAAGAAGATACGAGGTACATGACGTCTATCTGCACCATTACTGGCACTGCACACGCCAAAGACTGGCCTCATCCCCCTTCCCTAATCGGGACCTAAGGTGTTTGTAGGAGTCTCTGCGCTTGCAGACGGGGTGATAGAACTATCGAACGACTTTCAGCCCTACCACTCGAAGGGATTGAATGCAACTCACAGGAAGTCACCGCCTTCGCCTGAAATGCTTCTCGAAGGGTCACTACGCCAGGTACAACAGCTTAGTCATGGAGAAGAGGTCTTTAGTAAAGCTAAAGACGCAGGTAAGAAGTTAGATGGCATGGCTTGGATGTGATGCCATGTGCCCATGCACAGTACCGGTACAGTACGAGCGTGTACGCCTTCATGCCGCCCTCCATTTCCTCGACTTACAGAATTAACAATGCCCCAAAGAGGAAAGGCGGGACGCATCTCAGTTCCTTTTCGACTCTTTCGACGACCGTTATGCACAATTGCTCGAGCTTCGCGGAAATCAAAGAGCTCGAAATACCCCTCTACGCCTCCACGCCCTCCCTTCAACCATGTCCAAAATGCCATACTGGCACCGTGGCTTTGGGCCAAAAGAAAAAAAAAACAAAAACAAAAAAACAGAAAAACAGAAAAAAACAAATCTCGTCAAACCAAAGAGACTGGAAATAAGATTAGAACCCTACCATGCAACTTTCCACGAATCCTGGTAAGGCGGAAAACTGGCTATCAAATCGCTCTTCGTTTCCGCGTCGACGAAGCTTCAGAGTAGCAGAAGGTAGCGTTCGCTTGCTCATTCCTACCGTCTTGCCGTCCTGCTCGGAGATCCGCGTAATAATGTATCTTTTGAAAAGATACCCTTAGCTGCCCTGCCGTATGCAGTTTCCCGCCAAGGGGAGTGTTCAGTGCTATAGATATAAGGCCCTGATGACCCCCATCGAGATCTTTAGCACACCAGCTTTACAACAAAATTAACTCGAGCTCTCCAGGGCACCTTGAAATAGTACTTGTTACATTAACAGACAAGCAATTCAGAAACATACCAAAACTTGGCACATCAGCCCTATTTTCTTATATATCTTAATCTCCTCTGCTATATTTCCCCACTGTCGACATCTCCACCGTCTGTAAAGACATACCCCATTCTTTCCCCTCAACCTCACTCACATCAATCCACAATGGAACCCCAACACTTCGACTATTGGCTAAACCAAAACAACGTCCCCTACCAACCCGAATTCTTCGAAGTCTCCTCAGAATCAAGTCTAAGCGCCTCTCCCGTACGTTTCCATTCCCAAATATGTACCATACAAAGTCCAAACGCTAACCTTACCAGGTCTCCTCAAACTACGAAATGCCCCTCCCATACCAAACCGGCCCCTACCACCACATCGCCCAAGAAATGCCCTACGCCTACCCTATCCCCATGACACCTTCCGACTTCTCCTCCGCAGACGAATCACCCTACCACAGCCCCCAACCACGTGTAACCGAACTCTCCTACCCAGCCCCCGAACGCACCCACACGACCTCAGGCGTAAGTACTTCCCCCCTTTTGGAAAGGAGAAAAAAAGAAAAGAAAAAAAAGAAAAAAAAAGAAAAATAAAAATAAAAAACCCTCCATCCCCCTCAACCCATCCCCCCTCGAGAGAGAAACCCATACTAATATTCTCCCAGCGCCGAAGAGCCCAAAACCGCGCAGCCCAACGCGCCTTCCGCGAGCGCAAAGAGAAACACGCCAAAGACCTCGAATCCCAACTCGCGTCCCTGACGGACAAGTTCAGAAGTCTGGAGACTAGCCATGCCGAGCTTAATGCGGCGTACGATAAGTTGCGCAAGACTATCGAGCTGTTGACGAAGGATGAGGGGCCGAGTAATTCGGATACTTTGAGGAAGCTTTTGGAGATTTTGCATGGAGAGGTGAGGGTTAAGGTGGAGGGGAGTTAGGGGGGTTCGGAGAGGGGATTTGAGGGGAAGGTTTATGAGTTACGAATGCATCCTTTGGCGTTTTTTATCGTCGTCTTTTCTTCGTAGTATAGCGGTGGCATCGAGGGGCAAACCCGTCAGAGAAAGGAGCGTTTCGTCTCGATAGGGCTGAAGCGGTTAATGGAGAAGCCACATAGATAGAGGCTGAATAAGGGGATCGAATAGCCCCCCCCCCCCCCCCCCCCCCCCCCCCCCCCCCCCCCTTTTGAGATAGGAGTAGATTAATAATAAGTTGCATCAACTAGATCACGCTCATAACGCTTCCAAGCCGCGGCTTTCTTGTTGGATATAGAAGATGTCCATATATCTGTCTGTCTGTCTGGACCCCAAACATCCATGCCTAATACACAGGCACCTGAACTGGACCGGTGGTTTCTTGGTAAGCTACGGTAGTGATGGTAGCTTGAATGCATTTTGGATGGGATACGGCGGAGAGGGAGTCGTATGGCGCCGTCAGCGTGGTTCACTTCTACGGAAGACTCGAACTGCAGAGTTATTAGTGGTGAACTGGTGATACGGTAGGTACAGTGCTTAGAAACTAGCCCTTCCTTTACAGATTTGTCATTCAAATCACTAGCTTCTGCTGTAGAAGAAGTTTAATAGTTACTTTTTTTTTTTGTTTCTGGGCATAAACATGCTTCCTTCGGTATGATAATGAGGTAGATATTTGTTTTCATATTTGTTGTAGTTATACACTGCTGAACTAGGTATCAATCGACTTGTTTTTAGAAGACTCCGGTGAGCCGAAAACGGGGTCTCGTGTCCTTTTGTATGATGTTTCTGTTTCTGTTTCTGTTTCACATATTTTTGTTTTGGTGCAGAGGTCTTAAGACTCGTGCTTTGCTTTTGGCGATGATTTATCCGCTTTAAAAAGTTAGGGAGATAGCTGGATGGCCATTCTCCTTCGAACAGACGTACATTTCCGATCGTAGAACCCCCCCGATCCTCCCAACAAACACTCCAATCTTCCCCGTCCAACCCCATACCTTCCATCGCATCCTCATTCCATCCCCTCCTCTCTCTCTCTACAATTTCCCCCCTTGCCCCTCCCCTTCCCTCCCCGCACCTCTAACCCCCCTCTCCCCATCCACAAGCACACACCACCCCTCATGCCCCTCACTCCCCTCCAACCCCGCAAGCACGATCTCAAACGCCCCCCTCGCGAACTCCTCGACCTCGGCGTCAAAACTTCCCGGCTGCAACCACACCGCTCTGACGCCCGCCCTCTTCGCCTCCCTCAACACGCGCATCGTCACGGCCGGCGGGGTAATGACGCTGAGGGCCGTCTCGGCGGGGGAGGGGAGGGCGGCGGGCCCCGGGAGCGTGGGGACGGGAGCGAGGGTGGTGGAGGGGGCGAAGGATATGCGGGGCGCGTTGGGGTTGAGGGCGTGCACGGGGAGGGAGTGTTGGAGGTACCATAGCAGGACTGCGATGGCTATTAGTGGTTGGTGTGCGGAGGTTTGAGAGGGAGTGAGACCTTTGTGGCCGAATTTGGTGGGGTCGGAGGATGCGCCTGCCACGGCGAAAACGGGGGTTTTGAAGAAGGACGTCAGTGTCGTTTCCATGCCGTGCGTGGTGTAGTTGCGGGGGAGATGGAGGGAAAGCAGAGCTCTCATGGTGTGGGTGGCGATGAGGGACAAGGGAGGGGGGAAGAAAGGGGGGGGGAGGGGAGGGGAGCTCGGACGGTGGTTTGGGATCCGAGGTTCGTCGAGGGGAGGGGCTACGGTACTCTATGGAGCATATTGTTGTGCGCAAAGAGTCATATGTTAGTATTCTATTACATATAGTTTCAATATTTTTTGTTATTCAAGTAAGCCGAAGAGTTTCAATGGGTGAGCCCTATAATACTATAATCTGAACTACCTAAAAGGGAGTACGCTTTCGCCATGCGGTCTCCAAACTATCAAATACTCTCAAAGTTTATACTATGCAGCATATCTTCCAACATCTATCTAGTATGTAATTCTTTCATAGCGCCGGATCATTTCGAAAATAAATGTCCTGTCCCTCCCCTTACCGCAGCCAAAATCCCCCTGATTCCACTCACCACGTTGACCTTCCCTTTAAACTCTTTTGCCTTCACTTTATCGTAAACGGAGGGTAGCTTAGCTGCTCCATATTTCTCACGGAGCTCTTCGTACCACTCACGGTTGTATATCGACCAGAATTCTTGCTCGGTATAATACGCATTTGCATATAACCACTTGAACCCGCCTAATTCCCGTACCTTGGCCTCTAAAGCTCGATTGACTGCAGCGAAACGATCCTGTACCCGGGGGCCTGGACCCCAAACACCTACATTCAGTAAGAATTTGGGAGTCGCAACACTCGATGTCGAAGCTCCAGTGCCTTCCGTTGGGGTATCGTGGTGTGATTGTATGCCAATTTTTGCGCGAAGAGGTACGCTCTCTGCAGAATCCATCTTTAGAGGACACAGCCATAGGGGATAGATCCCCAGATCTTCGTCTACGTACTCTATGAAACGCTGTACAGTCCCAAATGGCATTGCTAAGTCCTGGATAATGTACTGTTGTGAGTACCCGCTTACATTTAGGGCCTGGTACATCTTGCGCGTATGGAGGAGTGGATCTAGGAGAAAGCGGGTGGCCGAATTGAATGGGGCGTGGAAGCGCTTGAACGCGTATCTCCCGGTCCAGAAAGCCCCTCTATCGTACCGGAAGAGGTAGTCGACAAGGGGAATGTACTCTGTGACGGGTTCTTGGTGTTGTTTCCCTAACTTCTGGACGTGGAGGTAGAACCATGGATCCCATTTTCGAGAGAACTGCCGTACTTTGGGCGACTTAGTCTCGAATTCATCGGTCAGTGTACCAAGCATTATCATTCCCGAATCCCGTGAGTACAGAATGCCATCAATGTAGTCAATGTGCATAGACTTTTCCTCCATAGCGCTGTCGATCTCTTGAATCGCTTGTTCAAGACTCTCTACGTGCGTGTATTGCAGTTGTACAAATCGCTTTGCAGAGATGAGTTGGACCTCCAGAAGTGTTATCACTCCTAATGTACCAAAGCTACCTGCAGCTCCAAAGAATAAATCAGGAAGTTGAGTAGGAGAGGCCTTCACGCGCTCACCAGTGGCTAGTATGATTTCGATCCAGTTTACAATTTTGTTGAAAAACCCGTACCGAAATGAAGAACTTTCTCCGCCAGTGCCAGCGAAGCCACCTCCGACTGTGATTCCGGGAAATTCCATCACAACAGGCGGGACTAGCGAGTACTCCAAGGTTGCTTTGACTAACTCATCCATAGGTACATTGGGCTCGACAAGGGCTATCTTCTTTTCGACATCGATCTCAATTATCCGGGTGAAGGACGTAAGGTCGAGCATTTTTTCTCGTTCGAAGTGTGTAATCCTGGTAGAGTTTGTGGATCCATGAAAGACTCTGAACTTTTCACTCTTCTGGGAGAATTCTGCTATCTTGTCTCCGAGTACTCCAACAGCGTTATCATGCTCATGCCGCAGAGCATCGTCTATGGTACGTCGTGATGAGCTCATTCTGTACGGTATAAAAATAGTTGGGAAAATAAAGTAAAGAGTTCGAATAAATATTTCAGTATTTTCTCCGTGCGTTCTTGAATCGATTTAAGCCTACAATCTACTTGAGTATAACCGACCTGAAGTTATGGCCCAATGAAATTTTGTACAGAGAGAAGTTTGGATATTCTGTCGTTCGAGGTGAAGCGAACGTACTGTACAGTGACAGAAGAAATATAAGTGTGATAGCTAAGGACATACGTTCTATACGATTAAAAGGAAAGACGTACCCTTACGGTCTGAACGAAGTAGTGAAGTGAATACATATCACTACGGTATCCATGTAACGGAACACTGCGGCCTTGGCAAGTGGACTGAAGTTCAGTAAGAGCGAAAAATACACCCTAATCCTTCTATACGAAAAAGTGTAAGGAATGTATGCACTAGGTTTAAGTAGACTGATACTTAGATAAATGGACAGAGTTGCGATGGAATTTGTACGGCTGTAATTCTCTATTATAGTACGTGGTTAAGGGAGAAGGTTTCAGGGGTAAATTTTTTGGACACACTTTGTGATATCATATCTGCTCCGAATGATATTATTATACCTTTTTGAATAATAAAATACGAAAGAAATGAAGGATAATAAAAGATAACAAAAGCATGATGTTCCTTGCTCTCAAATTAACTGCGGATCCTCATCGGGGAGACTCGTCACCTCCGCGACTACCAACGAAAAACTCCCTACGTAAGATCAAGTGAACGACGCGTTAGGCACACTCAAGGCATACTAGATCACTTACATTCGTTTGTTTACCTTCTGTCTACTTCGTATATTTTCTATAGGACCTATTTGTGTTGTTTATATATCTTCTCTCGCACCAGTATGATACTCTGCGATCGGTCCATCGCTCTTACGACTTGACGACTTGGTCGAACGGCTGGGCAATTTATCAAGCCCGAGAGCCTACAAAAGCTTATATCGACAATATATGCATTCCCTTCCATAATGGTCTCTCTATATAACAAACCGGTGTTTCGATTTCAAGTCTTCTGCGCATTTGTCATAATCGTCCTCTATATCATAATCACCTCGAATCTCGAACTCCATCCCATCGGTCTACAACAAGTGCAATTTCGGGGTCCTAGCATACAGTTCGAAAACTTTACGGATGGCAGGGGCGCTGCAGACGTTGAAAAAGCGAAAAAGATCAAAGATGCCATGAAATACACTTTTTGGAAATACAAGGAACAGGCATGGGGTTACGACGATATCAAACCTGTCACAGGGGGAAATGCTTCAAGTCGCAACGGATGGGGGGCATTCATTGTGGATACTTCAACAACTATGGCTTTGATGGGCTTATGGGATGAATTGTCTCATGAAGTAAACCATATCATCACCGCTATCGATTTTGACACCGCCGACGGTCTGGTTGATCCATTCGAGACTACCATCAGATACTTGGGAGCTCTTGTATCGCTAACAGATTTATACGAAGCTGGAGTGATCAACTCGACGAAGATAATTGAAAGACATCGGGATGGTATACTCACGCAGGCAGTTAAACTGGCTCAGAAACTTGCTCCAGCGTACAACGCTAACACTGGGATGATGTGGACTCGTGTAAATTTCACTACAAATGAAGGAGAAGGTGATCCACCCACAGTATACCGATGGGATCCTGAAAAGATACAATACAAGAATCCTACAATTGGTCCCGCCCGTGCTGGCTCAAGTATTTTGGAGAATAGGGTCCTCACTCGTCTTACCGGTGACATTTCTTACTTGGCTAATTCCACAAGAGCATGGGCACCACTCGTCTGGAATAAATACAAGGAGGATTGGCCTGGAATCATTGACGGGCCTATTGATACATTTACGAAAAGCCCGGTCGGCCACCAACGACATTGGGACGCAGGGCACGACAGTTACTACGAATACCTGATTAAAGCAGCTCTCTTGGCACCTCACGACAAATACACCCCGGTGTATGAAAATCGCTGGATTGCAGCCGCCGAATCCCTCCGTAAGCGCCTAGTAAGCCAATCCTCTCCGACCGCAAACCATACCAAACAACACCTCTACATGTCGAAATGGGATAGTGGTTACTCCCTGAACGAAATGAGCCACCTGGCCTGCTTTGCTCCAGGAAACCTTATACTCGGCGGTAAATACCTTAAGATGCCACATCTGGTCACTCTCGGTAAGGCCCTGCTGGAAGGCTGCCGCAACACCTACGCCTCTACCCCTTCGGGCATTGGGCCTGAGAAGTTCTCCTGGATACCGCACACAGGCTACCCCAAACCAACGTTCGAGCCGCAGAACGCCCTACAAAAGTACGAAGTTGACACTTACGGCTTCTGGCTAGCCGACAGCCGCTACCTCCTACGACCCGAGTACGTCGAGTCTCTCTTCTACGGCTGGCGCATCACAGGCGAGCAGCGGTACCGAGACTGGGCCTGGGAAGCATTTCAAGCCATAGAAAAGCACTGTAAGACACCGTACGGGTATGCCACACTGAAGGACGTCACGGAAATTGGAGAGAACAAGAGACATATCGATCAGAGTGAGAGCTTCTGGGGCGCGGAGACATTGAAGTATTTGTACTTGACGTTTGCGGATACGGAGGTGGGGAGTTTGGATGAATGGGTGTATAGTACGGAAGGGCATCCGTTTAGGATGACCATGTAGGAGGATGAAGAGAGGCTGTATATTGGATCGCATTATACCCGGTCGGGTGGCGTTTTGTTTTGGGAAAAAGGGATAGGGTTTTGTGTAGAATGATGGCGTTTTATAGTATCAATCATCTTATATGTTTAACGGTCTTGTGAGAGAGGCTTACAACGAGATGACTGCTAGTCTGAAAAGTACTACAAAATATGTCACTGTGGAAGCTTAAGATGGAGAATAAAGACGTGATCTTAACAATCTTGGTGCTGGCACGTTGCGCAAAGACCTGGTATAGAAGTAAATGATATAGTGTTGTTCCCGGGCTTCTTTTCTGTTTCGCCGGGCAGTCAAGCAAGGAGTAAACTGATATCCCTGCCAAGTCCACCACTGCGGAGGACCTCCGGTAAGGTAAGTAATTTGTGAGTAAACCGATGGAGTCCTGTCCCTGCTGTGGTGGTCGTCGCCGCGTCGGACATCGGCACCAAGGCCTTACGTGAGCTCACCACTCGCCAAGAGATATGTTCCAGCTGTTTCCTCCGCTTTCATCGCCGCCGAAGTTCACGATACCTTTACGCGTAGGCCTAAAGTGCCTGAAGTATTACTAACCCGCTGCTGGCTATATCTTCCTCTCGCGGTTGCCCGTCATGGCGCCCTTAAACATTCCTCCAGAAAGGTCTGAAGCGCAAAGTTATACCAGCATGTCTGTCGGAGATGTTGAAGCTATCGGCGCACATTGTCAGATGGCTTTCTGCCATCAACTAGATTTCTTACCTTTTAGATGCGAGAGTTGTAAAGGGTATGTTGCTTTTCCTTGCCCCTGGTATTTCGAGATTTCCCACTTCACTCTTGCTTTCTCCGTTGAATTCCTGCACAAACGACTTAGACTAACTCTCATACCACCAGCAAGTTCTGTCTAGACCATCGCACTGAATCTGCCCACAATTGCTCGAATGCGGGCGCTTGGGCCCGCGCCCGAAGACAAGATTCCATAGGAACATATAGACCAACCCAGAAGCCCTCTCTTCTTAACCACGAACAACAATGCTCCTCTCCCGTCTGCAAAACCCTCGTCAATACAGCCCTGACGCCTGGCGTCCACTGTTCGAATTGCAACCGGCAGTACTGCCTCAAACACCGCATGCAAGAAGACCACGACTGCTCAAACCTAAAACCACTTGGCGCACGTCCATCACAGGGTTCCACGCAGAAAGAGAAGGGCCTTGCAGCATTGGGGAAGTTGAAGGCGTGGAGTTTGGCGAAAAAGAACAATTTCCCGAAAGCGCCGGTGCTGAAGAAGCCTTCGGCAGCAGCAACGAGTAGAGCGACCCAGCTCGCGGAACTAAACAAGTTGAAGAGCACGGCGCGGGGAGATGATAAGGTGCCCGTAGAGAAACGAGTGTACCTTTACGTGGAAGCATCGGCAGATACGACAACTGCGAAGTTTCCGACGGGGAAGTTCTTCTATAGTAGAGATTGGAGTATCGGGAGAGTGTTAGATGCGGCAGCGAAAGCGTTGCAGGTGGAGAATGTGAATAATAGGGGGGACGACGAGGCTGTGAGACTAAGAGTCTTTCATGTGGAACAAGGACGGCTGTTGGACTTTGGGGAGAAGGTTGGGGAGGTGTTACAAAGTGGGAATACTATTGTGTTGTTAAGGGGGGTTGGACCCCCTATACCGGATCTGATTGGATAGAGGTATGAGGAATAAGAGACGAGGCTATTTTAGGCATAAAAGGAATGAGTCTATACGCGGCGGATATAGCATGGAAAGGTCTCTGGATGTTGGGTGAAATGATTGGAGAGTTATGCATGCGTTGGCTGGCGTTGGATACCATCATATGAGCATTTGAGCGTTCAGGAGTCATCTATATATGTGAAAGAAAACTAAATCTTAAATATATTATTAAATGTATTAGATATGATTAATCTTACAAAATTACACATATAATAAGACATTTGAACTGCACCATCATTTCCATTTGACTGAGTTACGTCAAGTAGTCCTATACTGGGGCACTACTCAATTCGGACAAAGTCTTGGCGCGACGCGCTTTGTTTACTTCCCGCTCCTCCTCATCCCACGCCAACTTTTTTCCAGCGCAACTTCCCGCACCATCTCAATTGCGCACATCTAACGCGCAATAGTTATCCTAAATTCCGGCGCACGAATTTACTATAAGGCAGAAATAATAAAAATATAATAAAAACATGCCGGCACGCAATACCAAACTCTCGCATATGCTCGACGACCCCGAGTCCGCCGAGGACGAAATCCTCGCCTCGCAAATCTTAACACCAGACTCCGGGATCGAAAACGCACAGCAGCGCAAAGCTACTGCGGGAAGACGTAAGGGTAGCGCGGTCAAGAAGCTAACAGCAGCAATGCCGCGAACACGCCGAGTAAGCGCTGGCACGGGTGCTATTACGAAAACTACTGCGGCAAAGAGTAGGAAGACCGCGGCGAAGACGACCAAAGCGAGACAGGCGCTGAAGGAGAGAGCGATTAATGTGGAGGCGGAAGAGACGGAGGAGGTGGATGAGTCTGGGGAAGAGGTGGAGGAGGATCCACCTACGGCGGCGAAGAAGAGGGGACGACCGAAACAGGCGCAACAGGATGAAAGTGTTGTTGTGGAGGTTCCGGCTAAGGGGAAGAGAGCGAGAGGATCTGCGAAAGAGAAGCCCGTCAAGGTTAAAGCTGAAAAGATCGAGGCCCCGTCTGTGGTTAAGAAGTCGAGGACTAAGAAAGAGCCAGTCGTTGAGGAGTCGATAGTAGATGACCCAGATCTAATGGACTTAAATGATGGAGACGAAGAGGATAATTTAACTATCCGGCCCGTTGTAAGACGTGCCCCGAATGCGAGACCCGCGGCTCCAGCATCTGTTCAGCGCCCAGGTTCCGCGTCTGTTCAGAGGCCTAGCTCAGCAACTGGCTACCATCAGAGATCTGCTTCGGTCCAGAGACAGACGGGTCCATCATATAGACGTACTGGAAGTGTCTCAGACGCAGAATCCCGCGATCCCGTACTGAGACGGAAACTAGGCGACATGACCAAAAAATTCGAAGCGCTCGAAGTTAAGTACCTCAACCTAAAAGAAGTCGCAATGGGCGATACCGAGTCAAATTTCGAAAGACTCAAGAATTCTACAGACGAGCGAGAAAAAGACCAAGCCACCATAATTGCCTCCCTCAGAAAAGAACTCTTGGCTCAAAAATCACTCTCTGCCGACTCTAATACTATGCGCTCTCGCTTGCAAGCCCTAGAGTCAGAAAATGCGCGCCTCACATCCGAAACCAAGACCCTCAACTCATCTCTCGCAGCCGCCCAGAATGAGATCAAAACCCTAACCACCAAGCTCGCCGCTACACGCTCTGCTTCAGCGGCTGTCCAAAGCGCTGACACGGTGAGCGGGCAGAAAGCGCCAGGTAGTGCGTTGAAGGGGCAACGTACGATTATGGTCGGGAGCGCGGAAGCAGCAAAGGAAGCGCAAATAAAGCAGCTGAAAGAAGATTTGTATTCCGATTTGACCGGGTTGATTGTTAGGGGGGTTAAGAGGGGAGAGGAAGAAGATGTATACGACTGCATCCAAACCGGCCGTAACGGCAGTATGTTTCCTTTTCCTTCTCATTTTACTGTCCCATTTTTTTTTGTTAAGGTCGGATTGGCTAACTAGATGAAATAGCGCTCCATTTCCACCTGGCCGTCGCCGATTCAGAAGGCGCGAGTAGCTACGATGAGGTCGAGTTCACCTACATCCCACTCCTTGACGAAAATCGAGATAGGGATTTACTGGATCTTCTGCCTGATTATTTGACCGAGGAAATTTTCTTCCCGAGGTCCAGTGCTGCGAGGTTCTATGCGAAGATTCAGGATTGCATGACCAAGAAGATTGAGTTGGAGGATTAGAAGGTTCTACCGAAGGGTCTTGGTTAGGAGTTCTTGAGGGAGGAGTATAGGTTGGGAATGGGTTAGCGAGAAGCTAGAATCAAATGGGATGCAACGGTATGGGCGGATGGCGTGTCCGGTTTGTCATGATCTCTATGTGCTTTTTCCACTTTCTTCATCTTGAGTTGTATCTCCAGGGTGCTGTCTGATCTGAGTACGAGGGCTTGATATGGAGGTGGGCTTTCGGGAGTTTTGGGACCTTTCTAGTGATATATCCCTTGTCTTTGTAGAGATACGATTCGTAATTGAGAGATATCAATTCAGCTTGACGACTTATCTATTCTAGAAACTGACATCGATAGGGTCGATGGACACGATAATGTAGTGGATGCTGCCGGAATGCCTGTCTGCTTTGTACTGTACAAATACACCTCTCCCCGTTGATTCATCAACTCGTCATCCTAACCGCGCTTCGCTGAACGTCGATGATATGTTTAAATGGGGTGGATCATCAGTGTTTGAGCTTCTTCTCCTCCGCTTCGGCTTGTTTCAAGAAGTCCCTATAAGTGAGTGATGTTAACCATTTGCAAACCCTTTCCATGCACTGAAAACAGCTTTGAGATGGATGAAAGCTCGTTAAACCCTCTTGACCTGCGTAGATGCAAGGAGAAATGAGTTTCAACGGCTGAAATTTCGATTTTCGTATGGTCCGCCGTCCGAGCCCGTGTTGCGTAGCGCATCAACGGTTCCTAACTCGCTACTTGCATTCTTTTCCAGGAAGAGAGGGGAATGGCGGGGGTGAATTCATGAGGGGAAAGCGGAAATCTCTTACTGGATGAAGTTCTCCTCGTCTTTGCTCGATGCGTTGATCGGGGGAGTCTGCTGTGCGGTTTTCTTGCCGTCGCCGCGGAGAGCGAGCCAGGAGCCAGCGAAGGTTGTGCCGAGGGTGGCCATTGAGAGCTATGGAATGGTTAGCCTATTGTTAAAAGAACTCTGTTGCCAGGTATAGTTCGAGTAGGGGACAGGGTGTTTTGATGATGCACATATCGGGCCATTGGTAGTTGGAGGTGTTGGGAGGTTTTGGGAAACATACGACGTGAGAGCCGACCTTGCGGCCGAAGATCTCGTAGTAGACGACCATCTTAACGCTGCGGAGCTCGAGGTAGTTTAGCTGTCCGAGAAAAGGTGAGGGAGTTGGCCGGAGACGTGTGGTAGAAGCAATTGATGGTATTGATGTGCTTGGAGCTGGTGGTGAGGTCGGAAAACAGCTTCGGATGTAGGTGGTTTGTTATTTACGGTGACAACTGGGCGTCGAGGGGGTGAGATACCCGTATTGAATTACAGTAGGGGTAAAAATTAGCTGTGGCGGTATGGGCGGATTCAAAATAAGCCAATCAACAATCACTGACGATGTCCGCTCGTCCATCGTCACTCGATAGAAGCGAGACGAGTAATGATACCTTCTACCTATCCCATTTCCCCTCTTGCAAGCTTTTCTTCATTTGTCTGCGGCTCATCGTGCACACTCTCGTGTATTAACACTGCCTTGAAAATCAAGAGTGTTAAGGGTGTATCATGGTGAAGAAAGATGAAAAGCCAGACCCGTTGGCTGACATGTGAGTTACATCATCCCTCTGCGTGCCTCGAGTATTTCTAGAAATATTTGAACCACTTATCACAACTAACACAAATCGCATAGACCTCACGAGCGAAAAGAACCTAGACCAGACTTTTCCACTCCACCGCCACGCAAAGCGCTCCCTAAAACTCTCCAAGAAACCCTCGATAGCGACGAAAAGCTCTGGGAACTGATCACAGATGGACAGTATGTCTTCCTCGTAGCCCCCCCTTCATCCTGTTATCACTTTCCCCCTTTATTGTGGAATCCTCTTCATTCCCTCCCTGAACTCCTTAATACTCTCCTTATACTTACTCACCTCTCCCGCAGCGCCCCCGAAACAACAGACACATCAATCCGCTACGCCGCCTATGCCTCCCGCATTCGTACAATTCTACTCTCTGCACACCGCTATGTCGCATACACCTCTGACATAGGGGAATCATTTCGCCCTATAGCGCACCCTTGGCTTGTTCGTGGCGCGTATGGAATCAGTTGGCTCTACCTTGCTGGTGACGTCGGACACGAAGGCTACAAAGCATGGTTGCAAAATCAACAAGTGCTCAACCCCCAACCTCTAGCAGCTGCGAAAGAAGGAGATGCGACAAGCGCGACGACAGGGCTGCTGGATGGGCTAAAGAAAAAGGCGTCTCAGGCTATAGGATCAGGGGCGAAGGAGGAGAGTCAGGGGCATCTGACACTACCCGGCAAAGTGCCCGCAATTGATGATTATAGGGCCGTCATGGTTCAACGGGCTGTATTTCAGAGTATCGCCTCCATGGGCCTCCCCGCCTTCACGATCCATAGCATAG
Organism: Patellaria atrata CBS 101060; assembly: GCA_010093705.1. NCBI lineage: Eukaryota > Fungi > Ascomycota > Dothideomycetes > Patellariales > Patellariaceae > Patellaria > Patellaria atrata. The sequence goes on from MU006105.1 coordinate 464,581, forward strand.
TACGGTACTCGGGACGTGCGCTGAAAGACGCAAAAAACAAAAACATTCGCACATGGGGCCCTATAGGAGTAAGTTCCCCGTCGCCCCGATTTGCCTTGCCTTCATCATACTTCTATCACTTCCCTATTCCACTATTGCTATGGATTGCTGGGAGTATAGATTGCTAACCAATATGATAGCTGGGGCTCGCCGCAATCCCCTTCCTCCCATACGCCTTCGACGAGCCAGTCGAGCGCGCCGTAGAATGGACCTTTCACAAAGCTTTCGAGACGTTCGGTGGACCGGAGGCTGTGGGTCATTCGCCGACTACAGGACGGGAGAGGCAGTTGCAGAAGGATTTGAAAGCGTTCACTAAAGGGGAGAAGGAACTATAACGGCGATGAATGATAATAAATGATAGTAGAACGGCCGCAATAGCGACATCATTTGATCGTACTTGTACATATTAAATCCGCATATGGGAGGACATGGAAGAGGTGTTTAGCTCCACTTTACATTTGTATATAGTAACTCACAGCTCGGAGAAATTCAACCTTTGATCGACGTTATTATAACCATACTTTCCCCCCAACCCTGAACGTCCGTTACCCCTTATTCCCCAAGTAGATTCCCAATGATACATCTATTCAACTCCTGCAAAATCATTCCATCATATGAACCAACTGGATCATTGGTCTTCCGCATTTTCAACTATATCATTTTAAGACTTCCTCGTCCACGAAAAGCTCCACAGCTCTCACATTCTTCATTTTCACTGCGATCAACCTAGTCAAAAATAAAAAGTCTAAGCATTCAGTTTCAAAAAGGATTTAATACTTGTATCTATCTATACATCTATTTTAATGACTAACTGTGGAATGGTAGAACATAGTCGAACCAGACAAAGATGATATTCAGAAAGTTGAGCTAAAACCACCTCCTGAAACATCACTCAGTACAACAAGAAGAACTCTTCCACCGCACAATGGCCACAGAGTTTGAAATACAAAGCTAAACCGCATCCTAATGCTATCACGACCAGAAGAAGAGGGTGAAATCCTCATTTCCGCACATTCCTATGTCACAACGTGTGGTGGAGAACAATTACAAGAAAAATACAAAGTTTGATGCGACGTTACACAACATATCCAATATGAAATGATCCAATTTCGTGATCTTTGCTCAAACGAGTACCTTCAACGGCCGAGTGTGTTGCTGCGGCTGAAGTTTTCATGCTCTTTCTTTGGCGCGAACGAACTGTTCCTTGGATTCCACAACACATCTAATATGAAACGAACCAATTTCGTGATCAAATCTCATTCGAATACCTTCAACGGTCGAGTGTGTTGCTGCGGCTGAAATTTCCATGCTCTTTTGGCGCAAACGAACTGTCCCTTGGCCTCTTGCCCAGAATAACATGACCCTTCTTTTTGATCTTTAAAAAAAGACTGGAATACATGTTCGTATACGAGACTCGATATTTCGAGAGGGCAGTATAGAGGAAGGCAATGGTAACCTTCTCTAACGCTGCTCAATTTCGCCGTGTATATCGTCAAGGGTACACTCTTATCCTCGAGATGAGGAAGACGATTTTTTTCTGAAGTTGTATAGGGAAACCCAAAGGAATAACACGACTGCGCTAAAATATGTTCGGTGTATATTACCAGAAGTGTGGCACGGCGGAGAGTGATAACGATTCTCTCGCAACTGCTACATTTGCAAGAGTAAGAGTGTGCTAAACTATGTCTGGTGTACTATATCCTGGATTTCTTGAAATCGGAAAATGAACACGTCTATGTATGCTCTTGATTCTCCAAGCACTTTATTAAACTTGCTCGGTTTTACCCTCCTGGTTTTCGGTGGGTTTAGATAGTCGCTGTCTTCGGCAGAGCTAACAGGGCCGCCGACAGAACTGGCGGCACACATTTGATTTGAATCTATTAGCACAGTCCAGGATGCATTCACTCAGAAGAGTGCCTAGTCGTCGTTGTTGTGCAGAAAGTCTTGCGAGTTTCTCCTAACTATCTCCCTTCTAGTGGACGATGTCCGGGCAAGTCATTCCTAGAATTGGACTCCATGATCTCCGCGATAATGAAATCGCATCTGCGGCACTTATTGATATTTGAATGTCGACACCAGTTTGCGTCGTTCGATACATGTTAGTTTTTGACTACGAGTGAACGATTTTGGGTGGTCAAACCGTCCTTCTCAGTCAAGTCTAGGTCAACGTGCGGAGGCCATAGACAGAGTATGGTTGACGTGACGACAAATCTGGGCCTTCTACTGCTGTCTGTAGAGACGGTTGAGACATACTTCTACTTGCCGTATGTGAATGGAAGTGCTTTGAATGTATTCCGTGGGGATATTGATCCCAGGGAAGGTTTCTTCTTGAAAGAGGTCTTGACTTCATTTTCGATGCTATGATTCTTTTACTTTCTTCGCCATCTTTTGTCAACACTCGGGTTCCGATCAAACAGTTATTTTCTGTAGTGCAGGAGTTCGAATGTTGCTTCTTCTTTTTTCTTTCTCTAATCTCTCCAGCGAGTTGCTTGTGGTGCTCAACATTTCGAAGAATCGGGTGGGTGAGAAGACGCGTGGAAGACGAGAGGAATGAAAGAAGCTGAAGCAATTGGCTTGCTGTAGACTCGAAGAAGGACTTGAAAGGGTTTCGGTACGGAGAGCTTATTGTCGCATGCTGTTCATTGTAGCGTAGGAAGAGAATTGCGTTGAATTGCCCGGGATCGTATGAGACACATCGATCCACGTTATATTGTGAAACGAAATTGACAGAGAAAGCCAGTAGGGGATAGTAGCAGCATCGGAAAACATTAGCCAATCAAATTCTGGAGCCATTGGTGAAATACGCTCGTGGATGGAAGTTTGTATAGAACATCAGGTTCGCCGGTCTGTGGAAACAAGACGACATTCCTCAGATGATTGAGTTCGGGTTTATTGGTTAGCCGAACAAAGGGATCTTATGTTAGCTTCACATCGACCAAAATTGACCTTGGGATTAAGTTTCTTCCGGTTCTGGGACCGCTGGATGATTGGGAGACTCCACAGCAATGAGAGGCCTTAAAGGATCAAGAAAATTAGGCATAATGAACATGTCCTGGAAGAATCTGAGCGTCATTCTCGACGGATATGTCGCCGACTTCTTTAGTGACTTGGCCCTGAATATGGAAGGCCTCCCTTCGGATTGGTTGAGCACTGAGCTCAAGTAAAAGGAGTTAGTCGAGAAAGATTTAGAAAGACTGAAGGCTGTCGTTAATCCCCAACTTGAGAAAAAAGAATGAGAGTCAAGAATATGCTCCAAGTTGGAAATGACGATGAGGTTACATCGAAGATAATCTCGCAAGAAAGAGGCCCTGAGACTCCATATGTTTGTATGGTCCATTTGTTAAATAAATAGTTCGATAAATCGGTTCGGTGCATGCTTCCTTAATTTTCTAGGTGACTGGCTTGACAAAAAGCCAGTTGACGCCGGAATCTCAAACAAGGTCGCGGCTGTAGCCTAGACGCAATGTAAGGATATGTCTGAAGTTTGAAGATGATCACATGCAGAGCGATGGAGTGGAGCTTCGTAAGTTTTAAAGCCTTTGTGTGGTCTGATGCAACGTCTTGACTGGCTCTTCTTCGATTCTTACTGCCTAATTTGAGTTAACTACCATGAGAAGTGATAGGTTAGTGGGACGTCTTAAATGTGTACCACTCTGGAGATGCCTGGCTAATATTGTCCTGATTTGATGAAGTACAGGAGTGAGGATGACTCCTGGCTTTTGGGATTCTGCTAGTTATGAGAGGCCTTTAAGTGGAAGAGTACCATCTGTAGACTCGACGTCGAGAATCCGCTTCTCGGTGGAAAAGGGGAAACAAATGAATCATATATTAGACACAACGAGGCGGATTGATGAATGACCTAAGGTGACCATCGTCCAAAGGAAGTGCGGAGTGAGCTGAAGGGATCTATTTGTGTCTGAGCATCATATTTGCTGTTTCTGCAATAGCTAAAGGACGTCTGTATTGTATGACGTGGTGAACAACCGGTCGACAGCGAAGTCGCCTTCCAGGAGCGTTTTTGAGCCACTTGATCATCCTCAGTGTCTCGCAAGTTTGAGTAACAATGGTCTTTTTGTTCGTGGCAGAAGCTGCATGATTGAATGAATGTCTGATGGAAATATGAATGATAACTCAATAGCCCCTGATGAAGTAATTTTAGTAAATAAAAGCATAAAAAATAGAAAATACTTACAGTTTGTTCTTATTGGAAGAAAGAAGAAGTGTTGAGGTGAAAAATATTGTTTTTGGAGAAGACACGGTCATGACGGGTGCCTAATAATTGTACCAATGCGTCCAGTGGATTCCCTGTTTGAGTGTTTATTTGGGTCACTTCAGGCGGAAGGAGGCGTATTACGCGTCCAGAATCGTCAGTTGCAGTAGATGTCCCCTCGAAAGTAGAAAGGAGAGGTTGGGTGCTGCAACAGGAGAGGCTATCAAGGAGGCAGTGCCAGCTCTGTGAAGTATTGCTTTTGCCTTGGAGAAGGCATACAAGGTCGAAAACACTAGTCTAAAGGTGACATCAACGTGTTTGTGTGGAAATAGGCTGTGGAAAACCTAGATGAGCGCGAAACGATCTGGTGAAAGGAGGTCAACCCCTGAGAGAGAGAGAACGAGACACGCTGCTAGAATGGGTAAGGTAGCAGAGATGATGTTCTTTTCCGAAAAGAATAACAGAGAAGCTGAAGATGTTGCGACGCCAGTGTTTAGATGAATCTTGGAGAGAAAATGGAAGAGCGGTCTGTTGTGCGAAAGGTTTCTTGGCAATAACGGGGTGACGGATACGGTAATCAGCTAAGTGAAGGGCTACAAACAGGAAGGAGTAAGAAAATACAGACAAGGATCGCCCCGTAAGTGGGCAGTATACTTGAAAGTGTGAATACAGCTTAGTGATTCAATGACCTTCATATGATATCTCCTTGATGGCCATCGCGGCGGTCCTTGCTCTTGCTATACACCTACCAGCTCACCGTTCAGCTTAGAGAATAGATAGTTCCCTTGGATTAATACAGTTTGTACATCTTGATAGCTTTGTAGGCCAGTAGTCCAGTCCTTACGTATAACGGAGGCGGAGGCCGTTTCTTTGGCCACGGGCACAGGACGCCGTAAACCAACAGTGCTATCGACAACACGCAGGATAATCTACTACGGCGGTGAGGTATAGAAGAACAGTACGCTCAGTACCTCGATATTGCTACTCAAACCCCTCTAAACCCTCAACACCACCCTAAACGCCTTCCACACCCACCGGAACGGCCACACCGCCTTCAATACCGCACCTACGACAGCATCGATTATATGCCACACGAAAATGATCACATACAGCGCCACACCGAGTTTCAGAACCAACAACACCACCTCCCACAAATCCTCTGTACCCGTGCCTAGCTCTACAGCTGTAGACGTACATACCGGTCTCGGGCCCGCCAACGTTGTCTGAGGATGGATTACCACGTTAGCAGCATCTTTCCTCGACTTCCTAGACCCTCTAAGCCTCAATCGCCGCGAGCTAAGGGACCGTGGCAATATCGGAGAAGAAGGCGGTGTATTATTACAAGGAGAAGTGGTCCGATCATAATTTGACGAAGAGCTGGCGACCACAACTGGTGCACCAGTCGTAGGAGCTTGCGTGTAAAAGAGTCTCTTGGCTGAAAAACTGGATGGTGTTACCTTCTGCCAAGTAGTAATTCTTTCGCTGTTTAGTTGAGACCTGTGATTCAGCTGACTTGAACCGTGTGCAAATATAGGTGACAATTCATCTCCCTTCCTCCCATCCTTAGCGGTCTTGATTGGCGCAGGCGAACTCACAATTCTTCGAGGACTCGGCGGTGAACCAACAGGCTTACGAGAGATTTCTTTTATAGAAGTTGAAGTAGAAGAGGGTAAAGGGAAAACGGGCCTCAGACACATTGGGGGTGCCTGAGATGTCGCGTCTAGCTCTATACACTCGAAGGTATCGGTCAAAAGATCAGGACTGAAGGCTCCTGGGGTTGGGCGGTGAGGAGAAGAATTGCGAATGACAGGCCTTGGGTTTTCTTTGTGACGGATACATCGAGTTTCGCCCTTATATTGGTCGTGGGCTCTGGTCCTAGTGCTTTCGTGTCGCTCAGGATCCAAACAAGGGGTTTCAATAGCAAAACGGTCTGAAACAAAATTATTATGCTCCCCGTCTGAGGCGGAACTGTTTGAATGAGAAGATGTTGTAGATATACTAGTCGGTGGAGTAGAGTCCACTTTCCACCAACCTCTCTTATCACAACGCCAGCGTGTATGAGGTGCCTTCCTAGAATCGTGGCCGCGCCGCCGGGAAGCCGGGATATTGACGTTTAGTGATCCTGAATACCAAGGCGAATAGAGCTCCAGGGCCTCTCCAGGGGAGACGGGAGTACGTCCAGACATCAGGGAAGTTGTGCTAGGGGTGACCAGGCCAGTCCGGGGATTTGCAGCGCGCACTGTAAGATAGTCCCCGGTCTGTCGCATTCGCAAACTCGACTGTTCGTGCAATGGGTGAACGTAAGGCTCCAATTTGATGGGGGATAAAGAGCGATTCGACGACGGGGATTGTATGCTACTGTAACGATGTATCCTCTTTCGAACCCATCCACGAAGCGAGTTGTTTCTTACAATATTACGAGGTCGACGACCCAGGGAATGAGAGGGAGAATTAGAGCCAGTGGCCATTCTTACAAAAAGAATGTATGGAAGAAATTTACGATGAGACTAATATTGATAACTTGGGTATCAAATAAACAAATACCTCTTCCTGGAGAAGTTCGTTGCTGGTTCACGCCTGGAATGCTCCTGTTCCCACTCGCGCCTCCCTTGCTTTAATGCCCAATAAAAATACTAAAACTCTTGAATACCCAGAAACTTTATGTCCTTAATGATTAGGTTCATCCACATTGTTAGCCTCGTCATGAAATTGAGCAAATCCGTTGTGCAACCATATATCCGTTTTCGGAAGCAGAATGATCAAAATCCAGAACCGTTTTCAAACACCACCTGTATTGAACTTTCAACGTCCACTGGGTATACCATCCCTAGTCCAACCTTTATTTCTCATGCTCTCCTCAACTGCACTCCAGATTAGTTCCACAACTTCCCTGTCTCTCCACCGGCCATTAGGACCCTGATGCGGATTCCACTTATCAACCTGCTGGCTGACTACTCCCCTGCCCCATCCTCTAACCGTGCTCGGTACATCTTCTCCACGCCATCCTAGATAGATGCCTAAAGCGTGACTGAAAAGTTCCGGAGCTTGGGTCCATTTGTAAGACTTAAATTGCCATGTCTGACCGGTAGTAAACACAGCAACGACTCGTTGCCAATAATCGGGCTTGAACTGATCTGAAGAATCGACTAAAACAAAACGCATAGGACGTGAAGGATCTATAGATGGTAAGATTCGGGATATATGGAGAATATTAGCGGTATTGCTGCTTCCTGCCAATGCTGAATCCGGAGGGATGTAGACACCGTTGTCTAGAAAGGATTTGATGTTACTCATACGGAGGAGAGAAGATGCTGAAGGCGAGAGAAGGATAATAGGTTCTGGTCGACGGCCTGGTTTCTTTAGATTCGAGACCAAGGCCGGATTACTTGAGAGCGGAGCTGAAGGAGCAGGACCAGCTCGCGCACGAGTATGGCCTAAGAAGGCTGCAGCATTCTTTCGAATGTGAGAAAAATCCTATTAGAGTGATTAGTAGCTCTAACAAGGATAGACAATACATTGACCAGTGGAGCAGAAAGGGACGTACCGTAGGTTTAATTCCCCTAAGGATGCTGTTTCTGTCGCCCACCTTTCTCTCACCATTGTAGATCTCTTGTAATCTGGGATCTATGGATTTGCCGACTTTCGATCCTGCTGCTCCACTCGGTATGGTGGATATACCACCGGCAGAACCGGAAGCCACATCAGCTGCGCCTGACGCCTGCGCCGACGCTTCTTCAGAAGCCAGAGCGGTTATATACTCGCTTTCGTCTGATGCACCTTCTAGCCAGGTTATCAAGTCTAACTTTTCAACAAAGACAATATTCTGGACTTTCCCGCCTGCATTTCCTGGCGCTGCCAGCTCTTCATTCAGTCTTTGTGTCGACGCGATGTAATCTGGAATCGCGACATCTTTCTTCTGCCAGGCTAGATATATGCTGCGAAAATCAACTGGATTTCCGGATGATATGAAGCGAGTAGGCAAATTGAGAGGAAACGATCTGTGAGTGCCATTGAGGTTGAAATGGAGATGGGTCGCTTTTGCAAGGTTCGGTTCAAGGTCATTTACCGAACTAGGGTCTTCAGAAGATGTAGTTATCGGGTGACTGTTGATAGATATGGCCTGCCGGAGGTTACAGAGGGGATCTGTTTGTGCGGTTTCGTTTGATGACATCGTTACGGGATGTATGGAGGATTAACTGTCATTCGACGTACAAAGATTTCAGTCGAAGTCTCAGCAAGCTCCAATGCCAAGACTGATTGTGCGGAAACATTCCGCTAGCCTAATATCAGTTTCAGGCACCGTGCTCTGTAGGTAGGGTATTGATAACAATCGAGGTTAAAGAAAGAAGAAAGAATTAATAGGACCATTTAATCAATCTATATACAGGTCGCCATACCCGTTCTCTCAGATGATCTCTTTTCCGTATAACTTCTCCCAGCCACTGGCAATCTCAGCGTTAGAATCAAGTTCCAGAATTTTCCGCCTGCCATGATACACACAAATACCTTTACCTCGAGAGGGATGCTTAGGATTTAGAGGGCATAACGGACTGTTGGGAAGATGATCCGGAGTATCCCACTCAAATTGCTGGATCACATCTTCATCGATATGATCCTCGTCATCCCCATCCCCCTCATCAACCCGCATCCTAAACCAATCCTTCGCTGGTAGGGGTTTTGGCATTGATAAAGTTGCTTTGTATTCTGTCATATCTTCAAGTTCTATCGCCGGAGCTTTTTCGACGTAGCGATCTCGTGGAGGTCCTTGTGGAGTTTGTGGGCGGTCGTCAAAGAAGTACCCGCCTATCTTCCCAGTCTTACGATTGCGTACTAGGGGTGGAGTGTTGACTCTCGTCATTTCTGGTGGACGGAAGTTAGGACCCACCTTGTTGGTTCTGTTGACGTCTGTTTTAGTACCCCTTTGTTTCTGAGTAAACTGTTCCGGTTTGTGCGTTGTACGACGAGACTTCTCGAAAATAGTAGATGGAGGCTCTCTAGAATGAGACAGCGGTGGAGTCATCGGATCCAAAAAGGTAGGTGTGACAGATCGTTTTGTTTGGGGGGTCAGTTCATCAGTTATATCTGCTGAACCAAACTGAGAGTCATTCGGAGTACTGCTAGATTCCGCTTCACTTGAGTGTGAACCCTGAAAGAACCAACGTCTGAAAGATCGCTTCGGTCTTAATTGTCCCAACTCATCATATTCCAACTCACGCCGGGGGCTTTCAGCTCTAACTGAGTGCAAAGATGTCTGACTGTGGCGGGATGAGCCCCGAGACCTATGCACTAGCTCTCTACTCGCATTTCGAAAGAAGCTCGGTCTTCCTGGGCCTGAGGAGTGAAGAGAACTCACAGAACCTCTCTTGCGGGAACACCTATGACGATTTGTTGGTTCTCGTTCCACTGGCTCTGACTTCGCGCAAGATGATATACTAGGGCTTGGCGGTGAAGTAGAGTTCTGATCGGAATCTGGAGCATGATCAAGAGCGAACCTTGTCTGAGGACGGTTTGGCAATGATATGGAAGGTGAAGGCAATGGAGGCGGTTCCCATAGAGCGTGTTGGGCACTAGTTGAGACTCGTCTCTCCTCGAAGTCATTCACAGGGGTCAAAGGGGTTGTAGGAAAAAGTTCCGTTGTTGCGGTCTCTACCATAGGTGTTGGTGGAGGTGGAGATATGGGCAATACAGGTTCAACGGACGTGGTTGTCTCCCTTTCAATTTGCATCCTAAGGTTGCGAGAAGGTTGCTGCTCCTTTTCTAACATGTGAAATAATCGCAAATCTGGAACACCTCTCACGAGCCGTCGGGCCACAGTACTTATCGATGACGCTCCAGAAGTTCTGTGACTAGCAGCTGAGGAGCTATCCGAAGTTTGGGTATGGGTCCTTTTGACAGTGCTCCTTTTGAACGATAATGACCTGGAGAAATTTGAGGAGATTGAGCTACTTCGACGATTCAATAACTTAGAGGGGAACAATGTAGGGCGTGACAAATTATCATGCGCTTCATTTGACAATGCACTGGAATCCCCATCGTGGTTCGCATCCTGTAGTGCGACTTGATTCGTGGTTTGACGTCCTGGTGACAATGGTATAGGTGAGATGACCCTATCGTTATGAGTTATCCCTTCACGGGTACTGCGTCCAGAGAGTCCTTGCGAGGTTCTATGTTGGATTTCGGCTGCGTTTTCGTAGCTTGGTGCTAATGTATCGTACGACATTCGGGAGCAAACAGGTTTCCTTCAGTGAGGTGTATATGTGCGGATAGAGTGCGAAAAGGGGCGGAGGGGCTTGAGTCATACTCGGAATAAGGATATTGTCAAAGGGAGCAATGTAAACAAAAGGAATTGTGGATTTAAGTTATAAGGATGCTTGTAACAAGGTATCCGACACTGGACGGCTCCATGTGGAGGGAAGTTACAGAAGCAAGAGGCAACCCGAATATCGGTTTAAGAAGGCGCCAAACGGCGTAAGGAAGAGCATACGCCTGATAAAAAAAAATCACGGCTACTTTGTAAAAAAGCGTTCTGAGGTATCCCTTAGGTCCTTGCGCAGCAACACACTTAGATATTATTTCCTAAAATCTCTACTCCCTTCGTAGATAATGACTCAGACTAGACAGATACCCGCAAGTCGTACCAAGGCCTTTTTTGGTACAGGCCTTAAGGAGATACAGATAGATTTGATCTAACGTTGCGTGCGTAAGTGTACAGCAAGTGTGTAGCAAATGAGTAGGGTCAATCAAGAAGAGGAATGAGGAAGAGGGCTTGAAAAGGGATTGTGTTGGTCAAGTAATATAAGCGTTTAATTTTCGAAAATTTCCGGAGCTGCGTTTTAGGAAAAGGAGCCCGCAGGAAACTTCGACGTTAGGTACTATGTATCAAGAGAGCCATCCAGTCGTACCCCATGCAATCATAAATCAACTCGAACTCCAGTGCACAATCCGGCTGTCCAGCATTCTCCCTAATGTATAGTAAGGAAAAAGTGAATATTATCTCAGTTCTCTAAGACAACACGCACGAGATCTAAGAGATAATATTAGCATATCTCATGAAATTCTCAATGATACTGAATCGGCTCACCATTATAATTGATCTCCCCGCTACTTGTATCGACGGCTTTTAAAAGCTCATCGACCTCGTCATCACTCATCTTCTCGCCCAAATTTGTAAGGACTTAGGCGATATTAGTATTAATCCCAGGGTATCTTCTTGTGTTTACATACTATATCTTAACTGGCCAACGCCAATGAAACCAGTTCCGTCCTTGTCAAATACCTGGAACCCACGGCAGTACTGCTCCGGGTCACCCGGATCACGGAACCCACCCGGTCGGTTAAGGATTTTTGAGAATGCATCGAAGTCAACTATTTAATGAAGTGGAGGTTAGCGTTTGTTGCTTAGGATCTTATGGAATGGGACGGGAAAACATCGCCGTGCCGCAAGCACAATAAGATGTAGACTATAGGCATAGAGAGGAAATCTTACAATCTCCTCCAATGCTCTTTTGTAGATCATGGATCTCTGCAAGTGTAGGGTTCTGTCCACATGCACGAAGGAGGTCGCCCAGCTGGTCAAGCGCAACTCTGCCATTGCCACGCTTATCGAAGAGCGCAAACGCCTCTTTGTAGTTTGTGGATGCCTGTGGTTGAGAAGATTCGTAAGTCATTGTAATGGATCGGATCGATATGGAAATAATGTATAACGTAGGTAGAGAGGGTCGCGAAAGGTTATTGTCGACTGCGTTGTTGATGTTGGGATTTAATCCAGGGTCTTGTAATGCGATTGTCTATTCCGGGTTTACGCTCGGGAAAGGAAAGTACGTACCATTATGCCAAAAAGGTTCCGAAATGTACACAATCTTAATGCGTGTGTAACTGAAAATGGTTCTGAGCGAAATATTTGGTGAATGGAAAATCTATGAAGGTAAGGTAAGGTAGTTCTATTATTTTCTAGTCGGTGGATGTTTCCCTAGCCTGGCGCTGATACCAATTCGCGCCCGATGCGCGGTTGCCATAGCAGTTAAGAAAGCCACCACAGCCACTTACAGCCACCTCCTGAAATTGACACCCCAAACTCGACTTCAATCCATCCGTTGTACCCTAGAGCAGAACAAATGTGGCAGCACCTCATAGAATGGAATTTCTATGATATAAATGAATAATATCCTAGCCCTCATGATCACAACATTGAAAAACACTAATGGTCTTCTTGATTACCCCTTAATAGTCGGTCGAAGAGGAGAAGCTCCGAGACGACTGTGCTTTGAAGAGCCAGATCCTATCTACTATTGTAATACTTTTACTACTTCTACACCGATATCCCGTCCGACGACGTAGTCCTGGACCCTTTCTATGGCCCTGGCTCTAAAGTTCCCGAGTTACTCCCAAAAATTCTAAACGTCAGGAAGGAGCTTGTCGGCTTGACGACTTAGGACTCCCCTGAATATTCAGCAATCATGCTATATCTGATACGATACGTAACAATTTGTTCTTGGATTATGTGTATCCATACTGTAGGTAGTTGTCTACCGTATCTCCTTCAACTAGCGCATGGTGCAGAAAACACTCGCACATCCAAATCAAAGCGCAGCATGATTCTACAAGATGTGGTAAAAGCCAACAATTGTTGCAAGGACTTTTAAGGATCGGGACCAGTATACCCATAACGTGTTGTTTGTCCTCTTTCCTTTGACTATCGTATCCTCGCTAAAACCCTCACTACCTTGTTTACCATCGGAGATTGTCGCTTCAATACGATAGTTAAAGTTATCCGTATTGACTTACTCACAAGGGTAAGTAAAGGATCGCTTCGTCTAAAAGCGGTCTTAAGAGAGCGGAGGGGGTAAACGCGTCAACATTAAAATAGACAGTTTCTCGTCACACGCAATATGCTCCACATCTCTTCTCAACTTGCTGTCTTCAACAATACCTGGGGTTTTTCAGTGGAGGACCACACCCCCGCCTTCCAAAAGGCATTATCTGTTTTCCTACTTCGCCTTCGTTCTACAAGTAAAAGAGCCCGAATTAGAGCTTCAAATATGGTGCACTAGTACGCAACCCCGTTTGTACCAAGCTATTACAACAGATGGGGATGTCGACTAAGAAGAGAGTAAACTTGATAGTCGGGACGAAGGTGGCATTTTCCTTATGAGTTCAGCTGTCCGATTCGACTGGGGTAAAACGTTCACTCTACAAGAGGGTTTGTATTGTAAAGTAACTTTATTAACATGAGGCAGCGATTATGTGGATGCTCAGGGCTTTCTATATGCACAATGCGGAATGGGTACTCTTAAAAAGAGGTCTTATGCGCCGAAGTCACTAAGAGGCCCAGCTCAGTACTTGCGGTAGCAAAAGTCATTCAAGTCAACTGACGCGACCTGAGCACGCTCCATGTGTAGGCGAGGGAGCTCAACAGACCTCAACGATAAGTATCCACCTCTTCTCTCATCATCTCTCCTTTCCCTCTTCTCTTTAGGAAACACGAATGGTTTGAAGTTATTTTCTGCGGAGGGAGCTCATTGCTTTGCTGCAATACTGGCCGCTTAATAACCTAGTTGTCGATTGGTGAAGTTCCTTGCGCTCCAAAGGTATGTGAAACTTTCCCAACTTATCCATTTCGACATTTGATGATGGTGATGATGATGATGATGGAAATCACTAACTCGTGACGCTGTCTTGTAGAATTCTTCTCCACCTGTAAGCGAGGGCAGCAAAGCAACTGATCATGACTAATCCTTTTCTCAACCGCTATTAGTGTTTCTGTCGTTTGCCTCTACAATCGAGACACCGCCCTATCACGTCGAGCATGGCGCTCCCATCGCATTCTCGAGCCTATGTAATGGTCGTAGGTATCCCATTGCGTCTCGATCACTTTGATCTATTGACACTGGTAAGAAGAGGTCATGCATGAAAAGTTTCAGGATGGCGTTACAGGCGAATACTGACGTGACTAGCAGGCGGATGAAGATCGTCGGAAATGGGATGATAGCATTCCTCACTCGGACAAACGTTAAGGTACCTCCATTTCTATCATGTTATTGAAGCCTTTCCACCATTAACATCAAGCAGAGCCGAGAACTGCATATCATGAGCGTTGTCAGGCATCCCAACATTGAAGGCGTTCTTCTACAATAATGGCTGGTTGTGGACACTATAGGGAATCTGTATTGTGACAGTCTTTGCTCAACAAGGTATATGCGCAGATCTATAGACACTCATTCGAGGTTTCCCATGCAAAGCGCATGGCACTTACAAGGGTGAGGATGGATATGAAGAAGAAGATAAATATAGCACACATTGGAATGGTGAAGAGTAGTTTGGTAATCAATGATACAGTCAATGACGTTGGTGATGATTTGTCCAATCTTTAATCCCCACCGATGTAATGAATGTATCCATCTCGACAATCTACGTAGTATGCCACAATGAAGAAGGTCTAGCCCGTATTAAGGTTACTCTCAAGTTTCTCTACGTATTTTCTATGCGTCCGGTAGATTCGAATTCAATAAGAGCGAAGAATGTTTTAGGAAGTAATTCACAGTACTTTAGAATATTGTGATGTCGCTCCTTGTTCCACAATTGCTTTCATCCTCCGAGCTCACTTTTCCTTCATTCATTCATATTACCAGTCACACAAGTAAAGCACGATTCCCATATCCACAAATCTTCCATGATACAGCAGGTTTGAATGGTCAATCAAGCGAAATTTTAGACGGTGACTAAGGTATTGATTGGTTAGCTGAGTGCTGGTACTGAAAGCTCATTGTGCCAAAGTATGAGTGCATAAGTCTTCTAACCTTTTCCAGGAGGGAAAAATCTCTACTGTTGTCATCTGCTCCGTCCATAATTAGGAGACAAACATAATAATGTATGATCCTTGGGGGTTTCACCACAATCTACACTTAACAAGTATTTACAAACTTCCAACCGTGAGTGGGTGCATGGGACAAGCTTTTATCGCTTGAGCAGGAACTATGGAGGTTAAAGGTATTATTACCATTCTTGCGGACACTACTATCATTGTGTGATAATAATGATGAATCTCTTAAACACTCCAGAGTGGTAATGATTACTAAAGTCACAACTTTCCTTAACATGTCTAAACCAATCTCCTATCCCCTAAAGCTTGACGCTCACCCAGCCAAATCCGATATCATGAAGGCGACGGCGACCTCTCCGTGTACTGATAAGGAGTCACATTACCCAATTCCCATTAGTCTTGATATCACACAATCAAGTCTGGACCGATTCCAGTCAAGTGACGGTATCAAGACTTGGCGCTTGAAGACAAAATGGGAAGGAGAGAAGGCTAGATGGAGGATCTATTCCCTGCAGATGCATTCCCTTAATGATCTGCTGAAGGTCTGTAGTTTGATCTTATGCTCTTATCACCCGCCACCTACTCCTCCCGGGATTCTTCCTCTTCTTCTATAAAGCCCCCACAGCCTCTGCACTTGAATTGTTCATCGGTCATTTCTCCCATCGAGACAGGGAAGTTTGGAATCGGTCAAGCAAAATTACTATGTATCCTGTGCGTTTTGTTGTGGTCCATTGAAGGACTTGCTGGTAAGCTCTTCTGCTATGTCCCAGGCCGCCTTGGATCTGTTTGTCGGATCTTACTGCTGACGGTCACCGCTGTGACTCGACCATATGCATTGTTATCTCTCATTAGGGGTTATCATGAGCTTGGTCGTCCTCCGTTTACACATTCTGACAGATCATGCATTCTAACAAATCAGAAGCACCAACAAACCTCAAACCATCCTGGCCGCCACGTTGTTATCTACGTAGCAACAACGTGTGAGGAGCATGGAATTTAGGTTACAAAGGACTCGACCGAAGTCATTGACCTCGGATCAATTTGCTTGATGCAAGCTCCAGAAGCTAGCCCCAGCAGCACATATCAAGGAAAATGTAAAGAGTGTGAGGTATCTGGTGATTACAAGCCTGCTCTTCACTTCTGATATTTTCCATCATTCATAATTTTCCACTCTGAATCATCAGAGACCAAAGACAAACCACATCACGATCCTTGGAAATTTCCTCATGGTCCAGCGACCCTTTCACACTGTCTCGCTCAGACTATTGTATCTATGCTAAATCTACGTTCCTTTGCGACAAGATCCGCAATACAACCCTCCACGGCATACTATCAGAAAACGAGCATACCGGCCAGAAACCTATTTCCGCAATAGATATGCCAAAGTATGAGCATCAACCTCGCTTTATTGCAGAAACTCTCCTTTATAAAGGCAAAGAGTTCGAGGAAAGGACGTATAAATAAGGGCGGCCACATCTTTTGAGCAACTGCTTACAGAGTCACAGCAAACCTGACGTCACCCTCTGTATCTCCGAGCTCATTATGACATACCTTCTGGGTCATGTAGCCCTTGGCTACTTAGTTGCGTTAAAACCATGCCAATTGCGTCTTTAAACAATAAAGGTATTTCATTGAAACATACTAAAAGAAGCCCTATCGCTACTACGTTCGGAAAGCACTGGGGGATAATGAAGGAGAGCGGTTTATGTGTAGAGATTGGAGAGAATCCGTTGATTTTCTTGGTGTTCCCAAATTCTACGCTCTGCTGGGCGATTCACACTTTTTAAAGTATGATAAAAGATGCCGGAAAAATACGAATCTTATGATGGTAGACATCATCGCCGGCTTATTTTGTTTCATTCAGTTGGATCTAAAGCAGATGAACCGTATCGTGACACTGTCACCTGGTATCCCGTAGCAGTTGTATATATCACCAATTCTTCGTCTGTATTGATTTTTACCACAATCCTGCTCTTTTAAGAGTGGAAACCCCTCCCTAAGAAAATTATCGTTGAACTCTTGCACAACGTTATCCGATATGGAAAAAAAAGAGATGGTAGAGGAGATATGTGGTTACAACATATATACTAGGAACTTACCTCCGATTACGAGCAGGCGGTAAGCTGACATCACTTCCACAACCTTAACTCTTTCCGTATACTCATCACATGGAATGTTGACTTCCGTGCTTCTCTTGTCTTTGGAGTAAAGTATATTCCTTCCTTTGGACAGTTAGACCTATACTTTTTTTACCTCTATCTCATCATCTCAGTAAAGATGCCGGGAAAATGGTTAGTAAATTGGGAAGAGAATACCCACAAGCAATGATGCTGATTGGGTTTCCGCGTTTGATATCTATCACGCATTAAGAGCGAGTCTAGATGCTCATGAGGTGGAATGAAGCTTGAGGGCTAATCAAGGTCGGAAGAGGGGGTGAGGTCCGTGGCGATGATGCGAATTTTCTAACGAACATGATGATGGTTGTGTTCAGCATTAACTCCCCTACTCCACGTGAGACATTTGAGAGTCTTTCTTGGTTACTTCTTCCCGTTTTTATCTATACAAATTAGTGTTATTGTAAGTTCCTAAATAAGGCCCCCGGTTATCCGTATATCCAGCCCGGATCTCCCAACAAGTTGCGAGCGGATAGATTAAAAACTCATCCGTTCTTTGGCAATTGGTAAGACACCTCAGACCTTTGCCTTGAATATGGCAATCTTTCAGAAGCGTCTCTAAACTTCAGTGGGCAGTGGTGGTGCGGAATATCTTCTACCTTATGGGAGTGATTTCACCGCAAACACGTAAAGTCCTATGATCCTACCCACTTTCCGTTCCGGTCATCAAACCTTCTAACTACTTTTGCGGTATACCCTAAGAAACTTCCAGAGGGAGAGCACAAATGAGTTCTTACATTTACTGCTCATCAAGGAGGTTTGGATGGTGATGTGCAGACTCAATTTATGCTAGAAAGAGATACTCATTAGGAAGGCAAACTTATATTTCTGACATGTTGGCATGATGATAAAGTCGCGAAGAGGAAGGAAGTGCATCGAAATATCGTGACCTCTCAAAGGTAAACATCATGCGCTGCATATAGCATTATGTCTCGTGTCACTTACTTACTCTAGCTGGTCATGTCTTGAAGTCTTAACGTTGATTGAGTTTCTATAAAGAGAACGGAGAAACTTAAAGAAGTTTAAAGCCACACACGAAAACAAGCTGGTTATTGTCTCGGGGTTTGGACAACCATCTGGAACTGGATTAATTTTGGTCTGGTGTTCTCTAGTGAAAGACCATAATTATCTCGCTGAGGAAACAAGAGCGATGATGGTAGTTATCTTCTAGAGGAAATATTGAGTAGCATCATCCCTTTTCTCTCTGCATTATCGCTTGTAAAGTCATTGACCCTGTTGGCCAAACGGTCATTGGCTAGGGGACTTTTTCGAAATCTTTTGTCGACATCTTTTACCAATCTTTGATCTCGAATTCCCAATACCTTACGGCGAAGTATGGAGACTAACCAATATTACGGCCAACATCTTTGGAACTTGAAATTCTTGAGAATAAGAGATAATATAATATAATATAGGGATGTAAAACCTGTCTAAATCTCTAAACCATATGAACTCAAAGCTTAACTTCTTTAGTAGCGCTTATAATTCTATATCAGTCGCCTCTCCCTGCGGGGGGAATTTCTTCAGCATTTTCTCTATCTATTGTTTTCCAGCCGTTCGCAAAAAGGTATTGACCCCTGAGCCCTTTCGCCACAATTCTTTTACGGTAGCAATTAGTGTATAATAGCGTGTTCTGTTCGGGTATCTATCCTCAAGCACACAATTTCCGAAATACGATGTAGGACCAGCCAGATGTTTGAACTTTGAACGATGCGGAACTTAAGTTGTGGGTCATCATCAAGATCTAAACATGCTCGCTATCTTTATCCCTCTTCTCCTTCATTTTGGTCATCGCAATTACCCAACTATTATTGCTCACAACCCTAACTACCATACTACATCAAAGGAATCAACGGGTGTCTTAAGTAAAACCAGCGAACTGTTAAACGATTTCATGATACTGCGATGGCGGTAATACTAAGGAGCGATGAGTATTATTAGCGGTACTAACTGTTGGTAGTGGGCGTTTATCCATGAGATTGCTTCTCACCGCCGACCAGCATTTTTTTCCCCTTAGTGTGTTTCCAGTTTCTTTTTTTTTCTGATTTTTTCAACCATATTGTATTCTGCAAGGCTGCAAAAGAGATCGAACGGATGCTCCTTTATTCGACCAACTAAAGCCTCCGAGTTACCTTTTTGGAGCACCAAGGGTAGTGTTCCCAATGTTGTTAAGCAAGTTTTGATATTGGAGGAAGAGATGTATTTATACCCTCGGAACTAACGTCCAGGCTGCGGATGCCTCTAAAGAGAAGACGAAGAGTGCGCATGATCTCTATTCCTACAAGGGGCCTAGCACTGCAACCTGACAGCGCTGCTATTGACATTATAGGCTCGTGATATACTATCATCAACAAGATTATAATTATCAATGATGTGGTGCGGTATAGCTCCAATCCCTTATTTTGCTGAATACTAGCATTGTCTTTTTCTTTTCCTTTTCACTTATTCTTGTGTGGCTTGGGTGCTTCATTTTATCACCATGGAACTAAAAGCTCCAGAAAATGTCGCTTGCGTTTGACATGCCTGTTCAAACCCGCGAATAGATTGTCTTCTCTGCTTCCTTGACTCTTTCATAAAGACGATATTGAAGCAATCATAATCGAAGTTGTAGCGGAAAGAAGCCTTTATACCCTTGGTCTACTATCCACATCACGAAGAGAATGCGCATGACTTAATAGTCTTAGGGAAGCTTATACTGCTTCAGACTTCTTTTCCCAGCTAAATTCTATTGATTCAATCATTCGCGTATCCTTCTAGAGATGGGAAGGAGAAAGCAGAGTATTCAGTTGGGATTTTGTGTTTTAGAGCCCACGACAGGAATAAGGGTAAAGGGTTGTCCAGTACTTGGCTTCATCCGCGCCGCACTAATGTAACCTCTTAATCCTGTTTGCGTAGCTATGAGCGCTTCAATGGTAGTGATGCTCTGGGTTTTCTTAAGTTAGTGGTCCTTATCATCATTTCACAAAATTGAAGCGTACTCCTTTCCCCAGCAGCCTATGCTCCCACTTCTTTGATATTTTAGCCTCAGTCTCATGAACCACTGATTTACATTATTATAGAGACGGAGATAATAGGTCTCTTTCATAGCTTAACCTTATAAGTTTCTAATGTACTTATCTTCTTAATTATCGCACCTGACTAAGCACTCAGTCGGGTATAACGTTATATGCTATCCTCCTCCAGTCTCTTCTGGATCAGACACTTCAATCTACATCTCACTTTACATGCCCTTGCCACCTTATAGTTATGAACCCGGCATAATCTGCTCCTATTAATTACCAACTGAGGCCACCAGTCTACCTCTAGTTGTTTAATTACCTATCAATTATCTTAACCATATTACCTACTATTTTCTATCCTTAATCCCACTGCTCTTCATCATGCCTACTCATTCCAAGATGATCTCAGAAGAAGTCACTCTTCATGGCATGAATGACTGGCTTCCCCGGAACTTTGTGATCAAAAGCATGGCCGAGTCTTACAGCCTTTGGGATCTCATTGACCTAGAGAAGACTTGTGAACCACTACAGGAACCAATTATACCTATCAGACATGCTGAGAATAAAACACTTACCGCTGAAGGAGAACCATTCTCAGATGCGTTTGATCAGTACAAGCATTCCCTCAAACAATTTGAATGCAAACAAGAGAAACTTGGTCTTATCAGAGTACATATCACTAAAACAGTGGATAGGGCCTTCCTACCTACCCTTAAAACTACCACATCAGTCCACGAACTTCTCAAATACTTCCATAACCGATTTGCT
>MU006105.1:486614-548312 GCA_010093705.1 Patellaria atrata CBS 101060
AGCAAATCGGTTATGGAAGTATTTGAGAAGTTCGTGGACTGATGTGGTAGTTTTAAGGGTAGGTAGGAAGGCCCTATCCACTGTTTTAGTGATATGTACTCTGATAAGACCAAGTTTCTCTTGTTTGCATTCAAATTGTTTGAGGGAATGCTTGTACTGATCAAACGCATCTGAGAATGGTTCTCCTTCAGCGGTAAGTGTTTTATTCTCAGCATGTCTGATAGGTATAATTGGTTCCTGTAGTGGTTCACAAGTCTTCTCTAGGTCAATGAGATCCCAAAGGCTGTAAGACTCGGCCATGCTTTTGATCACAAAGTTCCGGGGAAGCCAGTCATTCATGCCATGAAGAGTGACTTCTTCTGAGATCATCTTGGAATGAGTAGGCATGATGAAGAGCAGTGGGATTAAGGATAGAAAATAGTAGGTAATATGGTTAAGATAATTGATAGGTAATTAAACAACTAGAGGTAGACTGGTGGCCTCAGTTGGTAATTAATAGGAGCAGATTATGCCGGGTTCATAACTATAAGGTGGCAAGGGCATGTAAAGTGAAGAATGTAGATTGAAGTGTCTGAACTAGAAGAGACTGGAGGAGGATAGCATTTATACCCGACTGAGTGCTTAGTCAGGTGCGATAATCATTGTTATACTAATACTAATCAGCAGCACTCCCTTCAGTCTACTGGCTTTACTCTTTCAGTCTACTCTTTCGCCTCCTCCTCTAACTAATCTCCGTCTGTGGCTGTTGAAGTATGGGTCCCCTTGTTAGACTGAAGATCTTGGTGGAAAGGATAATCAAGTATATCTCCTACTGCCTTACGCTAGTTATTAGCATCATTCCTTTAACATAGCTGCCTAGTAGGTATCAACGCTGTTGCCTGCATGTTCTCAGTTGTCTAGTAGGTATAAACGCTGTAACCTGCATGTTCTCATGTATTTAAACGCTCTTTAGAACAGTCATTAAACAAGGGAGCGATTATCTTGATCATTTTCAGCACCCTTACGTCTGACAGTGGCATTCAGCCTCCCACCAATTGACATCGTGGCTGCTCAAGACCTGATATTTGTCAGACGTAAGGGTGCTGAAAATGATCAAGATAATCGCTCGATTGTTTAATGACTGTTCTAAAGAGCGTTTAAATACATGAGAACATGCAGGTAACAGCGTTTATACCTACTAGGCAACTGAGAACATGCAGGCAACAGCGTTGATACCTACTAGGCAGCTATGTTAAAGGAATGATGCTAATAACTAGCGTAGGGCAGTAGGAGATATACTTGGTTATCCTTTCCACCAAGATCTTCAGTCTAACAAAGGGGACCCATACTTCAACAATATTAGTAGCCAAAGAACATGGCATTGAATTTGATATTGCAAAAACGGAACTCATTCACTTTCATAACAAGAGAACGCCAATCCAGGACTCAATCTGCCTCTTCAACCAGGTGGTCCAACCAAAGTTAATGGTTAGATGGCTCGGGATGTGTCTAGACTCAAAACTCACTTTCAAACAACATGTAGAGAAAAAGATCAAGAATGCAGAAAATGCAATGTACATGATTTAAAGACTAAGAAACACACAGAAAGGTCTATCAATGCAAGCAGTGCGTCAACTGTATAATGCATGCGTCAACTCAATAGCAGACTATGGAGTACCAGTATGGTGGAATCCGAATCACAGGAATAACTAGCAAGTTGAAAGGTATCAAAAATTGCAGAACAAAGCATTGAGAATGATCTTAGGTGCCTTCAAAACTTCTCCAAGCATAGCCATGGAAATTGAAGCAGGTCTGCCTCCTCCAGCTGTCAGATTCGAGAAGTGGTGCAATTCTTATACACTCAGGACTCTAAAGTTCCACAAAAATTACCTAGTTAAGAGAGTGCTCTGGGAAGAGGTTGAAAAAGATGACTTAGCTGCAACCTTAGACTCTGACTCAGAAGCAGACAATACCCCAATCAAGTATATCACAAGACCAAACACTCAGCTCCTATTCTTATTGAAGAGAATCCAGGAGTTTATCACCAACTGGAACATAGAAAAGATTTCTATACATAATGCGCAACCTTGGAGGCCAAAATTAAAGGCATTATTTATCATCTCCAGCAAGGATAAGGATAAAGCATCAAAGGAACATGATAAAATAATCAGAGACCTAGAATCAGGCATGAAGAATGGGCCAGTCAGTGTTTACTACACTGATGGGTCTAAAGAAAGCAACAGAAATGCTGCAGGAGCATGTCAGATAGGCAATAATCAGCGCATTTTGTTTGCCGGCAACTGGAACTTAGGGGATAGCGTTGAGATTATGGACGCAGAGCTATTCGCCATCCTCAAGGCACTTGAAAGAGAAAAGACCCAACGTGAGAAGGGACAATCCATTGCCGAAAACCTATGGGTCTTTGTGGACAGCCAGGCAGCACTTAAGAGAGTACAAAAGAATAGCCTTGATGGAGGACAAGAATTAAGTGTGATGATAACAGACCTATGCAATACTCTTACCGATGAATGGGAAATGAAAATTACCTTCAGCCGGGTTCCCGGCCGTAAGAATATCTTTGGAAATGACATAGCAGACAAGCTGGCAAAAAAAGGGACTGGACCGTAAGCCCATAGGCGCTTCGTTCACATCACTCAGTCATATTAAACGAAAATACAAGGAAAAGATCTTATCTAATTGGAAACAAAGCTGGGAAGCCAATAGTAAGAAACAAGGCAAACATTATACACCAATTTGCAGAGATCTTGTGCGTTTCTCACTCGGTATACCCAAATCCAATGTTCAGAAAAAGATCCAAGCAGCATACTTTCAACTTAAGACCGGTATTGGATACTTCAAGACTTACTCTAAGGTGATTGGGAAAGATGAAGAAGCGAAGTGCTTCAGAAACTGTCAATCACTCCAAATACCAATACACCTTATTCTACATTGTACACACTACTCTAAAGAGCGCAATGAAATGAGGATGCAAATAAGATCAAAGGTAACAATGGCAAAGCTTTTTTGCACAAAGTTAGGCAAACAGGTGTTATTCAAGTATATAGCAAGAACTCGAATCTCTACTGCCAGATGGTTAATACACGCAGGAGATGTAGATAGAGTAGAACTGTAGAATCTACAGAAGATAACAAGATGTATGGCATAGAACTAGAATTAGAAATGAGATGGTAAAGAGGAAGAAAGACGGCTTTCCAACAATTTCCTTTGTATGGAGTTTAAACGTAATGACTTTCCTTTATATATAAATTATCAGTGGATTAAATTACTGAAGACTTCACTAAGCATATAAGGGCCCTGAAAAGGGATTTATGTATATAGGGAGTTGCGCCATAGCTTGAAGGCTGCATGCGCAGTATTGTAGATAATACAATACAATGGAATTAAACAGAAAATAAAAATTAGAAAAAATCGACATCGTTAGAAGATAAAAGAGCAATCCAGAAATGGGCTTCACCTAACAACCTAAAAGAGCCAGAAATGATCAAAAATTGTTGATGTATAAACTTGATCTTGACAGAAACAAAGTGTCCTGAAGATGTAAATACTCCACGAAAAGGTGAGATACTTATACCCGGAACCCTCGCCCGTGGCCTATGCACCCGTCACTGAACAAGACCGTTATGATGCTCATGATCCACTTAATGAACACATCACGAACATGAACCGACTCCATATACCACGGTATATGAGCCCCATGACTGTACAGTTTCAGAGATAAGGAAGGGCATATAATCTCTCTTCCCTCTCTATAGATATTTTGATTCCTTAAGAATTTGAGATTCTCCTTCACTTATGACTAACTTACGGAAGGAATCGTTATCGCAACACTACAGATGAACAATTGGGCCCTGGTCCGAAAACCCTCGCGACCTTTAATTGGAGGATCCCCAGAGGATCAACGGAAATTCGGTTGTTTTGCGGTCTGGAACGTTAACCCGTAGCCAGGAGTTGAGGAGGTTCTCGAGACCCTACCTGTGGTGGACCGTAGGACTAATGATAATAAATAGCATCAGCAAACCGCGATACTACATACCATCACCTAGTTTCCGCGATATCGAACACCGTCATTTCTTCCTCTATCCCTCCTCTCCTAAGTCTCAATTCTCAAAGCTCTCCGTCAAACCACACCAATATCGAGTCCACTTTCGTCTTCTGGAACAAGAGCCAAAAAATACCCAGATCACTTTATACGAGTAGCAAATGCACCTTCTTCCTACAGAGGTGTCTCTTTGTGAAAGAAATATTCAACTCCTTAACGAGAAAATAAGAACCCCCTTCACCCATGACACTCAAACCCAACACAAACGCAACGTCACAAAGGAGACGTATGATCCAACCACCTGCTTAACCTCATGACACTCACACGCTCAATCCACCACTTACATTCGAACCCTATCACATCTATCATCTGATTCTCCATACCCCCTGAGTCCCCCTCACGGAGTCGGATAGGGTATATAACCCCCCTTCCCTCTCCTATTTCCAATTCTAGTTCTCTCAAATTTAAGCTCTCTCGGGTAAGAGTGTTAAATCACAAACATGTTTCGACATCTTCGCCACATGTGCCATTGATCCCTGGTCGGAAGTTGGTAGATATCCCATTGGGAGAAGTCGTCCAGCATAGAATGTCCTACTTGATTGGGAGAATGGGTGGGATGTTTGCGTGTTATATCTGTCGATATAGATAGTCGATACCGGGTATATGCATTTTGTACTGAGCACTGAGTATTGAGGGGATTAAAAGGGCGAAGGTAGTGGTCATCAGTGGGAAGGAATGATGGAGGGTATCGGTGACAAACCACAAAACCATACCACCGCTCTCAACCTCACAATAATACGCAAGAGTAGACTTTTGTGGGGAGGAGCCCCAATAATATCTTTGCTGAGATTGTGGGAAAACCAGCAATGGTTCGTATCTAGTACACAACAGAGGTACTCTCATTCACGATTGGGAAAAGATGTGTTGCTGTAAGAACATTATCACAGTGGCGAGATATATACCCCCGAACCCGAGACCTAACCTTCTTCTACGGTCAAATGTGCGCATTGTATGAGCACTACATCACATCCTGCTGCCGCCAGACGTTACCCATCGGACCGCCTGCTCTTAGGACCACAAGCCGCCTAATCCACACGTCCTGATCCTATGACCTCAAATCCACCCCATTAACACACGCGCTCTCCCATACCCCTGACCCACTCCCACGAGACCAACCCAACCATATCTCAGACACCAGTATAAAACACCCTGCTCTCCCCTCCATTTCCCCATCCCCCTCCCCATCCAGACCTTTACTCCTCAGCGAAGTTGGCAATAGAATATATTGGGAGCCTGGGAGTTCGCCAACTCCGAGTGGACCTTATCATTGTCGCCTGCCCCTCTGCTTGGACCGTCCAGAATATATGCGAGATAAATTGGGACTTGGGAGGAGGGTCTCTGTCTCTTTCGCTGTCTCTCTGTCTCTATGTCTGTCTCTGTGCGGTGTTCGGTGTCCAACCTGGAGCTTATCGTGAAGGGAGAATATATATTATGCGACCCATATCGCATGATGAAGCATATAAGTGTTGAAATTTAAGGCGATGATGAGGTGATGATGCATACCGCCTCCCTCCACGACACAGAAGCAGATACCCATCATCACTCTATAACCCACCATTTCCCACCATCCAACCGTCCTTTAACAATCCAACATTTCCCCGAATAAAAAGTACGACCTCACCCCCCTCCAAAATCCGGGAGAGGAGACCAGCGTGTCGCGCCGACCCACATTATCATAACTCACACCATGTTCCATAACCCCTATCACGGACGTGAAAGTATGTAAACAGTTCTGTCTCTCCGGATTTTAGAGTCTTTATATCCCTTGAAGCCTTGTACTGTACACATACATGATCATCATTCATTACCACTTACATCACCCCCTTCCTCCCTCAAACCCCAACCACAAACCCCCATCCACCCCCTACTGATGCGCCACAGCTCCCCTCTTCTCCTGCTCCCCTGCCTCCCTCTCCATCCTCGCCTGATACCCCACCACGTCCTCCACCGGCAAATCCGCACTCAACGTATTTCCCCTCTCCCTATACTCAAACACAGGGGACTTACTCTCCTTCGGGACCGGTGACCTCGTCGGGGTGGTTGGTGGTATAGTTGGGGTTGATGTCGGTGCGGAGGTTGAGCTTGGTGTCATGGTCAAGAAAGCGGGTAAGCCCGTGGAGTCGATCTCGACGATCTCCTCGTACGAGCCTTTGAAGACGGTCGGCGCGATGGAGATCAACCTGTGCTTGAGGTCGTACACGACGTACGTGGAGCGGAGCGTCGTCATGCCTAGGGTGCAGTCTTCTACTTCGTCTGTGGTGCGTATGCCGAGGTAGCATAGATCGATGGGATGTCTGGCGGGGGGTCGAGGACCAATTCACGCATGCAGATGGGTACGGTGACGGTGCCGAATGTGATGTTGAGGATGATCGGGTTGTTTTTTTGGGAACAGCTGACGAAGGCGACGCCAAGGTTTGCCCGCCATTCTGCGTTCATCATGTCGAAGATTGTGAAAGCTGTTGCAGCGGGAAGTTTTGTCAAGGTTGCACCGGGATTTAGGTAAAAGAGCCAATCTGGGCCGACTTCCAGATCAGTATCGCCAATCATCATTTTTGTGACTCTGACAGAAACATCTGCTGGATCATTGTTGACCATTAGAACAGTAACTAGGGGGGCGATATACTTTTTTCGATCAACACCTCAGAACAGTAAGGCTCCTGAAGTAGAGTGGACGTCGTTGAGCCAAAGACTATAAGCGGGAAGGTTAATGAGGCCCTGATCAGTCATCGATGTCAGAATTGTCCCGTATGGGACCGTATCTTGCTCTTTGTTGCGCAGGGAATCCAAGATCAAGAATATTTGTGTCATTTCCTTCCCAAGCGACTCCAAATTGCTGATGCGGGATTTCTACGCCCGCAATTTGAATTGTATCTGTGACGAAAATCCCTGTAGGGCTGTTTGCCGTCTACATATTCAATACTGGA
The DNA here is from genome assembly GCA_010093705.1 of Patellaria atrata CBS 101060. NCBI lineage: Eukaryota > Fungi > Ascomycota > Dothideomycetes > Patellariales > Patellariaceae > Patellaria > Patellaria atrata. The sequence goes on from MU006105.1 coordinate 493,638, forward strand.
ATTTTCATTCATGTATACCCCTGTCGACGATGAATCGAAAGCGTAAGTACCGAAGATGCAAGGATCGTCCGAGTCAGAAGATATTGTGCAACTGGTTGAATTCTCGGCATGAAACCAGGTGTCCGCAGTAGAAGCAGCAAGGATCGCACGTACTTCTTGGGGGGGGAGTCCCAAGAGACATATTGACAAGATAGGTGATGCGGTTGTTTTCGATAATCTACTCGTAGGCTTGTCGTTTGTGGATCCTTGAACGTGAGTGTGAGTGCGCAGCCTTAGACTGATATAGGTCCAAACTGACGACGGCTGGACTTTTTGCGGCAGTGACTGCATCATAACAGTTCGCGGCAATGATCAGGACTGACAGTAGAGTATGGAAGACTGCCATGATTAAAGAAATTTTATACAGGTATTATGAATGGGCTGGAAGTGATATTATGCAATGTGTTGTTTCTATCTTCTAACTGGAGAGAACGTAGAGTAGGAAGATACGGCGGAGGAATTGAGTTAGACTGAGTTGAAGAGTTGGGACAACAGTGGTGTACAATGTTCCACAACAGCTTTCAGCTATCTGCCAAGAAAGCAGATATGAAAGAATTGGAAGGGTAGCTCAAGTCAAAAAGACGAGACAAATAAAACTTAAGAGAAACTGAACAACTTTTTCGTGCACAGCCTTCAAGAAAAAAAAAATAAAGCTTGAGCATGAGCCTCCGCTACTCCGGAATTGAAAATCGAAGCGGAACTTTACCAAGACCTGATATATCATGCCAGCCCCCACCGATTGTATGACTATTAGTATGCTAAAAGAAAAGCCGAGATGGATGATACAACGGGAATGTGCATCTAGAAAAGACCCAAAAGGTGACGCCAAGGGGCCTCGTTCTCGGGGGGACTGTTATTGACTGGAGCGGCGTGGAATGCCATGGCTCTAAGGTAAGTAAACTGCGGGGACGAAGCGGCCGGGTTAGGTGAATGGGATATACTTGGGGCGGAATATTCATCGTGCTGAATTGTGATCTGTTGCGCAAGGTTGGGAATGGAGATTTTATATACCGCAAGGCTGCCAAGTTGAGGCGTCCGGATTGCACGGCAATGGAAAGCAAACTTTATTAGAGTTACCAAATACAAAAGAAGTAAACATGAGGGGAAATAAGTAATATCGATTGAAGAAATATGTGAAGTATGAGTCTTCCCAACGTATAAAATCAGAATAGAGAAAGGTTTTAATACTTATACTACCTGCGTATTCGGACCCCAATATGGGATTATCAATGGTACTATCTTGTATCTGGAAGCATATGTTCCCATTCTCCATGCGTAAAGTACGCTCTTCATCAGCACAGTCCAGTAGCTCTGATACCATGATGTGTTGTACGCCAGAACGTCCCACGTGGAGTTTGGATCGTGCCTATTGTGCGTGATACAGCGTCTGCAGATCCATCCTGGGTAAGTGAGCAGGCCTAATCCTCGCTATGTAGAATAGCAACCTATCGAGACCGTACACTGTACAGTACGGAGGACGATGGGGATGTATTAAGAAAGATATTCGTTCGGACAGACGTTTCTGTGCCCGATACTTCGAACTTCTGCCTTGTCGATAGTTTTTGGTTGTCCAGATGTGCCTCAGGACAAAGGTCTTGGGAGTAGATAACGTGGTAGATATAGAACTATACGCAATTGCGTAAGTTTGCTCCTTCAGACATATTATTGTATATCATGAATGAGATGAAGTTGAAACGGGAAATATTCCAACTACAACTGGTTCTATGCCAAGGCGCTTCTGAGTCAAGTCGAGCTAACCCTTAAAAGTAATATTACATTCCCTTCAGAAGAAGTGTTCCTTTTTCAATGATTTCCTAAACTGCCACAAGTTGGGTTTTACAAAGGATAATTATCAGGACAGTAGCCATCGTCCTTAGAACAGCACGTTCTTCAACCCCAACAGCACAAAATGCAACATCTGGTAACATGTTCAAGAGCTTCAACATCCACATTAACATGACATACATTCCTCATCTTATCCTATACAGAAAAAAGCCATCACAGACAGAGCGAGGAAGCTAATAACCAGAAATCCACAAATGCAGACCCGTAAAGCGATGGTATCACAAACACCTCCGTCCCCCTTTTCACCCCTATCACCCATTCACCATATGTAAGGGAAATGTGTATCCCGTTCTACTCTCTCTTAACAGCCTGCTCCGCCCCAGTCAACTTCGGCGCAGTAGCAACATCGCTCGAACTCCTCCCCGCACCCAACCCCTCCTCATCCACCCCCTTCCCATCCGCCGCTTTACCCCACGCAGCGTTATGTTCTCTCTCCTCAGCCACAAACTCAGGAATATCATCCTCGATCTCCTCCGGCAGGATCAAATTCAAGAAAAGGGCCAAGAAAGCGGTGACTGCGAAACCGGTCTCGAGGACAAGTTCGATGGCGTTGAAGAAGCCGAGGAGAGCACGGTTGGGACCACCGTATGTGAAGACGTAGGCGAACCAGCTGTAAAATATCAGTCAAATGTCTGAAGGGTTTGTTTGTGGAGGGAACTTACTCAGGAACCAATGTAGCACCGTACCCAATCGCCAATGCGGCCGTCAGGATAAACCTGTTCCGGCGGGTAAAAGGAATCGTGCTGATAATTCTGATACCCGAAACCGCGACCGCGGCAAAGAGGAAAGTGGTCATACCGCCTAACACCGCACCCGGGATGGCGACTAAGGCAGCTGCGAACTTCGAGAAGACCCCCATGACGATGAGCCAGAAGCAGCATGCGTATCCAGCTTTACGGTTGGCGCATCGGGTGAGCGCTATGACACCATTGTTCTGCGCAAAGGTCGACATGGGGGTGATGGTGCAGAGGGCGGCGAGGATACCGTTCAGACCATCAGCGAGCACACCACCTTGGATACGGGAGTCGTAAATGGGGCCGTCGACTTCAAGTTTGCTAACATCGCAAGTAGCTGTGATATCACCAATAGCCTCCATAGCCAACACAATGTAGACGGCTAATAGTGGAAGGATAATCGGACCGTAGACACTGAGTTTGTAGGTGTGGACCCAGATGAAGGAGGCAGCAGGGGCGCTGTCGATGCCAGAGCGGTCAAAGTAACCACAAGCACCGGCGACAATGCAGCCACTTAGGAGACCCAGCACAACGGAGGTCGACTTCATGATTGGAGACCCGAAGCGCTCACAGAAGATGATTGTTACGAAAACAAGGAAACCGAGACCGATGAATTCTGCACTACCCCATGGGAGAGGGCGAGGTGCATTGATAGTCGGACAAAGCCGAAAGAGACCTTCTTCGGGGCGAGATGAGCAGTTACCGTTGCCGCCGGCCCAGTTTTTGAAGCCAGATTCAATGAGCTTTACACCGATCAGCATGACGGTGGGGCCGGTAACGAGAGGTGGGAAGATTTTCTTGAGCAAGACTGGTGGAGTGAAGCTCATAAGAATTTCGAGAAGAGCACAGACGCAGGCGGTACCGAGAATTGCACCATAACCGTCGGGACAGGGGAGCGGGTTGCCGTCTGAGTCGGAGGGACAGAAGCCGGTTTCGTACATTTGCGCGAGAGCACCAGTTGCGACGGGGATAGTGGCAAATGAGGTTCCAACAACACTGATCAAGCCGGTTCTGGTCACGAGTTAGTATTCTGTCGCGGTATAAAGGGAATCCACATCTGTAAACACTTACCCAACGAAATATGGTGTTTTGTAGATGTGAAATCGCGTAATCTGTATAGACGACAGGATACCACAGACAATCAAAGATGTTGACACGAGATATTGCGCCTGATCAGGCGGTAGATTCGCTCCTCCTTGACCGGATAAGATGATAGGTGGTGTAATAACACCGGCCAACATAGCCAGCGCATGCTGAAAACCGAGTAAAAGAGCAAGGAATACGGGCATCTTGTCATTCAGACCAAAGAAAGGTGCGGCGCGTCTGTCCTTCTTCATAAAAGGGACATTTGGTCTGAATAGAAAACCGTAATCATATGTTCCAATGAGGCCCTCTCTATGATGATGTTAGTTCTGGCCTTAAACTGAAATGTCACTTTCTAGAGGGCCTCAATGCGCACTCACTTCGTAGTAAATGACTTTCCTAATCTCCTCAACCTCTCGCCAAACGTCTTCCTCCTGCTCATATCCGGTCCAATGGTGACATCGCGTCCGTCATCCATCTTTTCAAATAAAAATGTTCACTTTTGGTAGGGTTTGGTGGAACCTCTAAAATCCAATTCAATCCAGTTTTAGTCCCTCAAATAGGAAAACTCTTTGATCTCGAGGATTCTGGGGAATCGGAATATCACCGCTCTTTAAACCTTTGAATCCCAAGGTCAAAAGCAAAGAAAACGAAGCTATGGATTCCAGATAAGACGATTGGCAATCTGTGATGCTAGATTCGATCCCTTTTCGGTTGGAATTGCACGCTACTGTGTAGAATGTAGCTTGGATGGAAGCTGGTCTCGTGCTATCACCACCTCTGACGTTGGTGTATGCTTTCTTTCGATATCCGGGGCGTCGATCTTGCTTGATTAGTCCTCGACAATCGCAAATGCCACTCGATACCGATCCGATAACCAGTTCTGGCGTTCCAATAAAGATGAATATGATGAAGCTGAAGATGAAGCTGAAGCTGAAGCTCTTGATCTGCTTTATGACACCCCGAGTCTCGCAGCTATACTTATAAGAATTGAGATGATGATCCCTCCCATCGGCAACGCCCATGATATCAGATACACAACCTCATCCTGGCCCCAGATGATTCCGATCTAGGCACACGACAAGGGCCTGGCCCGACAAAAATTCTACGCCTGTCTGTAACTCCCAATCAGCAAATCAGCAAAGATGAGCCGGAGAACTAGGGACTTGACCTACCGCGGCCAACACCTTCATCGCTAGGCGCCGTTCACCATCAAGCGGGGCAAGCATCCCTCATCCATCCCTTCATACATCCCTCGGCTTTCGATCCGCTTATGAAGTCAGCTCTGAAAGGAGTAAGGTTGTGTAAAGTCGTGTGTTATTGGAGAGATAAGGCTCTTGTAGGTCACGATAAGCTTCCTTCAACCAATAAACATCCAGATATAAATCCCTTTAGCATATCTCCTGAATAGTGTTAGCTTGGAGGCTGGTCAAGAGCCGGATTTTAAGCGGCGCTACTAGGCGGATTCCGATATCACTTCCCTTTGCCTTCACACAATTCCTCCATCTCTCATGTTTACTGCAGCGGAGAAATCAACATAATGCGGCATATTGATCTATAAGCAGGTCTTCATGAACGACTTTCGAGCTATGAGGCTTTTCGGCTTCCTAGGATGCCACGCGGGAGACGGGCGAGACACTCTCCTGGGTCCGGGGAAGTGCTACAGCTTCTCTGGTAATCATCCTAAGCTAGAATTTTAGACCGCGCTCCTACCAACAAGAACAGTCCAGGTATTATACCTGAATCATTCATCAAGGATTTGTCTTTGCTGGTAACTATTGGTGCTGTACTTTGTATGCCTCTAGTTTTACAAATGTTTCCAAGTACGTATTGTTCTACCGTACCACTACCATGAAAAACCATATTCAATTATTCCAAGTCTATACTCTGCACCTCTATGGAGTTCGTATGAGATTTCCCTAAGGTATCTTCACACGAATTCCGAACTATATCAGTATTCCCGGTTCCATAAGCTCGGCATCCGAATATCCCCTCCCAATCCCACGTTATCAATCCCCCACTTTAGCTCTATCAGAGCCTCAACTCCTTATGCATCCACGTAAAACTGGTGACAATACCGGGTCTCGACAACAACAAGGTATGATTCGCATCTCACGGTTCTCACACGTTCCTCCACCTTACGACATGACTCGCTCCAACCTCTCGATACCACTCCACATTTCCATCATCCAACGCTTTAAGTAATCAATTCTCATATCAAAACCACTTAATAAACCAAGACGTAGAACGAGAGGAACGGAAGTATTATACCATCTACTATATATAACAGACTCACTCATAGTGCAGGTACCGTACAAATCCCATCCAAAGAACCGAATACCTCACAAATATGCTCCTCACACAGTATACCGCCAAAGACACGGGCGCCCTCACGTGAATGTAACCGGTGTGGGATACGCCTAGTTCGATGTTTAGATCAGTTGCACAACTGAAACATACGCTACCGTAGACGATCGGTATGATTTTATTTTGAGAACCTTTTTACTGTACTACTATAGTCATGGCGGATTCTCCCGAGCATAGCATGGCATAACCATCAGGTATACTCTCATCGGTCCAAGAAACTGCCAAAACTCCCTCGAGGCCATATCGCACATGCACACAGAGCAAAGCAGAGTAGAGGAGGGACAGAGCTAACATCTACTCCTCCTCCTCCACCTCCTCCTCATCCTCCTCACCCTCCTCCTCATCCTCCTCAGCCTCCACCAACTCATCACCCTCCACACCATTAACCTCCCCACCCTCACTCCTCTCAAGCATCAACCACTCCTCCCACTCAGGAAACAACTCCTCATCCGCACCCTCTCCACCCGGGGGAACCGCAACCCCCCTCGCAGCCCTCCCCTTCCCCTCCTCCCCCTCCTTCCACCTCGCCACCAACCCCGGCGCCCTCGAGGGCCTATAAGTCTGTGCCAAAAACACCGCCTCCGCGACCCTCCTACTCTGGACCAGCAACTCAATGCACGCATCCACATCCCCAAGCAACCATAGTGCCGAGAACTTAATATTGTTAGCCGCCGCATCGCCGGCTTGCTTTGCCAATTTCTCAAGCCCCTTCGCGTTGGCCGTGGAACTGTACAGGAGGAGCAGCGAGCCGAGGTCTTTGGCGTGGCCGAAGCATTCCTCCGCCAATTTGAGGTTCCAAGCCGTGAGCGCGGCGTCGCCGACCGTCTTCCACTTGTGTTCTTTGTCTGCTTCCCTCGCGAGCTCGAGCGCGGTGTTCAGTCTGCCCAGACTGAGCGCGAGATCGAACCTATGCTCGGCGTCGGTCGCGACGTCCAGCGCTTGCTCTTTGTACCCTTGACCCTCGAGGAAGCGAGCGATTTTGTTCTTCTGGTCTTCGGGGATCGTGTTGAGGATGTCGTTTGCGGCGTCCAATTCGCCTCGCAGGACGAGGGTTTGGTATTCGACGACGGAGAGGGAGAGCGCGTAGGCGATGACGTTGACGTCTTTGTCGGCGAGGTAGATCCGGCCGTCGCGAGGGAGGTAGCCGAGTACGTATTTAGGCTCGTCAAAATGGGCGATTGTGTAGGTTTGGTCGCCGACAAGGTAGTTGAGGCGGTTTGTAGAGTTTGTGTAGACGAAGCAGTCGCCGACCCATTGGCCGGTTCGTACGCTGCGATTATTAATGAGTACTATGTGCTCTATTGGGAGAGGGAACCATACCTTTCGTTGATGTCTGTGACGACTTCGAACGCGGCTTCAACGCCATCTTCGTCGCCTTCTCCTTTTGAGAGAGCTTCTGCTGCATCCTCTTCTGAATATCGGAGGACGTAGAATGTGTCATCGCATGCAAGGGTGACGAGATCTCCACTCTCTGACCAGTAGACCTGTATCCTGATTAACAACTAGACAATATATGGCAAGAAAATTCCGACTTACACTCTTCGGATCCACTTCTATTCTACGGATAAGTGAACCATTATTCCAGTCGAAAAAGCTGATACCACCCTGGCCCTTGATACCGAGAAGGGCGCCTCCGCTCAAGCCTTCAGCTTGGAAGCCGAAATCAACCGCTTTTCTCTCCTTGAAGTTTCTGAAGATCTTAACGCTTGTTGCTGACTCTCGAATTGCGTGATCCTTGTCGTTCTGTTTCCAGGCCCATACAAAATCTAACGCTGAACCGAAAGCATGATTACGTAGTGCCAGAGCCGTATAGACAATGTACTCGCCATCACCACATACAGCTACAAAGCGTCCATTGGGAGAATGGATTAGAGATTGGGGATAGAGGTCGGTAGATCCAAGATCCTTGGAAGGTAAAGTGAGGCGATCGCCATCCTTGAGGTTCTTGTCTGGAATATAATCAGGTCGGTAGATTAGAAAAAAAGATATTGGTTTTACTCACCAACACCTTTTATGACAGTAGTCAGAATCTCGCTATGTTTCGCCCAGACAATCTTTCCTGATCCATCCATAGAGACTGCTGGCTCTTCGCGACCCATTTTAACGACAACCGCCCCATCGTCAAAACCAACTGCTATGCCTTGTTTGCCTTTCTGCGAACTCACACACCACGCACGCTCTAAGCCATAATTCAACGATTGTTCTAACCGGTAGGTGTTGGCGTGCCATATCTTGACCGTCCCATCTTCTGAACCTGAGATGATGACTGGGAGCTCTGGGTGATAGCAAGCAAAGGAGACATTGCTGGTATGTCCTTCCAAAGTCGCAATAAGGGCCTTGGTAGTGTAATCCCAAATTTTGACAGTGCGATCATCCGAAGTGGTCAGGAGATATGGTTTATCGGATGCAGGGTAGTAGTCGACATGATTTACTCCCTTGGTCTCATGAGCCTCGAGTGTGAAATTTGGTGTCGAGGAGCCCAAACTCCAAATCTTAACCGTTCTATCCAAACAAGCAGACGCAAAGGTATTTGTATCCTTCGGGTTTATAGCAAGACCCATAACATAATGACTATGTCCCTCGAAAACCTGGACGCATTTCCAGCCACGGTCCCAATCGAACAGTTTGATTGTCATGTCATCTGAAGCGGTAAGAACGAACGGTTGAGTAGGATGTACAACGATTGCGCGAATGTAGTCAGGGTGAGCTTCGAAGGATGTTATCTTTTCTGAGGTGTTGTAGTTATATACTCGTAACTGGAAATCGTCGGAACCGCATACTATCCAATTCTTTCGCGCAATGAATCTACCAGCTCGAACGGGAACATCTGTGAGCTCGAAAGTTTTGACAATCGCCTTTCCATATGTCAGTAGTGCGCCTATTTTATTGAACTGGAGCTCTTACCTGCGTCTCGTAAGACCAAATATACACATGTCCTACGTAGGTTCGTCAGTCACCACAATCTACTCCATTTATGGGACATGTAGATTTACCGCTGTAGAGGGTCGTTAAGATCTAAACTTCTTAGTAATTTTCCCTTAAAGAGGGCTTTAGGGAACTTACCCATGGCTCGGTGGGGTGGAAATCTATGCCTTTGACCCTCTCAGACCTCGCAAAGAGCTGTCTCTACACGTTTGGATATGAATTAGTAAGATTCCTTTAGTTCGAGGTAGGATAAATATCGCTCCGGAAAAGAGACCACAGGTATGGAACATGCCTTTACGTCCAGACGCATTTTCGAGATCTGGCGCACAATTTAAGAGAGGTATTTGGAGACGTGGCTCGAGTTAGCCAGTCAATGCACCGAGCGGAACGAAACCTATTAATCCCAGAAGCTTCAGAAGAGAACAAATCACTGTATTAAAGAGCGAAATCCAAGGTGAGAGTTTAGGATGGAGATCCAATTGCGGGCTGTTATTGTGGCTTCAAACCTGAAGTTCGAGGTGTGCAACTTGACCCTTGCCGATTTCGCCAAGAAAAGGGACTTGGTGTGGGAATTTTGGAAATGGGATCAGGAGCTGCACAATAGATAACAAGAGAGCATTTTTAAGTATCACATATCTATATGAAAAATCATATATTAAACTCGGAGACGATAGCTAGCCAAGACTGATTGTACAAGTAAATCCATCTGCGATTCACTATCTGCAACTACCCCTATTTACTTACAATACCTCCTATACAATCCCCTCCGCCACCCCAATCACGGCTCTCTTCCTCTTATGCCACAGTCCTCAAAAAACACCTCATCCCCTTAAAAGATGTCTAACTTCCACTAAGCGAGACTGGTATCTAGGAATTGAAAACTAACAACCAAAAGAAATGCTACGCGGTCCAAATGAAGAAGTAAATATCAAGGAAATAAAGTCAGGTAGGTGACATATGATGGCAATCCCGACGCCGCTAATGATATGGTGCATGGGATGTAAATAGGAAATGTAGAAGTAGTATCGTCCGCCTCTTTCAAAAAACACAAAAAACCGTTACGTAGGCCGTTATTTCGCCTTTGGTGTAGGAAATATAGTACACATAAGCTCATTTTTTTTTCCATCAAACAGTCGGATGCGAGTTAGCATGCTCAGTTCCATCCGAGTGAGTTCTCTGCCATCATTGGTGCGGAGATCTGCGCCGTTCTGACGCTTCGTCCATTACTGCTGCTACTCCCTCTGCTTCCACGAGACTCACGACCGTCGGGGGTGGATCTGCGAGCTCCTGCCATCCAACCTCCACCGTACGAGGAGCCCCGATGTTGGTTGCTTGCGAGAGAGCTGGACCTTTGGTGTCGTTGCCTGCGTTTCTTGTATCTGCGGGCGACGAAGAACATAGCTGCACCATAAGCTGCAGCACCTCCTATCGAGGCAAAGACAACGCCAGCTGTAGTTCCGCTCATCGATGAGCTATTGCCAGAATCACCGCCAAGAGGAGCAGCATCATCTGTCCCTGGAGCTCCAGATTCTGTAGACCCAGACGTTGTTGATGGATCGTTTGGAGATCCAGCAAGTAAGGGAATCGAAGGGTCGATCATGGACATCAAAGTTGAAACAGTGCCGTCTGGATTCTGATACAAGGGCGATAAGGGTGCGTGTAGATCCACGGATAACTGGCCAACCATATCACTTGGGACATACATTACAGCCAAGGTCGTGATATAGCCCAAAGTTCGCATCGTGTCATACGGTTTCAGTGTGTCCATAACAACTTGCGATTCATCGACATCGAGTCCCTTGATAACACCTTCCGGAAGGTACTTGAAGATTTGGTTTTGAGATTTTGGGGTGTTTGCAACAAATTTGAAGTTAAGTCGAAAGTCGAACCCAAGTTGAATCTTCGTTCCATTTGGGGGTGCCTCTGGAGATGGCCCTTCGGGTGAAAAGATGACTTGAGGAATATTGGTAGGGATACCGGTCTCCATTGAGGTAGGATTAGGTGTCGCAATCACCGTGCTGGGTTCGATGATGATGCTAGTGGGGACTAGTACAGAACTCTCTGAGTCAGTTCCTGTTGGCTCAACTATCGTCTGAGGCCTAGTAGATACTTCAGGCGCTTCTGTGGTGGCAGGTTCAGAGGGACCGCTTGTTTCCTCCGCCGTAGTTAGAGCTATCGATGTAGGTGCAGGTACTTCTGTTGTCAGGGGTTCAGTTGGAGCAGTTGAGTTCAAGCCAGTTCCCGAGCTCTCTGATGTCACCGGCGGTGTACCCGTCTCTGTAGCCGTCGGTAAAGTCTCCGTCGGTCCAGTAGGAGGTAAGGTGTCGGTTCCCGTGGGAATTGAAGTATCCGTTGGATCAACTGTATCTGTTCCAGTGGGAATGGGAGTATCCGTCCCAGTAGGAAACAAGGTGTCGGTTCCAGTAGGTACCGTGTCAGTTCCTGGACTAACTGTATCTGTAGGAACAATTCCAGTGGGGGGAAGAGTCTCCGTGGGTGGAGGTGTTTCCGTAGGTGGAGGGTTTGGAACAGTTGTTTCCGTTGCTGTACCATTGCCCGCCGGAGGTAGAATTGTGGTTGTGTCATCCGGAACGGGAACGATAGTTGGAGTTGGTTCACCAATGAGACTCGAGATAAGAGAGTCAATAGGGTTAGCAGTATCAGTGGGGGGGAGGCTGTCAGTTGGCGCGGTAGGTGGTGCTGTCTCTGTGGGGGTTGGTTCCCCAAGGATACTTGAGAGAAGTGACTCAATAGGACCAGCAGTCTCAGTAGGTGGAAGAGTATCTGCTGGAGTTGGCGGTGTCGTCTCTGTTGGCAATGTCTCTATAGGAGTATCCGTAGGAATCGGTAGAATATCAGTTATTAAAGACGAAACCACGCCTGGAAGCGGAAGAAGAGGTTCGCTCGATGTGGTTGGGTCAGGCGCTACGGTCTGTTCAACAGCAGTGGTATCCGGAATGGGGACTGGGGTAGATCCCGTAGGAATATCTGTAGGTCCAGGCAATACACCGCTCAAAGAGGTTGTTTCTGGATCAGATGGAACGACCTCGGATGTAGGTGTGGGTTCTGGTAGCAAAGAATCAATCAGGGAAGAAAGTCCCGGAATGAGAGGAAGATCTCGCGTTGTGGTCGGCTCGATCACGGTCGAGAGGCCTACTGTGATCCCCTCAGATGTGGTAGTGGGTTCAGTTGGGGGTACCAAATTTGTCAAGGGCGTCGTTGGCTGCAGAACTGATTCAGGGAGACCACTCGATGATGCCGGGACTTCATCCGTAGACGTTGTAGCCGGCTCCTCAGCTACAGTTGATGTCGAATCCACTTCAGAAGAGGTGGTTGTAGTGGGAGGCTCAAGGATTGGACCCAGAATACCGGTGGAACCAATGATATCAGGAATGTCCAAGGACAGGAGAGGTGCTCGAGATATGGTCGTTTCAGCATCTGCCGTCGTATCGAAGCTGGGTGTTGGTGTCCGCGTAGGAGTGATAACATCGTCTGGAATTCCAGCAGTTGAACCTACACTTGACTCTGATTCCGTCTCCGAAGTAAAAGCAGAGGTTGATTCCTCGGTTGTGGATTGCTCCGTTGACTCCGAAGATGATTCCGAGGTAGACGGTCGTGTAGATGGCCGCGTGGATGGCGGTGCGGATGTATCGGGCTCTAGTATCGGCGCAGGAATGTTCGTGGGCAATATACCCGAACTCACCAAACTTTCGAACAAAGAAGTGAGATCGTCGCCAAGTTGCCTACTTGTAAGAGTCGCAGACTCTGTAGATGCCAATTCCGATGATTCTGTAGTGGTTGTAGCCGCGGGTGTTGTGGTATTGAAGAAAAGTTGACGCTTCACATGCCTGGGGAAGTAGTACCTTGGTCTCGGGGTGGGAGGAGCCTGATGTGCAGGTGCTGCTTCCGCTGTGGTTAGGGGACTATAGAAAGCTGCTATGGCGAGAGAAGCCGCCCATATCGTCGATGAAGACCGCATTTTGTATATATGTAGTTTTGATAGACTTGAGTATACAAGATTTTATTGACTGCCGTAGAGTTGATAAGTCAGCGAAAGCGATAGATAATCCTACGAAGAGGAACTGACTGTCAGGAAATTTTATAAACGAGTGTACTTGACGAATCAAGGGTTGTAATGAGTGTGTCTGCGGTCAACCAGCGTTAGTGTTAATATTCAAGGCTCATGGGGATACCGTTACATACTAGTGAGCGCAAAAAAACGCTTCAACGGGCAAGAACCTCAACCTAGAAGTATATGTACTTGTGCGGAACGTTTAGATCGCCTTACAGTATTCAGGCCATTCTCCTCACGAGATACTAGCAATACTGTCAGATATTTTGAGTGCTGATGCCTTTACAGAGAGCTTGGAATGTCCGTTTTGAATTGCAGTACGTGAAAATGGTAATATTGACCCAATAGACCGTCTCTTTCTCAAATATCCTACGGCAAATTAAAAGATTCAAAGGCGTGGGCGCTGATTCCTGGCCAAGCCTGTTGTTCTGGCTTCGGAGACAAAGAACCACTGGCGTTCTTCTCTTTCACAATCTTCCTGAAATCTTTTGAACAGTTCTGCCACCTGATCAGATGAAGAAAGCCGTGTTTTACTATTTCTGGCCACCTGTGGAAAGTAGATTGTGTCTGAGCAGTGCTGACTTGGAGTTTTTCTCGGTTGATCCGAAATGAGTGACTTGGAGTTTGCCGCACGGTTATTATCGAAAGCTGGAAGGGCCAGACAAGGTCTTTGCTTAAGAAATACGGTTTATCGTAGAATAGAAAGTTGAAATGAGTGTAGTTGATCCACTAGGAATCTGGAAAGGAAGGCGAAAGTGAGAATGGGAGACGCTGGGGGGGCGGAATGTCGACACCGTTTGGGAGATACAGTCGGATGCGACAGCAAAGTTCGACGACACGGTTGGCTTTGTGCTGAAGAACAAGTTCTCACAGCACGTCGATTCGAAGATTGTCCAGGTCGAAGAAGTGGGCGCGAGAGAGGGTTGGAAGGTCGGGTGGAGAGGATGGCGAAAGGAAAGGATGCGCGAGAAGGAGTGAAAGGTGTAGAAAAGAGACGGGATGGGGAAGGGAAGGCCAAGGGCTCAAAGCAGGCGAGATGGTCCTGCCCTGGGAACTTTTGGGAAGTGTACGGGAGGAGTTGACTAGCAAGCGTTCTAGAGGGCTAGGGTACCCCTTGGGTGTATGGGTTTCCCTTGGATGGTGCCAGCGACGGCCGAAGTTGTGCACAAAAAGATGACAAGAAACACACTGAACACAACTGGAAGGAACTTCACAACTCACAACCATATCCCCAGTCACACTCATACACAGAAGCTGCTCTCATTCAGCCCCTGCATCAACCGTCTTGATGTCTTTTCAGTGCAAATATTTAATTTACTTCCCGCATAAACTTGCAGCCAAAAAGTGCATAAGTCGTTCATCTGTTACCCGTTCAGGTATAGTTATTGATCTCGAATGCTTGTGCACAACACTCACACGGCCAGGCGCTTAGCAGTTCCGGGAAATGGATGAATTGAGGGAAGAATAGCCTGAGCATAAAATAAGTTGCTTGGATCTACAGGGCGGAGAGCCAAATCATAGGATAACCCAGAGCGCTCTCGCAAATTTGCAGTACACAGCTCATTTCTTAACATGATGTTAGTTCGAACAAAGATGACTTTGAGCGACAGCTGTCAATAATCTGTACTCTTTGCTATCAAGCGCGGATGGTAGAAAACGTCAACCAGAGAATCGAGTGGCCGTTTTCCGTAGCATAGCAGTTATGCAAGGTATGGAAGGGTAGGCTGTGCATATCTCTGCATATTTATTCGGCGTTGGTGGTTTGAGGAAGAGGAAGCTAACAAGCACCAGGCCGGAACAGCAACCGCTGACGGTACAGGGTAACGACTCCTCTTTTCAAAATGTCCGGACATTTTTGCTCTTTCCCAATAGGTCTGATTTTACTGAATTGTTCTTATTGATCTTACACTTTCCTTAAAATGGCATAGAGAGACCGTTTAGAAAGGCGGAAAAGGACTAGGAAGAACCTTGTGAAAAGCGAATAATCTATGAATCAAAGCCAACTAAAAGAACCAGGACGCGTATCAGATCAAGCCTACCAAGCTCCCTTCAATAAACTCGTGCGCCATCATCAAGACCCATACACGCCATAACAGAGACCCAACTCTTTTTTTTGATATGAAGGAAAATAGGGAAAGAGATATGTAAGCGACTCACAACACGTGGTCCCACCGTTGAGTCGCCAAATCGATCAACACCTTTATCACACATGTTTTTGATCTTCAAAACTTGCGCAACGCTTCTTGTTTGCTTCTCTTTAATTGTGTCGCAACGTTCGGGGCCGAAATCTTAACAGATTTCCCCGCTAGTAACTACCGTCAGCAGCCTCATTCGGCCTCATGATGATTTGTGCATTGGTACGACGCACACAATATTTTGGCGCGATGCACCTGTGGTAGCCAACAAGAGCCTTAGGACTAATTCTAGTAAGGAAATAGCTTTAGGGTTGTGTGTCTTGTGAAATTGTGCAAAAAGTTGTGTGATCCCGTATGTACAGTACCATAACAAAAGGTTCGGCAACTGAAGTGCAAGGTGTTTGGCTTCTTGTCCAGTCTCGCGTGCCAACCCTAAACCCCTAATTATATTTCTCGGCTAGTCGCACTTCGGACTCGTGCCATCTCCTCTTCCATCCATCCCGTTCCTGAATCCAGAACCGTTGTTCACGATCTTCCCTGGGATTCTAAGAACAATTTATCGATCTGTTTTGAACTCGCCGTTATCGTTAATAAAAAAAAACACTGCTTACTCCTTTAAAGGATGACCAGGAGCTCGCTTGAATTAAAATCTCCCCGACCTGATACTCCTCCTTTTCTACCAATTTCAAGTCTCTCCAAAGTGAGTTGTCATTGTATAGGGGTGTATGCGCGTATAAGGAGTCACAATGTCAGAGTAGGGTACCAAGAAATTCTGATACTCAAAGTACTCTGTTGCTCTGCATTCTTTATTGAGGATTGTTTGACCGAATAGTTCACCTGCTGCTTTTGGTGTCTTGTCATCTATCGAAGCGTCAAAGATCGATATACGGCGCCTCACCCGTCCCTCCTGCATCGTGGCAACGTAGTCGGGCATCCCGAACCATGAAGATCTTGAAGATTGCGTCTTGAGTCTACAATAATAGTATCTGAGTGAAGATTACCTACGGTAGCTTCATGATGGATCCTGGTTGGGAACGGAGCAACAATCATCTACCTTCAAGGAGACTTTTCCTCGCCAAAGGAATCAGAAGCGTAAGTACCACGAGGTAGAAATAATATCCACTCCACCGACGTTACCATGGGGCGGAAAGGAAGACTGCACGTGGATAGGGAACGTGCAGGTAATAGTGTTGCCGACCCAACCTGCGACCATGCTTGTTGCTTCAGGTAGGTTGCAAAATTGGATTGACCTGAGGTCTCGTTCTCCTCGAACGTCAGGGCAACAATACTGTATCCTAATCTTCCCCCGTCTCCTTTTGTAGTTCTTTGCATACGGCATTCCCGGCTTGTCATCTGCAAACCGGTTACTACAATAGTATATTCCCTTGAGACTATGTTTTCTATACTCCAGACCGATAATCAGCCCTTTCAAATCTAGAGAATTCTTGCGGTTGATGTTTGGTCGTTTCTTCAAAAGATTCATCGCATTAACTGTTTTATCAAAATCATTTCCAGTCATTTCATACCTTCTTGACTTCGCTGGGTCTGATCTCGCATGGCAGTCAGGTATGCAAAGAGCTAAGGCATCATCTCAACTACTGGAATTCAGGGACCCCAATAGTTGCCGTCGGATGCAAGACCGTTCCTGGGATTCCACGTTGTCACCTGGGAATAAGCATACTTAAAAATAGGTCAACATTCAAATAACTACTGCATGTGAGCTTAAGAAGTAACTTCGGAAGGATTTGAATGCAGTTAATATTCTTTCTATTTTACAATCGAACTACTGTACGGTGATTCCATTATCACGTTATTCATATGCTTAGTCTCAATTACAACACCAACTGATGTGGCTTCCTCATCTGTGACTTCCCTTCTTGGAAGTAACCTTCCATACCACATTTATTTCTCAATCCACATCTCATAGATTTCCTCTCTTCTCTTGCTCCCTCTCTATCGCCTCAAACAAGCTCTTGAAATTACCAGCCCCAAACCCATCGAAATTATTCCTCTGAATAATCTCAATGAAGACAGTAGGACGATCCAAAAGCGGCTGCAAAAAGACGATCAGCACACAACTACCACCATAAAAACGCGCTCATCAGGCTCAAACATACCTTAGTAAACAACTGTAACAGATAACCCCCCTCATCAAAATCAATAAGAATATTCAACCTCCTAATCGTCTCAAAATCCTCTTCCACCTTCACTCCCCCCTCCTTCAACCGTCTCCTCATCTCCGTATAATACGTATCCGGCACCGTGATAAACTCCACCCCCCTCGCATACATCTTGCTCACCGTATCGATGATATCCCTCGTTCTCAGCGCAATGTGCTGCACCCCCGGCCCATTATAAAACTCCACATACTCCTCGATCTGCGACTTCCGCTTCCCGTGCGCCGGCTCGTTGATAGGCATCTTGACCACCTCGTTCGGGGACGCCATGACGACGGACCTCAGCGCGGAGAACTCGGTACAGACATCCGTGTCGTCGACGGACCAGAAGCGGTGGAAGCCGAGACATTGCTCATAACTGTTCCTATCAGCTTAACCCCACAAAAAAAAAGCGCTTTAACACCAAACCCAAAACAAAACCAGGGGGAAAGAGGAAGAAGCAACACTCACAACTCACAAGCGCCCTCCATACCCCCCCACCCCATATTCCCGACACAATGATCCACCGCCTCCAACACCACCTTCCCCCCTCCCACTCCCAGTCCCCGCATATCCACAAACGGATCCACCCGCTCAACCACCCGGTACCCAGGCAAAAACACCCCTCCGTACCCCCGTTTCTCCACAAACGTATGCGTCGTATCCCCATACGTCCGCACCGTCGCAAGTACCACCTCCCCCTCTTCCCCGGCGTCTCTATGCACTTTAGGCGCCGACACTCCAACAGCACCACGCGCGATGGCAGTATGGTAGAGTGTCGTTGCGTCATCGACGTGAAAAGCCACGTCGGCTACACCGTCGCCGTGCTGGGCGATGTGCGTGTGGATCTGGTCTACCAAGTCACTTCCCCTATCCCCCTCTGTAAATTCCCCTTTGTCCCCCGCGTCTCCAAATCCGGGGGTATGGCGGGCCAAACCCCGGACTTTCCGCGGTGGTCGCAGCGCAGAAACGAACTCGAAGACTACGGCCCCGTTGGCCACGACGTGGGAGCAGGTATGCCGGTCGCCGGTTTCGAGACCCCGGTAGCAGAGGGGGGAGAAGCCGAGGCGGGTTATGTAGTAGCTAGCGCTTTGTTTGGCGTTGGAGACGTACCAGGTTATGTGGTGGTAGCTGTGGTAGACTGGGGAGGGGGTGGGGGGTTGGACGGGGAGGGAGGTGGAGGAGGGGGGTTGGAGTGCGAGCGTGTCTTTTGTGTAGAAGGGAATGGTTGTGCCTTGGGCTGTTAAGACCGCGGGGGAGAGCGGTGGACTTATCGTTCCGGGCGCCATCGTCTGGTGGTGAGTGTAGATTTGAGTGGAAGTTCAGGTGTATAGGCTCGAGTATACCTATGGTAGTTTCGAGTGTATATCTTCGAGTATATATATTTAAAGTCCCAAATAAATAGTTCAGGTTCCAGTATAAAAATATCTGAATATCCAAAAGAAAAAACTAAATAAAGTGCAAGTATATATAAACCGAGTATACCAAATTCTCAAATGATCATAAAGTCTCTATGTATTCAGATAAAGTTCTCCCCCTATCCTCCCTTTCCCACCCTTTAACCCGCCCTTACCCTCACCCTTCCACCTCAATCCCCATACCACCACGAGATTTCAAACTCCTCGCCCTTCCGCCCACCTCACCCACCAATCTCAATTTTCCGAAATCGTACGTCAGCATTCTTAAGCCGCCTTACCACCCCTCAATATCCTATATACAGTACAAAGTACATGCTCGGATACTTCATCCTCCCCTTAAGCCGCGCTCGGCTTAATGCGGCTTAACGGCATAAGCATCCATCAACAGGACAACACCGAAAGATAATGAAGGGTGTGATACTGTAATACGGTAAAAGAGCGGTAAGGAGAGGGATAGAGACTTCGGGTTATGCTGGAGGTCTTTCTTTTGGTTTTAGGGGGGGAGGGGATAAGTGTTTGATTTCACGCCGCGGATAGATTCCATATTGCTCTGAACTACTTTTTGGGAATATCTGGATATTTAATTCTCGGATATAAACGTATCATCCCTTCTTCGACGAGCTTTAGAGTCTATACTCTGCTATAACCAAATTCTACCGAAATACCCTCAAACTGCCGATATCTGCTTCTAAAATCTACCGCCACCATGTCCCCCCCCCTAACCTCAACACCCCAAATCACACCCTTAGACAACCAAACCCTAACCGCAATATTCGACCCCGAATCTGCTTCCTCCGTCCCGACGCCAACCATCCTCCCCACCCTCCCCTCAGACCCACACATCCCCCACTCTCTCCTCCAGATGCTCAAAGCGCGCGAAATCGCCGTCATCCGGACCATCGAATCCGCCGCCCCCTCAGAAAAACACATGTCCTACCTCCACGCGCGCCAAAGCTTCGAGGACCTAATATCCGCGCACCTGACATACGCCAGCGCGTACAACAACCTCGCGCAACTGATCCGATGGCGGTTCGGGGACCGAGGGACCCTAGTCCACCGAGACACGGAGATGGAGAAGGAGGTCGGGAGAGCTATGAACGATGCGATAGTCGCTTTGAATAAGGCTGTGAAATTGGCGGCGCCGGAGACGCCTACAGCTCCTGTCTCCCCGGCTCAGGCGAGGACCCTGGCGCAAGCGTATACCCAGCTTGGTTCTATTTTCTACTCTGCTTTTAAAGATCTGCAGGCGGCGGAGGAGGACGGGGTTACGGTTGTGATAGGAGGTGGAGAGAGGGGTGGAGGGGAGTGGATGGAGTGGAGGGAAGAGAGGTTCGAGGAGGAGGCTAGTCGGTGCTTTTTTAGGGGTGGGTTGTATGGGAATGAGATTGGGAGGGCGATGGCGGTGCATACGAATCCGTATGCGAAGTTGTGTGGGAGTATTGTTAAGGAGGCAATGAGGAGGGAGGGGGTACCGGTGTGAGGATTGCCGAGGTTGGAGGGAGGTGTTGTCGTGTGATATTGATACTAGGAGCCTGAACGGCTTGAGATAGAGGACCGATTCGTACGACATGTCCAGGAAGAAAGTAGGATGATACCAGTGTTGACGAGTCGGTGGAGGAATCTGGTAATGATGCCGTACAGTGCGGTTGGGGGGGATAATAATTTGGCTGCATATCACGATATGGCTTCGTGCAACCTTATAGCAATATATTTGGGGGAGGGGTAGGACGATGTATTGTTACACCACGCCGTTTTGGTTGTAGATTTAACCAGCTCTTTTGACAACTTCCAGATCACTTGACTATCATACGTTCCAGGGTTCCATCGGAGATTTCGATCAATTGAGTAAGTCTATTGGCATCTCTCATGATAGCTGGAATATCTTCCCTAGTCATAGCCAGTTTCTGCTTGACCACATCGTACTTTTCTTCTCTGGACGTATACTCTCGTATGACTTCTCCTGTTTCAAACTCGATAAACACCCGGGTATCTCGAATCCGGAAGATGACATCGTCTAGGCGCATGAAGAACCTAGAGAGGAGTAACATCCGGGCTGGCATAACCCTAACTTTGCATGATAGCATTGCGATTCCGTTATCTGCGAGCTCATCCTCGTATAGCATAACATCGTCGAAGAATAGTATAGGGTCAGGTCGTTTGAGAAGGGCTAGAGGGATGAGAGTTTCGCTAGGTTCGAAGGTACTACCGTTGGGTGATGTTACAGTTCCCTTGAAATCAGTGCTGTAGGACCAGTCGAATGGTTTGACGACCTCTTTGATATCTTCGAATTGTTTTTGTCTAGATATGGAGATTAGTCTATACAGATAAACAAATCCATACTTTGCAACTTGTGCGCACCTATTTTGTTGCCATTCCTTTGAGTATGAAACCTTAAGCATGGCATCACCAGTTTTGTCTACACGATCCAGCGCATCGAATGCATTGAAGTCGATACTCCAACCAGTAGCAGGATGTTCGATGCGAACACAGTTATCGCCAAAAATCATCTCAGGAGGAGTAATCTTTAATCTGTCTGTCATCTCTTCTATAGGCCCTGCCTTGAGTATAGGTAGTTTCTGAGTGGTGATTTTGAATCCTGCTTGAGTGACGGAATTTGTTGCTTCATCTTTGACGGGTAGTGGAGTATCGGCGGGTCCATTGAAGCTTCCATTAGCTGAGGCCATAATTGTAATCGATTTGCTGTCGTCTTGAATGTTTGAAATACAATATCGACGTATTTAACTGCGGAGTGCTTTTAGGTGGAGGGCGTGGAGGGGCAACTCTAGGCGCATGAATCGCGGATTGTTGCTGTGCGGAATTTCCCTAGCAACGGCCCTAAACAATCCTAAGACCATCAAACACTCGAAACCCCAAACTCTACAGGACGAAGGACAAACAACCTAAAATTCTTCAACTCCCGGATTCTGGACTTGTCTTTTCGCGTTTTCTAATTCTTATCTATTTGCATTGTGCTTCTCTCGTATCTTCTTCTTTTTCCACGACTTTGATCTTCGCGTCTTCAGCAATCACCATGGACACTCAGAATCTCGAAGCCGCTTTCGAGCGCACTACGCTTAATGATGAAAATGGGTACCAGTATGCGCATAATTCTAAAGTGAGCCTCCCAATCAATCTCTGATATACCCTATACTGATGATTTTGAAGGCCTCTCTCTCCACTGCAATGTCCATTGCAGGCCTCGGAGCATCTACCAACGCCAACAGAATGAAGCTTCCACTTCAAAAGCTACAGAATGGTGCAACAATAAAGATAGCAAATGCCACAGCTACTGTCACAAAAGTAACTCTTCCATCTCAAGCAGCTCAAAGGGATCAAAGCTCCACCTCCCGTTCTTCAGATGAGAACTCTCAGCGCACCTCGGATGCACTCATCCGCCAACCTTCAGCTCCAAAACAATTCCACTTGGGTATGTTCGAGATTGGAAAACCCTTGGGTAAGGGTAAATTTGGCCGTGTTTACCTGGCCAAGGAGCGTTCATCCGGATTCGTATGCGCTCTGAAAGTCCTCCATAAACATGAACTCCAAGTGGGCAAAGTCGAGAAGCAAGTACGCCGAGAGATTGAAATTCAATCCAACCTCGCGCACCCAAACATCCTCCGTCTCTTCGGTCACTTCCATGACTCTAAACGTATCTTCCTCATCCTGGAGTTTGCAGGAAAGGGCGAGTTGTACAAGCACCTGCGTCGGGAGCAAAAGTTCCCAGAGTGGAAAGCAGCCCAGTTCGTCGCGCAAATGGCGGCCGCTCTCAAGTATCTGCACAAGAAACATGTCATTCATCGTGACATCAAACCCGAGAATATTCTTGTCGGCATTCATGGAGAAATAAAGCTCTCTGATTTCGGATGGTCGGTACATGCTCCTAACAACCGACGTGCGACTATGTGCGGTACCCTTGACTATCTCCCTCCGGAAATGATCAAGCCGGGCTCCGACGACAACACATACAATGAGAAGGTCGATCTTTGGAGCTTGGGAGTGCTGACGTATGAATTTTTGGTTGGTGAAGCTCCTTTCGAGGATACTCCCGTTATGACCCAGAGAAGGATTGCGAGGGGAGATATGACCATCCCGTCGTTTGTGAGTCCGGAGGCGAGGGATTTAATTAAGAGGGTAAGTCGTTGACAGCAGTTTACGTAGAATATCATGGACGCTAACGTAACCTAGTTACTGGTCCTGGATCCCGAGAAGCGGCTACCGCTTGATCAGGTACAGCAGCATCCGTGGATCATTAAGCACTGTGTCAAGGGCGAGAGGGCGACTGAAAGGGCTTCGGGAACGAAGTCGAGGAATGCTCTTGAGGAATAGATTTTGTGCAATTTCGGATCGGATCATTTGGAACGTAATGCATAATGAAGACGGGAGTCAAAGGACTTATAGGTATCGGCGTGAACGGCGTTTGTACCAAGCAGCTGTTTTACATTCAGCATTGGATGGAGTTGGGTTGGGATGATCTAGTACAATACACCGAAATCAAAATAACGCCGTCGCTATGCTGCAGACAAAAGTCCCTGACACGCCCATATACATCTCCCCTCCAACACCTGAACTGCTTCTAGGGTATCATCGATAAATCTCATCAAAAGGTCTCGTATCACCAAAACAACTATCCCAAACCTCATTCACCAGCTTCGCAGCATGCACATCATCCCTAACCCCTGGTCTAGCCAGCAGCGAAATCGCCGCCCTCCGCTTCACGCACGTCTGCAGATGCGACGAAAGCTTCCACTGACCTTTCGTGAAGAACTCCCGCGTGAATCTACACTCGCCCGATAACGTAGACGCCCTTATCTACATCGACAATCAGTCCCTCCCCTCAAGCGACCGTCATGGTCAGGTGTAGGGCTGGTTGGGCAACTCACCTCCGTGCAGGCCTGGTGTCGGAGATTCCACCGCTCCACTTTGAACCGCAGGTGGTCGTACGCGTGGACCATCTCGTGCGCGATCGTGTCCTCCATCTCCCCGCGCGCTTTTATCTTATTCGCGCACAGGAGGATCCCGTAGTCTTCGCTGAAGCCGCCTTTTTTGTGCGTGGGGCAGCGGCGGCAGCGTATGTTTGTGGGGTTCAGGTCGCCGCCGAGGAGGGCGATTTGTTGTTGCATGAATGTGACGATTGGGCCTGTGGATAGCCAAATGGGTCGGTTAGATGTGTGTGTGAGGGGAGAGGGATATTGGGGGAAGTTATACTGTTTTTGAGAAGCCAGTCTCGGTCGCTCTCGCATCTTTTGCAGTCTTGTTCGACTTTTAGTGTATCGCGTGCTTCTAGATATTTCATAGCATCGTCGTATGAGAGGGTCCCGGCTACGGCTTTGAAAAAGTTCTTCCAGCTGTAGGCGGAGAAATCGGGTTCGGGGGTGGTATTTTCTGCGCCGGTGGAGGGGATGATGGAGGGAGGTGGATTGCGCGCCTTGTTGTCGTCTGGTTCTACCATTATTGCCAATGCGAGAATATAGAGTTAGATGAAAAGTTAGACGAGAGGAATATGCGTCGATTCGAACAATGTAGTGGTTTTGCGCCCTCCCGATCATTGACGTGTGAAGGCGGTGGATATAAATTTCCTACTTGGGTTTGGGGAACTTTTTTTTGACCCACGCCGACTCCACAACTCCACAACAACCACATAGGACTGTTGTATCTGAGGGAATATAAGAATATGATGAACCTCGCAAAATGGTTAGTTATTATACAAGTTCAATTGAGTTTCTAGGAAGCTAATATGGTCGTCAAAATGAAGAAACACCTCACAATTGTCATCAAGCTTGGTAAAGTATTGCCTGTACTACATGTTCTCTACAACTCCAATTGTGCATGTGCTAATGGCATAAAGGTACAAGCTCTATCGTCGATGAAAATTCCCACGAACCTCTCCTCTCAATCCTCTCTGTTATCGTCGAGACTGCCGTGAAGCTGCACAAAGATGGACACAAAGTCGTTCTCGTCTCCTCTGGCGCCATTGGTATGGCACTAGGCCAGATGAACCTCGACAGAAGACCAAAACACCTCCCCAAGGTTCAAGCATTAGCAGCGATAGGACAATGCCGTCTCATGAGTCTCTGGGACCAGTTATTCGGCCATCGAAAACAGCCGGTTGCTCAAATTCTGCTCACGAGGAACGACATTGCGGATAGAACACAATACCTCAACGCCCAAAACACATTCATTGAGCTCCTAAACATGGGCGTCATTCCCATAGTGAACGAAAACGATACCCTTGCCGTCACTGAGATCAAGTTTGGCGACAACGACACTCTATCCGCCATAACGGCCGCCATGGTGCAAGCAGATTACCTCTTCCTAATGACTGACGTCGACTGTCTCTACGACACTAACCCGCGCTCCAACCCAGACGCCAAAGCAATTGAAGTCGTCGACGACATATCCTCCCTCACAGCCGACGTCTCCAGCGCCGGCTCCGCCCTCGGCACCGGCGGCATGAGTACCAAAATCGTCGCCGCCCGTCTCGCAACCTCCGCCGGCGTAACAACAGTGATAACCCGGTCCTCCAAACCCGGCAACATCGCCGCTATAGTCGAGTATGCCGAAGCCCAAAAAGCAGCCGCGCCCGGCCTAGCCACACCGGACGATTCCCTCGCCAGCTCCACCGCCTCCCTAGAACTAGCCACCGTATCTTCCTCCCGCCCCCCGCTCTCCCGCAGCACCAGCCGCGCAACCACCCTCCAAAATCCCCCACTGCATACCCGGTTTTTACCCGCCCCGCGCCCGATACGCGACCGCTACTTCTGGCTCCTTCACGGCCTCGCACCCCACGGCAGCATCTACATCGACGAAGGCGCGCACCGGGCCCTCTCCAACAAAGCCGGCCTCCTCCCCGTCGGCATCGTAGACGTCGAAGGCACCTTCGCGCAGCAAGAGAGCGTGCGCATCTTCGTCGTCCGCCGCCTCCCCCCAGCGGAAAAGCACCAACCGTTTGCGTACGAGACTGATCCCGCGCCGAGGGAGGTCGGCAGGGCACTGGTTAATTACAGCGCCGCGGAGATCAGGCGGATCAGGGGTCTGAGGAGTAGTGAGATTATTAAAGTGCTGGGCTATGCGGATAGCGAGTATGTCGCGCTGAGGGAGAATGTAGCGTTTTTTGGGGGCCAGAGGAGTAGGCCGCCGACGCCGGGGGTTGGTTCCACGGGGGGTGAGTTGATGTAGGGGGAGTACTGAGGATGGGGTTTGATGGGAGGGGGGGAATATGGGCGTTGGGTAGATGGGTTGGTGTTCCGTGTTTCTAGGGTAGATGGGTAGATGGTTATTATTATTTCGTCGTTAATAGCTGATTCCTGAGTGAATTAAAGTGAGGGAGTCGCTGTACTGCGAATGCCGCACCGAGGAGGTCCTGTACCTAGAACCTCCGTTCAGTTCATCAAGCTTCTATTGATGAAGACCCTACCTCATTTCGTGCTTATTGAAGTTTATAGAGTTGTCCTAACGTCGTATCTGCTTATGGCCTCGCTTCTGAACCATTTCATCTATCAGGGAATATACCCTCACATCTCCCACACTGTTTCATGAATTCTTCACGTTACGAATATAGGGTTCATAGATATGTGTGCGAAATGCGGTTAGAGATAGATTTCAACTATAGAGTAGGATCGCAATCACAATCGAAACGGGGAATATCGGAGAGACAAACACAGATCCGGTTTCGTGGTGTGTACTCAGCTAGTCACGAGAGTTGATCTGATTCGATAGAAGGGAGTGGTATGGAATTTCTTTGATAGGACGGGATAGCGGACTGAATGAGGGAGCTGAAATGAGGGATATTTGTTCGGGAAAGATGATTGAAGTTGGAGTTGAAGATTGTTGTAATAGATACGGCGGAGGAAGTTTGGAGGGGAATACTGAGTGATACTGCGAATAATGTGGGAATTTGGGATGTTAGAATGAACGTTGGTAAAGATAAAATTATAATAGATAAATATAGTAGTCAAAAGTTTAGGTAGACAAACTTAAGGACGAGAAAAGACTGAATGGATACCCAATATAAACACTAAAGACGAAAGTTGATATCAAGTTTAATTGAAAAGTCTCTATAGAGACTATTTACTGAAGTAGGGAATTAAGGCGTAAGAAATGAAAGAAACACGGAGGAGCGATATTAAAAGAATATACTAAGGTATAATGAGGAAAGTAAAATAAAACCGCTATCAAGAATATAAGAGGATAATATTAAAGGGAATAATAATAAAGTAAAAAGAAACGGAAAAGTTAGTAGCACGGATAATAGAGAGAGTATAGTAGATTTTATTAGAGAATTAAATAGCGAGATCCTAAAAAAATTGACTAAAAGATAAAATATAAGATACGATAAGTATACGCGTTAGAGAATATAATTAGCGTAAAGTTTACACTTCGAGTAAGAGATATATAGAGAAGCGCAATAAGTTAGAGATTCCGAGTTAAGAGATAAGGTTCGAGAAACGCAAGTGTTACAACGGGAGTCTATACTTATCGAGATAGAATAGGATAAGTCTAGAAACGCGCCTGGCTTCTCACTTAACGTGGTCAACCACTGGGGTAGGTTTGGCAAAGTGATAGGATACGTATAACAAAGGCACTTCAAGTTGACGATACAACTTGCTGACTCCTTGACTTCGGGTAATGCTCACAATGAGACAAGACGTACCGTATGGAAACAGCGTAACAAATGAAGTCAAGTTCAAAACCGTAACATCCAAATCTATGGGTAAGATTGATGGTAAGAATAACTACGAAGAACTTAAATACATGAGGGAAAGACCGTCCTTAAATATTTCTATCCTCTATAGTTCAATTTAGTCGTTTCGCACCTTTGGACGTGCTGGACGTAGAACCCCTTCTACGTCCACAACGTCCACGTCACGTGATTCCTGTATCACCGTTTCCCCCACAGTTGTGCCGTATGGTCCTCCCATGTCCCCCACTTGCTAACGACATGCTTCCAACGATTTGTGGCCGTAACAATAAGTGAGAGACACGTCGAGTGAAGGGATAGAGCTAAATAAGTTTCAACTGAAAGGCAATATAAAAGACGGAAACGAGACGGTTCTAGAAAGAGATAGACTTAAAGAGGTATATAGAGAGAATATATATAGAGAAAAGGCGTGTAGAGAGAATATCCGGAAAAGTGTTACGGCCACAAGTTATAGGAACATGTAGTCAACGAGTGAGGGGAAGGAAGAAAGACCACTCGGGGGAACTGCGGGTGACACTGGCGACTAGGGTCACGTGACCTGGACGTTCGGACGCGTTGGTCGTATGGTCGCAAGGGGAACGGCCAAACAACCCAAACGACCAAGCGACCAGGAGAATGGACGTTTGGATGCGTTGGTCGTACGGTCGTAAGTAGAACGACCGAACGACCAAAACGACCGAACGACCAAAACGACCAAACGACCACCAAATTAAACTATGAAGGAAGAGGAATATTTAAGGACGGTCTTTCCCTCATATATTTAGATTCTTCGTAGTTATTCTTACCATCAATCTTACCTATAGATTTGGATGTTACGGTTTTGAACTTAACTTCACTTATTACGCTGTTTCCATACAGTACGTCTTGTCTCATTATAAGCATTACCTGAAGTCAAGGAGTCAGCAAGTTGTATCGTCAACTTGAAGTGCCTTTGTTATACGTATCCTATCACTTTGCCAAACCTACCCCAGTGGTTGACCACGTTAAGTGAGAAGCCAGGCGCGTTTCTAGACTTATCCTATTCTATCTCGATAAGTGTAGACTCCCGTTATAATAAAAAGAGGATAGGTGTAAGGGCTTTGTCACGGATCCAGACTCGTGGCACAAGCAAGGATATAGAATACGAGGACAGTAGATCATCAGATAAGATATTAGCTAGTGGCTTGGCACGATCATAATCCACTTGTCGGATCGTGCCTCGCGATCTATCTTGATACTCTTTGCGTGTTACTTTCGTAGCTAATTAACTAGTTACTATTACTTTGACCCTATCTTTGATTACTTGTGAACAAGCCCTTACAAAAGAGGATACGGAAAGCGCATTAACAGCGGAAACATCAATATCATAATAACTAACTTCGGATAGACTAGTACTAATATGGAAATGGCGTTGAAATAGGAAGATAATACGCAAAAGTAAGAATAAAACGATATGAGGAAAGAAGACTTCTAGCATAAATTAGCATAGCACGACTTGAAGCGACAAGCTAGAATGACCGGAGGTATAGAAAATAGATTAACTCTAGGATACCCGAATAAATGGGAAGCGGTAGAATGCGGACGGTATAAGGAAAGGTATGCTAGAAATAGATTGACATAGGCCATTAGCTAAACTTCTTACGACTTTACCATGCAAAAGCTTACAACATGCACAATTGCTCCCACAACCGACGAGAATGCTCTCATACCGTATAGTGACCGTAAGCAGTGCCTATTGTACCGTATGCGTCCTTTTAACCTTAGGTGGAGTGTGCCGGTATTTCGAATATCTTCGCCCTCTGCATCCAAAAGAGACCGGGGAATCTTCTCGACAGCATCGAAGATCTTGGCCCTTATATCCAATTGTTTGATGCTATCCACGACTCCGCGTGTCGATTGTGAATCTGGATCTTTCTCCTGTGTCGAGGCAATCACTAGGGAAGCAAGCCACATCAGCTAGGACGGCGTGCCAAACTGCTCAGATCGACGAGGCAGCAAGCAGAACCTATGGTTTAACTCTGAATGATACAGTACATGAAAGATTGACACAAGGAGTGTCAGCTTCACGGCCGGCTCATCGTCTATCCCTTATTCTTCTCCGTTGTGTGATTTCTTTGCCGGGGAAAAATGCCAAGACCAACGGATTTCGGCAAGCCGCGCCGTCCAGACGACAGCATTGAAGGGTTGGGAGTTTTTGATAGAAACTAAATGTTGTGAACGCGTTGTTTATAGAGTGGAATGCTTGAAGAAGCTAAAGGAGAGATGCTGCTGATGTTTTGTAGGGGAAGCCCGGGGGAGGCTGCTGAAGGCGGCGAAGCGGAGAAGGCATGCTATCGACCAAACCGCATATTTTCATACTAGAGTAGAGCGGAGCTCGCTAGGAAGAGTCAGTTCACCCTCAAAGATATTCTTTAGAACTGCATGCACATCGTTGTCGTTGAGAGGGACCGGTGTTGACCGCGTCGACCTCGGACGATCGTAGGGCAAGTTCGCCGTCAAGGCAATGCTCAGGTGATGGCGGAATATTTACGAGATGAAGCGCATCACAGAATGTAAAGAGGGAAGCTGTAGAACCGCAGATGAGGGCGTGGGCAGATGCAATGGGCGCTGTTGGGCGTCGTGCTTGGATGATCTGAAGGCGGAGAAGGCGAAAAAAAAAAAGAAAAAAAGAAGGCCTCCTCGCCCGGAAGGCGGAGGGGCGCGAAGGAGGGTAATGTGAAATCGTTCCGCTCAACCAGACATTGCCTAAGACGAAGGAATGGCTTTCATGAGCACGAGAAAGCGCAAGGAAGGTGGTTGGAGGAAGCGGGGAGGGTGAGTCGAAAGTTCGAAGAGAAAAGCTCGGTTTTCCGTAGAGGCCTGATGCCATGACGCAACGATTCTTCAGCAGCAACGAAAGAGAACAGGACCGCATTTCGACCAAATATTTTGATATTCTAACAAAACAAGCAAACCAAGGCCAAACCTCAGGTGATGCCTAACTAGAAAGCATCCAAACATGAAAACGTCCTTCAAAATGTTTTTTTGGACGGGGAGGGTCCAACCGGCGAAGATCTGACGTACTGTACAAGCTCCGAACTCCTCAAACGAACATAACGATCGACGGATTTTGGAAATAAGAAAGAACCGCAAGCCCTGCATGAATGCCTTGCTTGTAGCTTGGATAAATGAGATGTATGATCCCCCGTAGAACGATATGAACTCCTTAGGTGCAGTATGCACTGCTGTGCATACCTTCATCACCGATCTCGACCGGAAAACAACGGAATAAGCTGAGTGATTTGTACCAAGGGTAACAGCTTTCGTGGACAGCCGTACGACCTTTCTGGAGCGCCATTGCCAGGGAGGACATGGAGATGAGGAGAAAGAGGGAAAGGGATTGACACAACGGAGAGGGGGTATACGAATACATGGAGGGCATAATGCAGAAGACGCGGAACGAGAGACTCTCCATCGTAAAGCAGCATTAAGGTCCCCTGAAGAATCTATATTGTGGCGGTAAGGGATTGATGGGATGAAGTGAAAGTCAAGACACACGAAGGAGTCTGCGTAGATATGTTGAGAGATTGAGTTCAACCTACCCGTCTGCGCATCGGCGTACGATGAGCCAAGCTCCCTTCGATGCCAATGTGCTGGAATTCGGAGTTTTTGCAGAGAAGAACAAAATCGCACGGCGTTCTGTCAGCATGCCGCGTAGACACAAGGATAGGAAGATAATGGATATTGAGCGGTGGTGGTGAGAGAACCGAAAACGGAAAACGATCTTCCGAAGCTGCAGAAGGTAATATATTCGTCCCATGAGTCGAGTAAGAAACCCGTTGATAAGCTGACCTGGGTTCCACGATATACGGAAATATAGACCATGTTCAGTGCCACAGCATGAATAGATCTCGATAGAAGAAAACGTAGAAGCGCGGCGTTTCCATCGACATTGGACGTTCTTCCTTGGGCGGAAGGTGTTACGTTATAGGATTCTCCCAGCAAAGGCTAAAAGAAAGTTCCCTAGTGCCCTAAGAAAAACATGTATAAGAGAGAGGACTTACTTATTGGCTAAGTTCCCAAGAAAACGTTAGAAAAATGCAGGAAGAAACTCTATCAAGGTTGAAGGAAAAGGATGCAAAATCTGATCCAAGGTATGGGAGAAAGCTGTGCATTTGAGCACAGAGAACATGAGGAGTTTCTGCTCGAATGGTTCGTCGGATAGGTGGACCGTATTCCGGTTAAATCTCCTAGAAGTAGAGGCTGAATGAAGATCCCAGCCACGCATTGAGGCGCCAAAGTATCTGATACGCAACGGTTTGAATTATGCCCAACAAACTTTGCAACTGCGTCTCATCAGGTCTTCACGTTGTGCAGTTCCATAGAAACCTAATAGATGATCATACTATTACAAGCTTGTACGTCAATCACAAGGAAATTATTCTTCAGCATGGGTTGGATAAGGCCCCTTGTGATTGATGATCTGGGCCTCCCCCTGCTCATGCAGTGCTCTATCGGAACTATAGAGACTTGCAGAAGTTCGTCAGCAGTCAGCAAGCAAGTAAAGGCGATATCTGAACGTACCGTATCTCTACTCGCTCTAGGGGAGAAAGGACGGGAAAAGATGGAGAAAGAGATGAGAAAGGACACGAATACGATATGGATTGAACCGATTGTACCGAAAAGCACCAGTGGCAACCGGAATTGGCAAAAGGACTTTCTCAGATATCCATCTACAACACGAACTCGTTCGGTTCCAACTGTAACAATATTTTTCCGCGACCGGTATTGTTCGGTTTGACACCTATACACCCTGAAGGCGATCAAGATCAACCTTGCGGGGTAAGGAAGCTTATCGAGAATCGACAGTTTGGACCTGCATATGTAGACAAGGCCATATATTGAAGCATTCAATTAGAGTTTCCAACCGCAGCGCCATACTCTCAGCAGTTCAGCATGTTTCAACGGATATCTCAACACCATGAACATGGTCTCCCTGTTGTCAGCATCCAGCAAATGTCCTCCCGGCCTCCCCGATGTGAGGATCTACTACCGGCTTTCTACCTCTAGTCGCGGAGGCCAATGTAGATTCGTAATGGACAGAAACGGGATATCTGCGGTAGGAAAGTTTGGTGTCGGGTAAAGGTGAAAATTTCTCGGGGGTAACCTGATAAGGGGGACTCTGAGCGGCTTTTAGGTGGGTCAGTAATAATGACACAAGCATCTGTGGAGTCGTGAGAAGGTCTAACTATCCGCTACTCTACTCTGTAGACCGTACCTAGACGGTCCTCGGTGGTCTCGTCAGACGTCAGATCCGCACTTCGCCAGACACGTGGGTCGCTGCAACGACGTTTACGGTTTCGATAATTGATCCGGATTGCCGCATGAAGCTAAATTGCTTCTAGAAAACTTTCAGGGAGATAGTGGTTGATTCATGTGAGTGAGACGGCCAGGGCACGCTTACTCGCTGGGGAAGCATGAGATACCGTCTACCCCCGCCATCGTACCCGGTACTTTCATTTCGCCACTGGTCTGGCAAGTCGATAAGGTACTGAAGACTCTTCCCGAGGGAACCGTCGGCTTGTGATTTCCTCTTCAGAGTTGTATTGGCTCGTTTCGTAGGGTTTAGGTATCTATCTCCTGGGCGATGTTCGGGCAGCGGGCTACAGAACGCTACATACTACGTGCGTTACGGTACTCGATAAGTGCATGTGAAGCCCGCGATGGTTGATCTATGGGCTCTGGAGAAAAAGTCAATAATATCGTTGCATGTTGTTGCGATCGTCCTTGGCCAGTGGAAGTGTTCAATGCTCATCCAGCGCGTAGTCAAGGATGACCGCTGTGGTGATGGTAGATGAT
Organism: Patellaria atrata CBS 101060; assembly: GCA_010093705.1. Taxonomy (NCBI): domain Eukaryota; kingdom Fungi; phylum Ascomycota; class Dothideomycetes; order Patellariales; family Patellariaceae; genus Patellaria; species Patellaria atrata. The sequence continues at coordinate 526,927 of MU006105.1, forward strand.
GAGGCGGCCAGAAGTCTTCCAATTATTTCTCTTTATCAGGTACGACGGTGAACTCGTATACCCCTCGCCGGCCTTCAGACTCAGCGCGCAAGTGATGTTATTTTTGGTTGACAAGCCCTGGAGAGTCCGCTCGGCCCTGCAGTCCCGCGAAGCCACCCGCATTGAGCAGGTCCCCCACAATCTGTTTGACGCTTTCTGCCTTTCACGGCTTTTATGAAGTTGTACCGTGTTGCTGGCGGAGTTGTCCCTCTTGATTCGATACACTCTCCGAGCGCGGGTCTGGAACTTCAGCTTCATCCCCACGAATATCGACAGCAACCTCCGTTTCTGTATGGCGTGTGGGGCAATTGAGCGCCACGAAGGGAAGAATCCGGGGCAAAAGGGGGGTAAAATCAAAAGAAGAAACGCGTTGGAATCATGTTGGAATGCTGGAGTTGCGGACCGGGTCGGGAATCGCCTGTTGGACAAAAAGAAAAAACTGTCTCGTATACCAAGTGATGGGAGTAATAAGCCTGAGGGGTAGCAAGAAGTAGCATGATCCTCAGGTCAGAGGCGGCCTTCCTTTGATAGAACCTACGGCAACTTCCCTATCGTTGCTCTACTTGAAAGAGAAAATGGGTTCAGAACTAGGTAGAGAGTACCGCAGACAAAATTCCACCGGCTCACCGACTATTCCTCTTCCCAGCAATCGCAAGCCCTACTGAAAGTACTGTACAATACAGTGGACAGGCGCCAGGGCAACTGCAAGAGTAAATAGATGATCTGCTTTAGCACCCAACCGTGATAAGTAAGTCTACCGGTCCTAGTATTCTTCAGACTCGATGCAAGTTTGCAACTCTGCCAAGTTAAATGTAGGTAATGTACAGAACGTCAAGATCCCCAAGATACTTTGTCCTTCTAGGCGCTAAATCTGCAATTTTCCTTCAGCTTTTCTTTGTGAGATTTGAATATAGTGGTTGGGCCAAGTCTTCCCCAGGAATCCAAGATCGACGACGCGGAAGACATCCAGATGATTGCCTATTCTGCCGCTGAACCAGCACTTTCATCCACGAAATTGTAACCCCAGCAAGAAACCCCCCACACATCCACGACATCTCATCCATTTATGCCGTGGAACGATATCCCCCCCTCGCAGCCACTTGGATAAATGTGTCCCGAGACTGTGGTTATGGGGCGTTATTGGACATCATATGGACGCCTCGCTAGCAGAGTAGCCCTTCACATGTGCCAGTTCTGAATCCTGAAAGGCAAAGAGGAAATAGAGGAAGACACTACTGTACTAATCATCCCGCACGCCATCACCTACTAGCCTCGGTTATCATCATGTACTGTGCTAACTTAACAAAGCTGGTTGAGTTCTTGAGTATCACTATACGTAGCTTTTATGGGTGGAGAAACCTGTCCGGTATGATATCGGTCTTCTGTGCTGTAAAGTTGTTGGGTAAGGGGACTTTTGACATTTTGAGACCCTATTGATTGCACACTCTCCATATGGGTTTTCGTATCACCGCAAGTCTCACCTCTCTTCTGCTGCGGACCAATAACCCTGTTACTGAAACTCGAGCAAGCAGCGCGCCGACAGCAGGGCAACAGGCTGTGGATTGTGGAGGGATTAGGGGGGAAGGGTTTTAGATGGGGGCTGTTGAGTTGGTTGTAAGACTCCGGGCTAATATTAAATGGCCACGAAACCCCCATATTATTTCGAATCTCTCCCCGGATTTTGCATCATCTACGGTCTGTTTGCAACTAGTGGGAGATCTTGCCAGCTCTGCCTGCACCTTCCTTGTTGACACTTCACTACTGTGGTGGTTACTGCGATATCCTTATCTACAAGTCTTCTCCCTCCCCAGAGTGCCTCCCTTCTGGCTTCTGGACTGTTTCCCCCTTGACTCTAACATCCATTATTCTACATCCCTTGCCCCTTCTGACCTTATGGACGGAAACTCCCAATAGATCTTAGACACCCCCAGATAAAGCGTGACAAGGTCACGAACAAACAAGTCAATTGACCCAACATCTCACACACCCTCCAGGGCTTGATCACCTACATCAATACAAAGGTTACTGGACCAACAAGTTGCGCAAAGTCACAGTTACAATTCGAGATCAGAGATACAAATCAGCCCTGTCCCCTACAACATACGTGTATACTTTTTCCTCCCCCATCGAGAAAGTAGCACGTTTCGGTGCCACCGATATTTTCTCCAGTCTCCACAAAGCTTCCATTTTCAAAGTCCTAGCCGAAGAGATTACTCGTAACGGACCCAGATAAAATCCACCAGGTCATCATCGACAAACCGTAACCGTAACCCTCGGTTTGACAGTTTGAACTTTTTTTTTTTTATCAGTGCCCTCGGTACTTTGATACTTATCTGGTTGTCATTCTCACCGCTCTCTGTACCTTATTCCCCCCCTTTCCCCGACATCATCACCCCGATACCCCAACAATTCACCTCAGCCTCAGCCCTGCGACAGCGCAAGGGCGGTCCGACTCACGGTGTCCAAGTCTCATCTCCTGCATTATTGGCAAAAATTTGTGTCCGGTTCTAATTTCCTGCGGAGTACACTAGAATAGAGATTCTTAATCCCGGGAAGAATTCCGAAGCAGAAACAGATACTTCTTTGTCCACAAAGAGGTTATCGTATCGCTTGATTCCCGGCATCTTCTGTGGAAAATCCTTCTGCACAGTCGACGGGTGGAAAAAGGCTGACTCCGCAAGGGGCGAGAACAAGGCTCCCAAAAAAAGGTTCGTGTTATTTTTCTTTTGGCCTTTTCCCATTTCCGAAGGCCGAGTTCGAGCTGACAGTTTTTCGCCCCCAGCCAGCTCCCAGATTATCCTAGAAGTTGAGGTGTTAGGTGTCTAGGGCGGTTTAGGCACTTCGATACTTTCACAGGTACCCGCAGTCCCGCAGTCGGCGCCAACTTTTCAAGGGCATCCCACTCATTCCTAGGCATCCCTACCGCCCGGAAAGCGCCCCACAGTCCCACACCACACCCCAGCTGCGCCAGATCGATAAACTATACCTTACGGTAACTGCAGTACAAGTATAAACTGCATTATAACTGCCACATCCCGCTACTGAAGCGATATTTTCCGACCCTTTTCCTACGCAAACATCACCAAAACCTTCCACCTTTCCACCCCCCTTCAACATTCCACCAAAGTCACAACACCAAGAAACTATCTTGCCTTCCTCCTAACGATACTGATTAACTTGTAATAAACATCCACCGTCTCATGCAAGTTCACTCATCGTCGGTGGATTTCAAAAATCTACTGAACCCAGAGACTGCTCAGCTATCTCACCAACAGCATCTTCCTTCTCAGTCAGCATCCATGGCTGCCGCTGCATCTGTGAGCCTCATGGCTCATGGCCTTCAAAACGCTCAGCATGTGCAACCCAACCAAGAAGAGCCTCGTTCAGATCTACCCAGACCGTATAAGTGCCCACTCTGCGAAAAGGCCTTCCACAGATTAGAACATCAGACGAGACATATTCGGACTCATACTGGTGAAAAGCCTCATGCTTGCCAGTATCCAGGCTGCTCAAAACGCTTCAGTCGATCTGATGAACTCACTCGTCACTCAAGAATACACAACAATCCCAACTCAAGAAGAGGAAACAAGCAACATAATGCCGCAGCGGCCGCCGCTAATGCAATCATGGACTCCGCAAACGCACCTGTCGCCCATATGATGCCACCACCGGTTGGAAAGCCCATCTCCCGTTCCGCTCCAGCCTCACAACTCACCTCACCAAATGTGTCACCTCCGCACTCTTTCACCAGCTATGCTAGCAACATTCCCTCCAGTCTTGGACCTTATAGCAGAAGTAACACTGGTAATGGAATCGGAAGTAGCCCCAACGGAATACCTCGTCCTCTAGAGAACATCAACATCTTGGCCACTGCTGCTTCTCAAGTGGAGAGAGAACATGCTCTACCATCGTTACTCGCACATCCAAGACATCCAAACGGATTTTCTCACGTCTCTCATCCTTACGGAAGTGCTCGGCTCCCAAGCCTATCAGCTTATTCATATTCCACCCCGATGTCACGAAGTCATTCTCATGAAGAGGATGATCCATATGCGCATCGTATGACAAAGAGGTCCAGACCAACTTCTCCTATGTCTACAGCGCCACCATCCCCGAGCTTTTCTCATGACTCGCTATCTCCAACGCCGGATCATACTCCTCTCGCGACACCTGCGCACTCTCCACGCTTGAGACCACACGGTTACCTTCATGATGTTCAACTTCCTCATATCAGGCAACTCTCTCTGCAACATGCTCCAGCCCTCGCTCCAATGGAACCTCAAACAGATGCTCAACCAACATATGTTCCTGCTCAGAGCATTGGTCTTCGCATCGGAGACATCATTTCAAGACCTGACGGTGCTCAACGCAAACTTCCCGTACCTACCGTTCCCAAAGTTGCTGTTCAAGACCTCTTGAATGGGCCGACTGGACTTACATCGGGAACTTCTTCCTCCTCAGCATCTATTGCTGGTAACGACCTGTCCGAACGCTATTAGACTCGAATCAAAAAGTTGGAGTTCAGGATCGATTAACATGATTTCTTATATCGCAAAGGCGTAATCATCGGGCAGCGTCCGTATCTAATTGATTTGAGCGTTTTGGTAAAGGCATAGAACGGACTTGGGAAGTGGCTACAATGCCCCTCGCAAAGAGATTAAAGGCTTATGGATAAAGTAATATTGGGACTTTACACGATTTCCTTTCTCTGGGTTTCACGGTAGAAATCGGGGTGTTTTCCTTTCTTTTTTCTTTTTTTTTTTCTTCTCTTAACACATACCCCCAATGCGTGCGCTATAGCTCGCAACATGTATCTTCACTTCTCTACTCTGTTTTACTTGCTTTATTCGCCCTGTAGCGGGCCCCTTTAGAATGCTAGTCCACACTTCCTCACTTTACATAACAAAACTATTTCATGGAATGTTGGGTAGACAAAGCGAGCTACATCTTGGACCGCAGTACGTGTGCACGCTATTTGATGATCAACCATCCATCCATCCATCGCAACATGGATGAACAAATGACGCCTTCAGTGCCACTTGGCCACCCAGCCGGCAACACCATTCTCAAGGCCCCTGACTATCTCGTTACGCAATGGAATGATCAGGTCGGACAGGTGTACAGTACACGACAAGCAAGCGATTCTCGATTTAGCAGCACGAGGAGTAACGCTAAGTAAACCATTGTATTTCTTGCACCAACTAAGTTTACCGTATGGTTTTTGTCGCTCCGCAAAAAGTATGGTAGCGTTCCCCGGAATACTTACTCCACATGCAATGAGTAAGCGGGGAAAGGCCTGCAACCACCTCAACCACTTACCGTATGGAAGAACTAGCCCCTTGAGGTTCCCTTTTTTGGGGGTGAGCATGTTTATCGCCCGCCAGTTGAGTGCCGGTGTGTCGCTTATACTACCGTCACTTTCTTTTTGTCGCTTTTCGGGGTGTATGAGGGAATCTTTGGTGGAGTTGTCGTCTGGGACTGTACTGTAGATGCACCCCGGATCACGAAAAACCCCACCATTTTTCTTGAATGATCTACAGCTGTCTGCCGCGAGAGTGTGCACCGAGATGGTGATGGGGGAACAGTCGCAGGACTTTCAGCAGACGATAACATCACACCGAAAGCGGGACACAACGATAACAACGGGTCACTTTGCGTCTTGCGTGCTTTCCCGCCATATCTTGCTTTTGCTGTTTCTGGAGGTTGAACACGAACACGGGAGTTTCTAAAAACGGGTTATCAAGATCCTTGCGTCGGCGCGATCGTGGTTAGTTCGTGACTGATATACCCGAGCACAAGTACGCCTTTCATATGGGGGGAGGTGGTTGTAGATTGGGGGCAGCAAAGACGTAGTAGCCGGAAACGCAGCTGTGGGGAGTGGAAAGGCCCCCTTGCTTGCATTTTCATTCCCATCCATATGTCTTTCCTTCAACAAAGACCTGGCTGAAGGGAACGGAGCAATCTATTTCCCCCCGGTGATGAGGGCTACTAGACGCAGTCATCATGTTAGACTCGTTCGCTGTAGATTGATGGCACCCCTTTAACCGATACAACCATGGCCAGGCGTGCCATTCAGCGTCGTTTCCCCGGACTCCTTTCGCGAGAGACGTAGGGAGAGGCCTGGTTGAGGAGTGATACTTGTTCCAGATTTCCACATCCAACAGTGAGATAAGGAGGGACCCGGCAGATTGGGTCAGAGGGAGTGATTCCAACAGCCAGATGTTTCGAGGGGGATACAGTACGCTTGGCCTGCATCCCTCCACTCCGTCATCCTCACAACTCTGTCCAGTCTTAGACCTTGGATGGCCTTCCTCTATCTTCCTCATCACAGTATGTTAGCATCCTTTGACGCCTCTTTTCATCTCTCATAAGCAGAACAGGGCTGCTGCTTTCGAGAAGGACGCGGTGGTCGTGGGGTACCTTACTCCACAGATCCAGTGAGATGAGGGGAGACCCCCAGAATCTTGAGGACATCATCCGGAGATTCCTTGAACGGAACACTGCAGGAATTACGAGCATTGCATCTCGCTCCTGTTCGGAGGAACTGCCTGTGAGGTACATCGCGGCCGTTGAAGGATCGAGTGTACAGATACTGTACATGTACATATATTGTACTGTACAAGTACTGTACCTTTTCAAAGTTACTTTTACAAACCGTTACATCTAGAAGTATTTTTATCAAAGATAGCAGCACTGGACTTGAACATCCGGCCTGTCGGTAAAGCAAAGCAACAATATAAGGCCTAAAAGCAAATTTGATAGCTAATCTCAGCAACCCGCACTTACAGCTCATCCTTCTACAGTACAGTACATGTTGAAAAGAAAAAAAAAATCTTTGAGACATACAGCTCTGTAGGATCATATCTCGTTGAGCAACCAGCATACCAGGTATCATCTCACATTTCCTCACCGCCATCGGCCGCGAGGTGACCTCGGATGTCGATGTTACATCAGACAAACTTCTTTATCGTCCACTCTTCTCACCGCCAATCCAAGATCATAGCCGAGAACAACATCACTCTTTTGCAGCATCTTTCCGTCCGGGGCCGGAATCGCGGCAACTCGTGCCCGTTAACCGAGGTGCGCCCCGTTCCGTACCAGACGGCTTCTTGCTGAGGTTGTGATACGTTCACTCCTGGTGGATCGAGGGCGTCACAGGATCGTTTATCTTTCTTGATCTTTAAACTAACGGCCAACTTAGGCGTCACGAGTATAGGGCAAAGCTAAGGGCCATACCGTCGCGGCTGTATCAACCAAATTTCAACTAAACAGTCATTTTTCTTTGTAGCGTCTTGTCTCCTATATTGGGTAGGACCATCACCAATAACGGATTTACACCTATATCCCCTTAAACCCACGATATCATCAGGATTAATATATAAATCCTTATACCGCTAGTTATCTTTAACGAAAAAATACTCTCCGCTCTCCCCCCCACAACGTCTCCTGCACAATGAGCAAATGTTACCCGCCCGCCTGGCTCAGAGTGTCGATCACCACTCTACGTGTCCCGTGTCCCGCGTCGAAGAGGGGAATAATGGGCGTCTATCACTCGAGAGATGATGCGCTATCACACTCCCCATATTTTATGAGAGACCGAGTGTGGGAGAAACACACGATAATGATCCTATCCACTCCTTCAGCTATTCTCTTCTAGATTAAATAGCAACTTTGATCAACAGTGCTGGCTACTGCTGTGGAAACGGTGAAAGTTGGATGAAACAATCTATGTAGCGGACTGTCTTTCTTTTTTTTTTTTTTTTTTTCTTTTTAAATTTTTGGGTTTTGATGCACCTTTTCCCAAAATCCTCACTTTGATGTATGGAGATGTCGTCAACTGCGGATGGTGATATCTGCACGGCACGACACTGTCTCATAAGTATAATATGCGTGAAAAAAAGGTACATAGGATACTTTCGTATATAAGTCGAGTACGTACCCTCTGTCTCCACCTCGCGGATTCAATCCGAGCCATCCATCCACCATCCACTCAAATACACTTTCTGAACTTTGCAAATATACCCTTTATTACCGCAACGTTTCAGCAAACCTCCGATTCGCATCGGATGTCGTGGCTACGTCCTATAAATGTACTGTACCTGTGCTGGAGACACGTGCGTTCGCATACCTTACCGTCCTATAGGGCCTCGAATCCTCCGACAACAGCATTGGACGGAATGGGTAGGACGTTTACGGGTTGCCTATTTGGGATGTTTCTGGACTGTAGGAGGGAGTGTTTGGCGTTCGATACTATCACCCCAACAGTAACAGTAAAATGAACCAGAAGCAGTCTTTCACTCCTTTCTTAACGATTACCATTCCATAGTAGTCCTTCCACTCTGTCTCCTCCATACCCGCATCCTCACAATGTCCGTTTCTCAGATATTGCACAAGGAGTCCTATTGATTCTAGTCAGCCTCCTCACCATCTCCCCTCTCCTCCGCCCCTACATAAGGCATCATAGAACCCATCCCGAACGTGCCCATCTCCGCTCCTGACTGTAAAGCACAAACCCGCCCCCTCTTTCCGCTCCTCCTCACCACCTCAGCCTCACGCAGACATGGACCCCCGTCCCCCTCTCTCAGCCTCATGCCGCAGCAAGAGACAACTGCATACAGCACCGTACCATAATTCTACGGATCCAGTCGTCTCAAAGCAGAAACAACATCCCAAACACGGCATCTCTGAAACCCCCACCGCGCGCGACCCGGCCTGGTGAGAGTTATGTACAGAATGTAGGAGAAATCACTGTCAGGTCTTTTTTTTTTTTTTTTCTTAAGCAAAAGGGGGAGGCCAATCCCATCTCGTTCCTATCATTCTAGGACTGGGGCTATAGTATAGCAGTAAGGTACGGTACGTATGTGAAATTATGGAACTACATATTATATGAACCAACCATGCGGCACGTGTCTACTAGACATCTACATGGCATAAACATAGTGATCGGCTCCACCATAGTACTATGCTATAACAGGACCCAGACAGCATGATGTAGTTATAGCACCCCCACGCGGGGGAGGAGGAACCCCATGGGGCCGAGGACAAGGATCAAGATGATAAGAACCGAAATCAAGCACCATCGAAGTTTCAGGATAAATATAATATCCGCCGTTGACGCGTGATTCCTTCTCAAACGTTCTCATAGCACATCGTCTTCCGTACCTTAGATTCCTTGATATTATAATATCTGGTATCTCATAACGCAGAGAACTCCCCCTTCCTTTAGTCCCTAGAACTAGTCCCTCAGCAACCTCCTTGAAACGACATGGGACTCGACGCAAAACCGCCGTAATTCTACTCCAAATCCTTAAAACCTACCCACTTTAGCCGTCGGAACCAAACACTCGGGACCAGGACGCGGGAGATGCCATCAGAACTTCTAGAAAAAAACAAAAAGAAAAAAAAAAAAAAAGGGACACTACTACTCCTAAAAAGTCTTGTAACAAAAAAAAAAAAAAACCCAAATGCCAGGCCCCAGATCTTGGCGGTCAGAATCTCCAACAACGAGGGCTGAGGAGCGGGAGACAAGGGCGTGCTTCCCCGACGTGGCTAGAGTCTGCCCAGTTGTTGGAGTGAGATTATGGGGGCGGATGAGAGGGATGGGGTGTCAAGCACAGTCAACAACCATAAGTCGCAGGAGTAGAGTTGGTATTTTACATTCCGTTGAATGGTTGTAGTTAGTTGTTATAGCAGTCTAGGAAGAAAGCATAGCCCAACAGGTGCAGCTGACATGCTTCCCATCCCGACCTATCAGCACACCCGGGGAACAGCAATCGACCCTTCCGGCCCTCTTTCCCACGTTTTCGTTGCTTTTTCCTCCGCTGTAGAGAACATGCACGCGATCGGCCGTCAGTTCTGTCGGCTACGGCGCGCTGGGTAAAAGCTCTAACTCCTTCTCCCAATAATCTAATGTCGTACAGGTAATCTGCACTGTGGCAATTCTCACGACCCAGGAGGCGAATAAAGCCTAGGTCTCTCCTTCTACCTCTTCTGCTGTCTCTGCCTCGAGTAAGGTTTCGTCGACGAGTAACCCCTCGGCAGCGAGTTCGTCGTCGTCCGCCCAGCCATACTCCTCGTCCGAACCTGCGTCCGAGTCTGCGATCTCGGCGACTATTCTGCGCTTTTTAGACGGGGGACGCGCAGGTGAGGTCGACGGCTGTATCGTAGTTGTGAGGTCCGCGGATGCGAGATCGAGGTCCGCGAGGCCGGTCTATGTATGGTTAGTAAGGGTAAGTGAAGTGGCGGTGACGTTGACGCTATTGCTGTGTCTCGCCTCCGTTATACGAAAAGGATACAAATACAGGCTATACAGCAGCAACGTTATGAGGCTAGAAGAGCATTTTTCTTTCTTGGAGATGCTCTAACTCACCGTCTCAATCGTAAACGGGACCACTGCTCCGAAAGTCCCGTCATCCGCCAAAGTGACACCTCCCACCTTAACCACACCCACAAAACGCACCCTGGTTCTCTGATCCTCGCTGATCCCATGACCTCTCAGTTGAGCCGGCAGCCAGTCTCTGAATAGCACCAGCCGAGTCGAGATCGTGTTGTCCCATTCTGTTCCTGATAGCGCAGGATGTAGCATCGCTCCAGAGCCGGCTCGTACTCTCGTATTCACCTGGTTGAGGAGGAGAACGGTTATGTTGTGCAAAGCTGCTGCTCTAGATAGCTTGAGAGCGACTTCACTCATTGCTGAGTATCGGCGACCGGCTGCCCAGCGGGTGGTTTCGCTTTTGGTGTGCCCTGGCTGATCTGAGATAATGTGGGGGTAGGCGTTCTCGAATACTGTGGAGATGGAGTCGATGACGATCAAGCTAGTTCCAGGCGGAGGAAATGAGGGGGGAGGGTGGACTAGTAATGCCAATAGATGTGGCAAAGTTGGCGTCGTATAGTGGTGAAAGTGCTGTGCCAGATCATCTGACGACAGGTGTGGGATGGGAGTCAGCGCAGTTGCTCCCTTCTTGTAAGATAGCGATGCAGACAGTATCTCCTTGACTCGACGGGGTGCTAAAGGAGCAGCAGCATCTGTATTGACGCATCAATATAGCCCACCTATAGCAGCTGGACGACATCGACATACCGATCCACACGACATCATCTCCAGCTCGTAAAGCAGACACGCAGGCCTGTATGCTACCCACACTCATATCAGTCATGTCCCTCCAGAATCCTTCGCGTATCCCGTTTCTTTGCCCATAGCACGTATACCCCTGATCGAAAGGAGTGACGTACCCGAATGTAGTCTTCCCAGCTCCTGGAGGACCATAAACCTCAGTCACTTTCCCACGCGTCAAACCCCCTCCTGAACCCCATGTTGAGTAAGAGTTGCCCGCTGCACCTGTTAGGATAGCGTCCAACCGTTCAAGAGCGGTGGATATGGCGCGTGGAGCTTGTGATTTGAGGTTCTCGAGTACTTGAGACGCGGTTACCGTGGGTAGTCTACCTACGCGAGTATTAGCAATTGAGGAGTATACTGGGGTAAGAATCTTAGTAACATACGTGATGATGAAGATGAAGGAAGCTTTGAGCTGTCCTCACTTGCTATATGCTCCATAAAGCCTGCTACTGGTCAAGGGAGGGGTGGTGACGTGGAGGCTTTGAGAAAATGGTCGGCTTTCTCGACCATCCCGTTTATTCAAGTCATGGTGATGCTCTAAATCAGTGCGCACAACCCATCTCGCCTGCTGGGAATAGCTCTAAAGTTTGTATTGATGGTGAAATGTTTCGTTGAACAGTTCTGGACAGCTGAATGTCAATGAAGCGGGATCTAGCGCGGGCTGACCCAAGTACACGCCCTCGGTCTGTCGAGGGCGTCTTTCAACACAATAGAATGTGGACAGTCCGCAGACTTGTCCGGTATCTTACAAATCCCCGGACATTGATTGGACTTCAATTGCAATTTTTTTCTGCAATGTGGTAAATTGAAGCTTCTTCAAGTTTCAGTTCTCAATTCCTCTTTCTTTTACATCACTTTCCTAAGGTAGTTCTGGAACTATAGAACTAGCCGTGATGGACGGTATCCAAGCACTGCGGGCACAACTACAGAACTCCTCCCAATGGACAAAAATTTCGTTATTTCTTCCAATACTTCCAGTAATCTATCTCCTGATTTCTGAGTTTTTAACCCAACAGAAAGAAAGAGAAGCTCCCGCAGGATGTCGTCAACTGGGAATCCCCCAAGGGCTTCCAAGCAAGTTATCAGACCAGTATGACAAGAGCTATGCTGAGGGTACCGAAGAAAGTAAAGACGAGAATGGAAGGGGATTGTGGAAGATCAAGGCCTTATTCATCTATCCTCTCAAGAGTTGCTACCCGGTGGAGCTATTCGAAGGCGAAGTTATCTCCACGGGTATGGCATGTGATCGTCAGTTTACCTTTGCCCAGCTCGTCTCAAAGAAGGAGAAAGATGGAAATCAATCTCGGGATCCTCAATGGTCTTTCATCACCCAAAGGGAATACCCATTATTAACGAGAGTCAAGACGGAGCTTTGGGTGCCAGAACCAAACCTAGACACATATTCTAAAGATGCAGAGTTCGTCAAGAATAGGGGCTGTATCGTTGTCAAGTTCCCATTCACGCCTTCAGTTAGCTTCTCCCCTCAGGGGCTAAAGAACTTCTTCGATATACTAGTGGCTATGATTTCTAGCTTTAGCATGTATGCTGAACCTGAAGTATCTTTCCGTGTACCATTCAACCCAACCTCTGAGCGGTACAAGGAGAAAGGTTATACACGAGAAACGATGAAGATCTGGAACGAATATCCCGAGGCTCTTAACGTGGGCTCTGAAATACCACCCGAGGCGCTGTCGAAACTTAAACACTTCCTTGGCGTGAGAAATCCGTTAACTCTGTTCCGTATCGACCCCCAAAGGTACCGTGAGGTCCATCGTGCTGCGCCGGAAAAGGATGTTTTAGGATTTCAACCTGTCATTGGCATGGCAGATGCGGTATGCCACCGTTGCTCGATTATGAATTCCTCGTACATCTAACTCTCTATTAAAAGTACCCCTTACATCTCGTCAACCTCTCTAGCGTCCACGATCTTGCCTCCAAACTCCCCTCAACCCCCAGAATCAACCTCGACGCCCTCCGCTTCCGCGCAAACATCTACAGTAAGTCTCCACGACAGCTTCCCTCCTTTCCCCCTGTTTCTCTCTCCAACTCCACTTTCTCTGCATCATACATCACCTCATTTTCCAACCTTAATTCGCCCTTCACAGTTACCGGTCCTCCCGCCTTTGAAGAAGACACCTTCTCCATCCTCCGCCTCAATAACCGCAATTACCACGTTTCCTGCCGTACCGCGCGGTGCAAGCTTCCCAACGTCTCCTCCGCCACCGGCTTCGCGGATCTCAACCAGCCTTATGTGACGATGAGCAAGTATCGAAAAGTGGACAAGGGGTCCCCGAAACATCCGGTGTTTGGACTGCAGATGGTACCTATGGAGTCAGGGGTGGGATTACTGAAAGTGGGGGATGAGGTTGAGGTTGTGGAAAGGGTGGAAGGGGAACATGTTTATATCCCGCAGTAAGCGGGGAGGAAGGGTGGCGGGATTTTGATGTTGGATTCACTGGTGACGTATGATAATTGATCAACAGCGATATCGAACAACATTTCATATCATCCTGGTACCATATCTCCTATCCTCCGCATTCACGAAATCACCCTCCTCTCCTAACCACCCGCCCCCCATATCCCACACTCCGACACCTCATCCCCATGTCCTCTCCCCTTCCCCCCAAGCTCAAATGACGCCCCTACAGTCTTCCAACGTACCACATCCCCAAACGGATATCCCCGACTTCAACCATCACACATCGACCTGTACGCAAAAAATCAGCCCTGCTCCATTTCATCATACAATCCACATACCATCGCGTCAACCACTTCATCAACCCACGCCTCTATCTCCCTCCTCTTCCTACTTCCCATTAAATCCCCGAAGCGTCTGACTCCCTGCACTGTACGGTCTTGTATAGGTAGCGTTGGGGGATGCGAGGTCAGCGGTCCGTATGCTGTGGGTGCTAGTATGGGAGGTTAGGGGGCCGGTTGGGGGGCGTGTGGGGGTTGTGGTGTCGTTGGCCTGGGGAGAGGGGGGGGAGGAGAGCGGGTGGTGGCAGAGGAGGACGGCACGGAGGGAGTAGTAGAGGGAGAGGAGGAGAGCTTTTGGGGTGAGCCAGGGTGTTCACTTTAGGTGGTGGTGGCTATTGTGGTACTTTGGGGTCAATGGGACAGACTTGGGGTAGTCTTTTGAGGTTGAGTTTGTTTTGGGATATGGTGTGTTCTCCATTCTACTGCTCTAGACTATAATCTACTTTTATTTTACTTCATTTTATCCTACCGCACTGTTCACTGTCGGTATGTTTGAATCCGCTTCCTATGATATGGAGAAAGTAACCATCCAACCATCCGACTTCTTCTTCTCTTTCTTCTGTTCGAGACCCGGTTTTATTTTCTGTGAATACTTTTGTAAACCATGATACCGGTAGAGCGAGGTGTAAGTGCTGTGGTTCCAGTGGTTGCTGGGACAACGGGATGGGTAGTGAGGTGAGGTTGATGGATTATAGTGGATGTGCCTTGAGATGTATCACAGAGAAGAGGGATGACGATTTTTCGGCTGTTATTGTGATGCTTTTGAGAATTTTGAGCTTTTATTGTCGTGATTGAAGACAAGTGTCTCCAGCCAGATGTCGTGTAGGCCAAATTGAACAATGCCAGCGCAATGTCAGATTCTGATTGGAAACGTCTTCAGACTAATCTCATCAGTTAAAACACGCGAAGCAGTATAACGACACTTCTAGCTTTGTGGTTGTGTTTTGAACTCACTCGGTCTTCATCTATCTCTGTTCGGTCGGAAGTTGTAAACACATTTGAAAAATAAGGTGCCGTGGCTGTTATGCGCTCTCCGATGGAGATTACACCCCAGGCATGAATTGAGGAACATCTATTTTCTGATCTGATGGATGTGGTCCGAACTTCTGGGAAGTGTTGGCCTTATTTGAGCTCCAGCGTTGCTTTGCGGGCGGCGAATACATACGTGACTTCGCAGATATCATACCTACGACTATGCTCGAGGCTCACGCGGGCGCACGCAAGATCGCTGGGCCTTAGGGACATGGTGCAAGGTATCACTTGAGATAGCAGATGCAAGTCAATTGCCAATCATAAACACTTTCGTATCCCTATCTCAGCTTTTGAGCGCATGTATTCAAAGACTATCTAAAGCAAATCTATCTAAATAGCATCAAAACAGAGTCAGCAAACATCAAAGGCTATCAGATAATCAAGCCAGCAGCTGAAAACCATCCGAAGAGGTTATCAAGCTATTGCTAGAAATCATGAGTTCATCATTTAGCCTTTGTAATCGCGGGTTCCAGTCATGATTTCTTTCCGCTACACCTTAATCCGAAGGTCTCACAGATGCCAGATTACCTCTGCACCGCATTGCAGTGCCCAGAGCTATTGGAAAAGAAAAAAGAGGAAGAAGTTTGGGGGAGACGAAGGGGTTTATATATCCTACGCCAAAGCTTCTGGCAGAATGCTAGATCAACCGAGACGGCCGTCAGATCACTCGAAGGCGGTAGAACCAGCTGGAGGACGACTGTGAATGTGTTTGGATCATTTATTTTGTATCGTCGGATTCGACGATCAAGCAAAGTGGCCGGGTCTCCGACGTTCATGGAAAGACATCGCTTCAAGGGAGTTCAAAATGGTGGAAAGTTGATCATCACATTGAATATACCTATCTAATATCTACTATGTACTATCGAGTGAGAGAGCAAGAAACACCTGACAACCAAGCAGAATCTACAAACATCATTGCTATCAGAACACAAGCCTAGCAGTTAAGTCACCTTCCGAAGAGTATGTCTATTGCTGAGGCAAGCGTAAGTTCATCATTTAGTCAAGCGTAACCCGGGATACGCCATGATTTCCATCCACAGCGACCTAAACCCGAAGGTCTCACGGGCGGGGATACACTTTCCCTTTGTAAAAAAGGAAAATAAGAAGAAGAAGTTTGGGGGGAGGGGATGAAAGGGCTTATATATTCCATACCAAGGCTTCTGGCAGAAAACTGGATCACCCGAGGGCGGTCTAGCGGTTGCTAGATCACTCAGGGCGGTCGAAGGTGGTGTAAAGTTGTGGCCGAATCATCAAGGGGGCAGTTGCGGGACGTTTGATGTGCATTTGACTTGACTCTGTGATATTTGTTTCTTCAGGAGATCTTGCCGGCACACAGAGTACATGCGGGACGACTTTTCAGGGCTGTCATAATAGAGAAAGACATAGAAATAGCTTTATTGATCATAGAGATTCTTTCCATAAAGTAAACGGTACTGTCTTGAAGACTAGCCTAAGAATAACTCACAATCTCCCTTTCGAACTGCCTCCTAAACGCCACTCGCCGCAACTCCGCAAGCAGATCTACTCTATTCCTTCAGGGCTGTGACCTCAATTCCACGGAACGATTATCGACGCATCTACGCAACCTATAAGAAAACACTAAGGGCTAGAGGAAGACGTTGTTGGTGCGCGAAATATATTTCTGACTATCACGAGTGATGAAATAATACCCTATAGAATGGAAATAGTACAGTACCATAGCAGAGCATACTCCCATGCTGTGAGCATAGAAGATCGGCCTTCAGATTATGCTCAGCCTCCGTGTTATTCTTCTCTCACTTATTAAAAATCGGTTCTCGGTAAGTCCCTTTTCCTCGTAGCGGCTCAACATGTTTTAAGAGTATTCGAATTTAGGAGATGGATAGGCGGCGCTTTCTGATATCCATCGAGCGGAATTCCACAACCACACAATGTCCTATTCGGAAACCTTCCTTCAAGGCGACCATATCCGATATCTCTTCGACTATTTTTTGCCCCTTCATCATGCATAGTGCTTGGAAGAAAGTTTGCCACCTGCCCAACTCGTATATACTAGACGGTTGAATACTAGAACTCCCAACAAGTTTTCAGCTCCAAGGCAGCAACATATCATGTATGTTCAGGCTCAAAGAAGAATGCCACGGAAGAAGTCTCTTGAAACACACGGGGAATGATATAGAATATAGCGGAAGGAATCGGAAAGAGATATGAAAGCACTTGGGCAGCATTGGCAGAGATCGGGCTGCAAATTCGGAGTCTTGGGAGGGCGGAGAGTGAGGCTCAAGGTCACACATCTCATCAACGTGGGATGGTTCTCAGCTAGACAGGGCTCTACATATTACCAGAAACGTATCAAAGGATCACAACCCTCCAAGGCCGTTTGACATGCCCAGCGGGTGATTTCTGAGGTAAGCAGCTTATCTCGCGGTTAAGTGCTCTACTTTCTCCGCGTGGTTGACGAAAAGAGACGGGGGCGATAATAAGGATACCAGAATGAGGTTATGATTTATACCAGCCACAATGTGGCGGGCTTGGATGGAACGTCCGGGTGAGGTCAAGTTTGGGGGCGAAAAGATGGTTAGACCTGCCGCCCAAAGTTGGAGAACTACTGATTTCGAGAGAAATATAGAGGGCCTGAACAATGTCTGTACCGGAAACTCATTTTTTGATACAGAATCTAACAACAATCAACGGGATTACGGAGTTACATACCTGCTGGACGTAAAGTCGTGCAACATTGATAATCGATACCCAACTGCAGCCCTTTCTCAGGGCTGAGGATTCTTCGGCTCAGTAGACGTAGCCGTTGTGGTTTACACGCGTCGTTCTGGCGCAAGAAAGAAAATCTTCTACTATTGTTAGGAAATTCGATCAAGTGATATCTGAACGAAGACTGTCGTCCAATAGACGACTATGCACCAACAACTGATCGCCCTCTCATTATTAGCAGTTTTTTATGCGTTCAACACCTTGTCACGATAGTTCAACTCTCTCCTCTTCCCCTCCTGTCGCCTATACAGATATCCCTATTGAAACGGCCGGGTAGAGACTTCATCGGCGTGGATCGTGAGGGCGCATATGTCGGCGTTGATGATAGGCATGCATCCTTAGTTCCCGCTGCTGTCTCGATGCCGTCCCGAATGTGTCCCTGAACGCTCTTCGGCAGCGAATGATTGTTGTCTCCAGTATGGTAGCCTCGACCAAAAAATGACTGCTGGACAAAAAAGCTTTAGAAACCACCCCTTGGTCTCTCGGCGGGCTTTGGAAGGGCGGTGCGTGAGGCGCAGAGAAGTACCATATACTACGGTCATATGAGGCCTAGCGTCTTGGAGTATGGTCCATGTTTCCCTTGAACTACTTCCCTTATTCCCTGAGACAACGCACCCTCCATCTTCCATCTTCATGGCCGCTCGCCTCATCCATTCAGCTGCCTCAGACGGCACAAGACCAGAGCGGTACCTGATGATCAGTCTGGTGCTAATGCGTAGTATTCAAACCATACCGTGCTTGTTAGATCCTCAACTTGAGCCCAGCGGACAACGGTACAGTATCATCGCCAATTCCAACCATGTCTCTCCCGAATTTGTTACAGAATAGCTATTTACGATGGGGCTGAAAGTACCCTCGTGATCTCCAGTTCATCTTCTTCATTCTCTTGAAAAATCTTTAGTCGCAAATTGGGACACATTAGGACGAAAAGTGCAGGGCTTTATGGCCATGTACAGCCCCAGAGCTGTGCATTTTCGAGTCTCTCATACACCTCCCCTTCAGGTATCTTTGTAATAATCAGACCATTCTTGATTCTTCAGAGATTTTCATGGACCCCAAATTTATATTTGCCCCTAGTTGAGAAGTGGCTCGTTCGTCCGATGATGTTTTTGTATGATCGTCTAAACTTCCTACATTGTTGGCGGTGGCCGCCAGGCTGCACTTTTCAATATATGGTTTGGCCCATCTCACAGTGAGGTTAGAGTTACTCCTACTTTTATACTGGATATCTTTAGAGTAATATATCAATGGTCCTGACATTTGATATTTGCTCTTGATCAATTAAATTGCATCCCATCTTATTGCTTTTCACATTGTTTCCATATAAACCTTCGGACTGTCTCAGTTCAGTTTGTCATCTGCAACAAATCATCATCAGCATATAAGGTACGTCCATGTCCACCCTTTGACTTGACTTGATCAGCCGTTTGATTTTTCGTTAGTTTGCTCTCAACCTGAGTTCGATTTACTGCCTTATTTTGTTCACAACAATTTTTCCCGAGCAAAGGGACTTCTAAAGCATACTTACCACCTTTCTTTCACACGAAATACATATATACAAATCATCCATACGAATCTGAGCTTGTAAACTATATCGAGTAGCTCTCCTACCTTAGCGCAATAGCGGATCCCTTCTCATCATCCAACTTCCATCTCAACACAACATCCAAATGTGTGTTATAGAGCGGAAGACGTATACGTACGAAGACGGCTCGACGTCTAAAATCGATAACCTTCGCCCATGTGTTAATAGCGATGGAATACGGGACTGCGGGCGTGACGTCCAATACAGAGTCATGGAGAGGAGCGTTAGAGAAGCAATACCACCTCCAAGCTATAAAATGAGGGATGCTGGGGCGTCTCCCGTTTCACCGAACTTCCCGCCTACACCACCTGGGGTAGCGCCTTTGAAGGTTCGTCGACCTGAATCCGACCTCACGTCATCCAATAGGGAGAGGCCAAGAAGTCAAAAGAAGTATTTTACCGTCCCAGGTATCGTTTTCAACCTTGGTGGAAGCGACTCCAAAAAGGAGAAGAGGAGGTCAAGTCACACTCGCAACCCTAGCTCTGAAAGCTCGGGCATTGTTTACGTCGATGATCCCGGAACAAGGCGACCACAGACGGCCTCATCGGTAATCAATGTTCCAGAGGTTTCAAAACCCCAGCCTGATTACAAAACGGCGTCTTATTATATACCTCCACCTCCACCTCCGCCTCGACCATCGAGATTAGTTACGCCATCTACTGTTTCCGCTGAGAAAGAACCCGCAGTACGTAGTAGAAGACGGCCACGCCCACTGGTTGTCGTAACGCATGCAGGCCCAAGCGAAGAACTTCCGATTCCTGAATTCGCTAATAGGGCACCATCACCACCTCGCCAACCCACTCGTCAACCAACCGGCTACTTTCACACTCCCTCACCTGCAAATGAAACACTAGATGATAACGACGCCTACGCCCAATTCCGCAAAAGAGACCGCGAAAGAGAGCGCCGCAAGCCACAGGAAGAAGAAGACCACAGACTAGCGCAAGTCCTCGCACGCAAGGAGAGGGAAGAAGCGGACCGTGAAATGGCGAGAGACCTTGCTCGCAAAGAAAAAGAGAAAGAGGAAGCGCGACTGGCCGAACTGGAAATAGGAAGGTTCAAAGGTCGGGCTGAAGAACGAGCCATGGCAGCGGACGTTGCACGACAGTCCGCCCGCCTCGAAAGCAGGGAACAGGCACGCGCCGCACAACGCAAGCAAGAAGAAAGAAGGAAGGCAGAAGAAGAAGACGCCGCACGGGAAGCCTCGCGCCTGCAAGCCAGAGACCGAGCACGAGAAACATCGAGACAAACCCGCGACCGCGAAGACCTCAGAATAGCAGAAGAGGAAGCAGCCGCCGCTCTTAGAGCAGAAGAAGCCAAACGCCGCCGTCGAAACGAAGACATCAAACGCCTCAAAGACGAAGAAGACCGTCTGAAGGAGGAAGAACGCAGGACGGAAATTCTCAAGCGTCAGAAAGATGACACAGCCCACCAAAAGGAACTAGCAGACACCTACGACCAAATGGCCCGCGAGCGCTCCCAGGCACATTCAGTCCACCGCCTCGACTCCCTCGAACAGGAGGCCGCGGACGCGATGGAGCGCGCGGAGAGAGAGGTTAGGTATTGGTCTGGCGAAGTGGCTGAACGGGACGCCATGAGCATAACTGCGCCGTCTCGAGCTCAGCGCTCGCCGAGGGGCACAAGGTACGCGACGAGGGTGTACACGGAGCAGATTGAGGGCCCGAGAGCAGGGGAGAGGAGGAGTATCACTGCTGCTGCTGCACCGAGGGCCCCGGTCGATTTTGTCAAGTTCCAACCGCAGGGCCCGCCGTTGCCTGAGAGGCGCAGGGAGAGCGGTATGAGTGAGTGGTCTAAGCGTGTCCTCGATGAGGCGAGGCAGGATAGTAGGGTCAACAATGTCGGTGAGATGAT
Organism: Patellaria atrata CBS 101060; assembly: GCA_010093705.1. Classification (NCBI taxonomy): domain Eukaryota; kingdom Fungi; phylum Ascomycota; class Dothideomycetes; order Patellariales; family Patellariaceae; genus Patellaria; species Patellaria atrata. The sequence goes on from MU006105.1 coordinate 548,076, forward strand.
TGCAAGGGTCGGTGGTGGTGATGATAGTGGGGATAGGGATGATGGGGAGGAGGCGGGTGAGGTGGTCGTGAAGCCTGAGCGGCTAAGGAGAAGAGGCACGGTTGCGGGGGATGGGACGTATTATCGTGAGAGGGAGAGGGATGGGTATAGGAGGAGGCTGCTTTTGAGGTTTTGAGTGAAGCTGTCTCTTTTCTTCTTGGGTTTGGTTTTTGTCGGAGTCGTGTGTGGGTTCTGGGC
>MU006105.1:549372-598150 GCA_010093705.1 Patellaria atrata CBS 101060
ACAAATCAGAACACTTACCCAAAGCCGAGAAAGCAAGTCTCCACACAGCACCATGACGCGCATTAAACTCAAAAGTCTGCCCGAGGGTATGTCTGACTTTAACAGCGCCCTTGTCATCATGGCCTACCGTCTCGCTCTCACGACGGCCCGCAAGTCCCGCGCCTATGCCACTAGTCGGCTTTTTGGTCTTGCCGAAAATATTCTGCGAGGCCGAGGGTTTGTGGGCGGACCTTTCTCGCTCGGCTTCTAGCAGAGGCTGTACTTGCGGATAGCGGGTGTTGGTCTTGGAACGGGGAGTATGGACTTCGTAGATGCGGATGTAGCCGTCTTTGCTGGCTGAGGCTATGAGGTCGTAGCCGCGCATGGCGCCGTTCGCCCAGGACACGTCGCGGATGAGCTGTTTAGCGCCTTTGAGCTCGATGGCCATGTAGAAGCGGCGTTCGCTATCTGTGCGGAACACTTTTACGACGTTCATGGCTGCCACGGCGAGGGAGAGGGAACGCCGATCGACGCCGGCCATGACTGCGTTCCAACTTGGCAGTTTCTCGTGGTGCCAGGAGACTCGGAAGCTGCTTTCGTCTTGGCGGCTTGGGGTTGCGCAAACGTAGTTCTGGTGGATGGATTGCCATTCCGTCATGGTCTGGTGGTCCGTTGGTTCGTAGACAGAAAGATATCCATCGCGAGAGATTAGGGCGAGATAGGTCTCGGCCATGATGTTCTTGAAGTCGAGGGCCATGTACGGGATTTTGGTTTCGGACATGTGGGAGTATAGGAGCTTGAAACGTTTACCGGAACATGGAGTCTCGGTGGGATCTTCGAGCCAGAGACGAAAGCGAGAATCTTCGCCTACACTACCGATGATTTCACCCGTGAAGGGGCCATTCCATTTTACCTTGTCGTGTTAGCCATGAGGACCTGATAAGGGAAAGGGAGTGACATATGACGTCGATGGAGCACATTGTTAGAAGAGAAAATAGTTCTGCTTGCCATGCGTCACCAAGTTGAGAATATACAAAAACAAGGAGCAAATTACAAGGCTTTCTATATCGGAAGATGTTGACTCACATCCGTAACCTCAGCATCGTGAGCTCGCCAAGTGTCAATGATTGCCCAATTTTCACCTCCATCTTTCCTGTCCCAAACCTTCAACCGATGATCAGCAGAAGCCGTAACCATGCGATTCCCGGTAAAGCTGAAGTCAACCGCAAGGACAAGGTCCTGGTGATCGTGATGAAACGTCTGGAAATTGGCAGCCATATCGGCGAATGTTACACCTAACTCTTCCGGCTGATCTTTGGAGAGGTATGTTGAGGGTGAATCAAAAGTCACCTCATCAAGATTTAGTTTGGCTACATCTAGATCGGGTGATAACTGATCGGATGAGAAAGGGAAATGTGCAGTTTGCGGCTCATCTATATCGGTGAAATTATCACGGGGGTTATCAATACGCGCCGTAGAGCTAGACGCGTTCAGAGGAGGACGCTTGGCCCCCGCGGCGGAATCTCGACGACTCGCGGAGTCCAGCGGCGGGGTGATTGAACCCTCAGATGCTGCCTGAGATGGCAATTGCGATGGGGTTAAGCGTTTGAGGAAGTTTGGATGTGCAAGCTTCTGATTGATTTTGTTTAGAGCTTCCTGTATATGATCCATACGGTGTCTAGTTAGAGGTATCCAGGTATCTAGTTAGAGCTTCTTAGGGAGGTCCCCACTACCAATGCCGCCTTGTTAAAGTCCTTGGCGCTGGGAAAAGCCGAAGATTCCGTCTGTAAGGTACCCGTGCCCGGTCTGTGAACACATGTCACTATTAAAGATGATGACAAGAGGTTGAAAGAGAAGATGGTTGTTCTACACAGAAGCAAATATCACTTTCTTTCTTCATCGCCCTTTTATTTCTCCTCTTATTCCGACCGATCATGGTCACGTCATCTTCAAACGGACTGACAAGCACCGAGTCCTGGACGCTCCTTTCATTGTCCGCAGCATGTTTTGGAATCCTAGCTAATACCTTTCATGGCGACGGCGAACCTTTGATCGCGTCAATTGCATTTAGCGGTATAGCCTTCTCGTTTACATACGCCCTGATAAGATGGTTGGGCAATACCTTCATGAAGGCCGGGTTGAAGGGAAGGGATATGTGCAAGACGAGAACAACAGAGATGTGGGCTCAATTCAGAATAGTCATTCCTCGACAGTACTAATTCTACTTTAGACCTGAAACTATGGGTGCCATATGTGCAATCGTCTACCTCATGACCGTTATAATCTTCATCCCATTCCCATTCTACAAAGATATCGTAGCAGCAACGTCCGGAGGCGGTAATAGGGACCTTGTATTGTCCGTGGAACATGTTGAGACTGGACGTTTTCTTCACAAATTTCCGCATAGCAAGCTCGCCTCCTATCTCTCCGCCATACTCTCTCTTCAGGTCGTAGTTTTACTCGGAATTGGAGATGATCTATTTGATATACGATGGCGACATAAGGTGTTCATCCCGGTAATCGCTGCCATACCAATGCTTATTGTATATTTTGTCGATTTTGGGGTAACGGAGATTGTCATACCTACACCCATACGACCGTATCTTGGTGAACTGTTTGATCTGGGTGGGTTCATTCTGGATCTCTTGATCAAAATATGTGGGAATTAACTTTTAAGCAGGCTGGTTATACTACGCATACATGATCCTTCTATCCATATTCTGTCCCAACAGTATTAACATCCTTGCCGGCGTTAATGGTCTGGAAGTATCACAATCGATAGTTATCGCCCTCCTCATTATCCTTAACGATGCGTTATACCTTTCTCCGTTCACGAGATACCCACATCCCGCAACCGATTCCCATCTTTTCTCAATCTATCTTCTACTTCCTTTCGTGGGCGTCTCCCTAGCACTCTGGTTTCATAATTGGTATCCCGCCAAAGTGTTTGTTGGAGATACCTACTGCTACTTCGCTGGTATGGTACTGGCTGTTGTAGCAATCCAGGGACATTTCAGCAAAACATTAATACTTCTATTCATTCCTCAAGCAGCTAATTGGGTATATTCGATGCCTCAAATCTTCGGATTGGTCACTTGCCCGAGACATCGCCTTCCGAGGTTTAATGCAAGAACTGGACTATTGGAACCATCTACTGCAGAGTTTAAACAGCCATTGAAGCGCGTGGTAGCGCAGTCCTTGAAGCTGTTGCATAAACTAAGACTTATAAGAGTAACATTGGATGAGCAGGGCGAAGTAACGGGCTGCACCAACATGACCCTAATAAATCTGTGGATCGTATGGTTCGGGCCGATGAGGGAAGATAGACTGGTTATGGGACTAATGGGACTGCAGACAGCTTGTGGCTTGCTTGGATTATGGGTCAGGCATCGGCTAGCACTGCTTATTTTCACGCAGGATAATTGGTAGGATAGAGGTAATGAGGTAATGTATATTATCAAAACATATTCATTTTGACAACACATGGCTCACTGAAGTACCTTTTTGCCTTATGGGTCATGTGTTCCCTTCATCATAATCTCTAGGGGCTATAAATCGACTAGCAGACATTTCTCATCACTCAGACCCATAAACATTTTTCCCACTCCGAGATAAGCAACAACTTCGATTTTTGGAGTTTCTCGTATATTAGTAGGCGAGTAGCGGCGAGATAATAAGATTCTGGGCCTAGTCTATCTCTAAACGTTTCCACGACAGCTGCACAAGCAACCAAAACATATGATGCATATCACATACATCACAACTAGATATCAACCACTACCTCACACCCATAACGAAAATCATCACCGCTCCACCCGAGATACGACCATGTCAACTTGAACCAGTCCCACAGAAGGCTCCGTCCTCCAGCAGACCACAATGACTTTGCACTTGCCAGATAAATATCTGACTTGCCACAGACGTAGATCAACGGGAAACTCGATGCTGCGGCTGAGCTGAGAGTCCTCCGCGAAGAGACAATGAAGCGATGATACAAGTATGCATGTCCACCTTTGCCAGACCTTCCCGCTTCTAGCTCTGTTGCAAAATCAAAGAGATTGTACAAAAGAAGAGTGATATACCCGTCTACACCGCTAGGGAGTCATGCGTAGAGGCTGTCAGACTGTAGTTGAGGCTATCAAGTCCTTTGTGTCAGCCATGCCCTGGTTCTTGAAGTCAGATGACAATTTCAGGGGCACGGCATGATCTCCACCGCTGGGGAGAGGGGTATTTATTCCTCTCTCTGCTCTACTTTTTATTTTCCTTCGTTGTTGTGAGGGAAGTGGTCTCGAGAGTCCTATGACAGTCATCTATAAGATATTTCTGCTTGGAAACATACCGAAGAATATTGTGTCTGCTCCTGTGGCTTCTGCTGATTATGTCTCCCCCTGGGCCTTCTCTGCCGGTTATCGGATCTTTCCTTCGCTGGGGAAAGTACTTGTGGTGACATCTACAGGTTCAGGATGATAATGAGGGGTATCTTCAGCTTTGCTTGATGGGTCGGAGCTGTGAGATACAGATGGTCGGCGTCATAACACAATTTAGCTTAAATAGAATATTATAATTATACTTTTAGATTTCTATATAGTACTAAATAGAGGTATAGAGGTCGATTTTATAATCCCTTTACAGCATGGGGTGGCTATAGAGTCTAAGCTATCGAGAGATTAGTAGAAAAACGAGATCCATGAGAGAGTATACGGCTCGCTACAGCAGCTTCTAATACTAGACGCAGTAAACAAGAATATCAGCATTAAGAAATACTATTAGCGGGCTACGCTCTAGGTACGAGGCCTAGAGAAGTAAGGCTAAGAAATAAAGGAGCGTCGTTAGAAGTAAGAAAAGCGTAAGGCTATAAAAGCGGTTACGACCACCACGACTAGCAAGACTACTACCCAGCTATTAGATATAGTAACGACACTACGGCAACCAGTAGGGACTACTATAGCGGAACGGAAGTTTATAGGGGAATGTTTTAACTGTGGTAAGAAAGGCTATAGGTCGGTTAACTGCCGAGCACCTCGGAAGATAGCCGAAGTCAAGTCAGTATAATAGGAATAAGCCGAAACGGATTAAAGGCTGCATGGGCAGTATTGTAGGTAATGCAATACAATGGAATTAAAAAAGAAAAAAAAAAAAAAAAAGTCGAAACGGACCGAGAGTTAGATTCGGAAAATGAGCAACCCTAAGGAGAGAGTCCGCTTTAGGGTTATCCATAGGAGCATTAAGAGCACCAACTATGCCCCGATTACAGAGAAACATTTCGTAATACCGTTATCTTCAAAAATTATCTGGTTTCGATATCTGTTTTATCCTCAAACGACTCCACTGTTTCAACAGATATCTCAACGACTATTAGCTATATTGAGATTTGGATACTTGTTCTCTGTAGCTCTTCAATATATATAGACGTTCCTTCAGTAGATAGATAGAAATCAAGCGATTATCTTGATTATTCAGCACCCTCACGTCTGACACATCCCCTTTAAGACAGCCTCAAACAGTACGACAGAAAATGGATAGGGTTTAGTTTCGTAACCGGGAGCCGGCACAACCACACAATGAATCCATTCTACTATTGATGCGGCTGCGTATTCGAGAACACACAATTCACTAGAAACGAAAAAGGAGGATAACAAAAGGGGTATTTATAGGACCAAATTGCACTTCCTGACCCGCTGCCGATCATACAGCTTCCATCACTTGACATCACGTATTGTGTGCATGTCTTTTAACAACCCTGCCATAGAGTCTGTGTCACTGAAGGGCTCTTGGGTATAAATATCCTCTCCTGTTCTCTTTTCTTGTAAGTTTCCATTCCAACCTAAGTGGCTAGAAATCGCTTGGGAAAGGACATATTCATGGTTCGCTCAAGGATCCGATATTGTGCGGCTGGGCGGTTTTTGGCACTCAGATATTAACAAAGCAACGGAATCAATATTTGCCGGATCGCTCGGTTACTGACTATCCAAGGGATACGATGGGAGTTCAAAGAGACAGAGCGGGGATTCTGCGGTTTCTTGAGATTTGAAGCGCTGTTGATATTCACCTGGTTACAATAACGATCCTCATCATTTCGAAAGAGCGTTTCATCATCTTTAGGTCTTCCCGGCTTTTCAGCCACCAGAAATTCTAATGTCATGTCACAAAGCCTCTATCTGAGACGCGAATACAGCGGTCCTCCTTCTACGAAGAGGGCATGAGCACAATTGAGTCCCATAAAAACTGGAGTCAAAATTATTGGACTTGTGAACCTGGTTCTAAGTTGTAAGTTCAGAGCGATATTTATGTGTCGCTCCATTGCTGAACCGCTCCTTACGACGTCTCCTGATCTTCCATAATGACATGGGGGGATGATATCCTCATGTGATCCGTTCAGTTGTCCATGCTTATAGTCAAGCATGAGAAAGGAGCTATAAAACCCTCCCTAGGGGTCTCTAATTCTTTCCTCATTTCTTTCTGTGGATCCAAAAACAGGAGTGTTATCGAGTAAGCCCAGAATTCGTTCTGCTGTCGCTTCTAGTTATTTCTCCCCTCCAGACGTCCCCGAAATCCCAACCTTTTCAGAATAATTTGGTTCGACCATCGTATATATATTTCTAAGTTGTTCCTGTTGGCGGATACATTCTAGGGATACTGTTGACACCCGACATCACCACATGCGCGGTGGCAATCGTCATTGTCCCATTGACACATTATGAATCCGAAGTATTCTCACTTTGAGTTTCTGAATTGGTGAGTCGATCTGAACCCCCGGGAAGAATACCATCTGGGAACATGTGTCAGACCAGTCCACGAATTTTTATCTACGACTCCTTTGCTCATTCCAATATCCATAATTGATAAGGTGTCGAGCAAACCACAGGACAATATAAGAGGAATAGTGCTTCCGCAATACACTCCCCCCTTCGAAGTTGTAGTGTTGAGCTTCTGAACAACTATTGAAAGATCATATACGTGCAGATTGCTGAACCTCATGATGCATGATGCACCGGGACCGGTCCGGTGCATGGATTAAAGTCATTAGACTGCGTATGGAGGTCATGAACCATGTCATTAGTTACACTTCTACCCGATGATGTTTGATTCCTTGGGACGTAAGGGGTATATATTCCTTCAAGCTTCAATTTCCTACTCTTCTTTATTTCATCATGCTGAAAGGTAAAAGGATATGTTTATCTCGCGAATTGAAGATCTAAACATTGTCGGTCGAGGAGGATAAAATAGCAGAATCAGGGGACATAATCCCCCAAATTGGCTTGTCTCTTGAGCATGACTTCGGTATTGGGGTGTTTTGCCTACAATAGATGAGTCGGAGTAAGAGCGAGAAAAAGGAGTGATGGTGGGAATCAGTACTGTGCTATGAAGACCTTCTGCATCGTCTATTCAACTATGCCCGTTACATTAACGCTCGAACCCAGAGTATTCCTAAAAGTATTGTTTTGGTACCACCGCTCCACAATTTGATAATGACTTCTATGTTCCAGAAGAAGCAGTTCCCTCCAGAATATGTAGTTCATGAGGTCAACTTATTGAGATATCCACCTTCGTTCAAAATCGCACAATCAAATCCAAAAACTTCCTTGTGTTTGTTGAACTTGTCAAGTTATGACTGTCGTTCTCTAACCATCTGGAAGAGATCGATATTTATAGCCCCCGAACGGTGCAGAACGCATTACTGCACTTCACGTAGAATGGCCTTATGCTAGAGTCAAATGATAGCGGTCATTCAAGTAACGCATATGCGACTTTACGGAACAGACATTACGTCATGTACTATGATTTGTCAGTAGTCCCTGCGTGACATGGGAGGATCGGATATATATTTACTCTCCTCCTCCCCTTTCTCCTCTCTCCGTTCAACTGTGATAGCTCGGTCTGAGAGAAGCTGGGGAACCCTAATAGATCAATGATGTTTCTGGCTCCCAACAATATGCGGACTTACCTTATTCCGTGTTGTTTGTACGCATCTATATCGTGATTGGAGGGCTCCAGTATCTCTCAACCGCAAAGCATTATGTTCTGAAATTGGGTTAAAAGGTTAGACTAGGGGGCCGCCTGCTGGATAGTGATAATGACTACCACCGTTACTACTTACAGACCACCATCATCAGCAAATAACTCTAGTAATTGTCATTTATCATCGCCACTCTTCACCTCTCGCTTGCTCTTTTCAAGATTTCACGCTTTTGGTTCGAGACTAGCAAACCAAAACCCGACAACAAAATCTGAAGTTATATCGGTAGTTCCAAGCACACACCCACAATCTTTGCGTTGACAATTCCTTGTTCCAAATGCGCAGCTGAGACGCAACTACCGCAAAGACCACACAAATCGGCCATGTGATGCTCTTTTCTGCTCGATGCTGTGCTCCAGCTCATTATTGAACAAGACAAAAGAAGGGTTGAAGGGTGGAAGAGATTATGTGCATGCTGTTAAGTGCGAGGACCTCTTGAACATTGAAAGGGTTGTGATAAGCGTCGTTGAGGATGGCGTGTGATAGATGCTGTGGGAGATATTATCACATACGACTAGAGAGCGGCGAAAGAGGCGGGGGATGGTGATCAAGGGGTCTTTCTTTGCCTTAAATAGCAGATAGGAACTCTTCATTCCCTGTCTCAGACAAGAGAGGAAGAAACAAGAGAGCAACGGTGAAAGTTATACACTAATGCATTTACGTATTCTGTGGGTCTCAGAACACAACAGCCTGATTGAACAATGGACATTCGGTTCGGGAAAGTGTTTACTCAATCTATACGCGTCTTATTCTTCCTGCCCGTCGTCCCTTGATCTTATGATGATAATAATCGCAACGCACTGCTATGCACTATTAGTGTCCCTGCATCATAAACACCATTGCTAGATTACTCCCTCCTACCATTTCCTAAGCTCGTTGTTCCAGGAGTTAGGGTTAGGGTTCAAAATACACCTCCTCTTCTCAATAGTAGTTGTGTTTTGATTCCAGCCGCTCCCAAATTGCATCTTCTCGACGTACGAGAGGGAACATCTCCAAATAGTAGGACTATCGATTGGTATATTCATCCAACAGAAGCAGAATAGTTAACTGAGCGGATCGATGTCTATTCGACGTTGTTGAGTATGAAGAGAGAGAAGGTCTGATGGAGAAGATGGGGTGAAATTTATATAGGCACAATCAGGGAAAACGGAGACTCGAATAAGTGCAACGGACGCAGATGATGTGTGTGACCCATGATAAAGACAATGCGGAAGGGTGTTGTGAGTCCCATTAGCGGAATAAGAAACATCTGCGATTGATTGCTCATGGAAAAACACCGTTGAGAATCTGAACTGAATGGCTCTATTATAACAGAGATGGATCTCACTCAGGATATCTCGTCATACTACCTAGTTCTATCCTCGATGTTTTATTCTCGAGCTAAACTTACGATACGCTCCAACTCCTCCACGGTCTTTGGGCAATTTGCTGTCAGATTGTCGCAACCATCACGGGTTACAAGGACATCATCCTCGATTCTCACTCCTCCGACTTCCCAGTAATCCTCTAACACGTCGGTATTGATGAACTTACTATGCTTGTCGTCGTGTAGGTATGGTTTGATGATGAATTCGCAAAAGTAGATACCGGGCTCTACGGTAATCATGCTATGATATGGTAACTCTCCTCTAGTACGTAGATAGCGAAACATTGGGTCGGGGTCGTTATAGTTGGCATGACCACCGGTATCATGCGTATCCATACCGAGATAGTGGCCTAGGCCGTGAGGAAAAAATGCGACGCTTGTTCGGGCCTCGAAAATCTCGTCTGTATCGCCCACGAGGATTTTCAACTGAAGCAATCCATCAATCGCGACCCTATGCGCGCGGACATGGACATCCTCCCAAAGTACTCCCTCTTTGATCATTGCCATACATTCTTCCTGCATGCGGAGGACAAGGTTGTAAATTGACTTACTCTCTGGAGTGAATTTACCCTTGATAGGGTAACAACGTGTAATATCGGCAGCGTAGCAGCTCGACTCGGCTCCAGCATCGATAAGAAGATTAAGTTTACCTCCCAGAGGCTTGTCATTATGTACATAATGTAGAGTTGCTGCTGCTTTGCCACTTGCTATGATTTGATGGTAAGCTTGCTCGCGACATCCCCGTTCGATGCAAGACTTGATGAAGATGGCCTCAAGGTCTTGCTCGTTGTGAGCAAATTTGACAGCTTTCATGACCTCGATGTGAGCTTCGACCGAAACCTCGGCGGCATGTTTCATCAGCTCAAGCTCGTAGTCGGTCTTGACTACCCGACACTCCTCGATGGCCGTCTTGATGGTTGTGAAGTCGGTACTAGAAAAGGAGAGAAAGGTGGTCTGATCAGACACCTGGTTCTCTATCGCGTAGACCTTGCCGGAGTACGTAGCAAGATGGGAGTTCAGGCCCGGGGTGGTCTTTACATCGTCAACGTCGTACTTTGCGAAGGCATCCTGGACCATAACCGGAAATCCAGACCAGACGACTTCTTCAGGATCGACAGGGGGAATTAACAACGTTAGTTTTTCCTCTTTCATGTCGTAGGTTAGGAATGAGTCCGGTAGTTCGCATCCCGAGAGGTAAAAGAAATATCGGCGTTGCCGGAAAGGGGCAGCTGAGTCGTTATCCTCCAACATCCGGGTTTTTTGAGCTTCGAGGTAAATCACTCCTTCCGTGCCTCCATTACGAAGAATATAGTCTTTGACTTGCTTTGCGTGCTGTTTTGCCGGGTACTTTCCATTGGGCTTTGAAGGCCCGTCGTGAATATGATCTTTCATAATGATTATTTTTTGTACCTCTCTCAAGGTCTAGTAAGAGTATACCGTATATTCACCCGTACGAGTAGGTGTGCACAAGAGAAGATGCTGGAGTGAGAGTAACACTTATGTAGATGCGAGTGATATCCTCTCCAAGAGTGTTGATTGTTGAAGTCGGCTTGGGTGTTGATAACGGAGTTGATCTAGATAGATGTCCGAAGCTTTGCCGGTCCATCCCCTTGTCGTCCCCTTGGGTTAGAACTAAGGGGTCTCTTTACGTAAGGCTTAAAGAAAACCTAGAGAGGGCCCTGCTAAGGTGCTCCGATATTAAACAATATATCCTGTACAACATTCTTTCTGCTGTGGCGTCCTAAAACCATGCTGTACAGTACCCTAGTCCTATCTGACAAAAGGATGGGGGCGGAAAGCCCTTCCCGTTACCCTCATATATCCTAACTTTAGTTCTAACCTTGTTACAACCTCTGTCGCAAGTTCAAATTCTACTACTCTGTACGAAGGTATCTCGTTGGGTAACTGACCATCTCACTAAATCGTTATAGCTGTTTTTCATCTAAGTTTACCGCGTCTGTACTCTTTACTCGTTTTGTCGTCCTGGAAGTCAGTTGTACTGTGCGTTCGTCAAGCTCGTCGGTCAAGCACTCATGCATGATGCTTGATCAACCTCGGATTCCTCGCAAAATGGCCCTTTCTAGTTGATATCCAAAGCGAAGTTCCGCACCTTACACGCATATCTTGATCTTCAATGGCTCTGGTGCTCCAGCCTTGCTGCATACTCCGAGGAAAGTCTTGGGAGCAGAGAGGTAACGGGACCACAAATCAACCTCTATTTCAGCCACAAAGCGCGCACAAAGTCATTTATAGAAGAGCAGTGACATGCAAGCTTGACGCGAAATGTTTAAAGAGACCGCGTCTTGCTTCGATGTGATGGGCGATTTAGGTTTATCGCATTTCCCACTGGAAGCTTCCTTTGTTGCTGCCATAATGGACGCTCCTCTCGTAGTTAAGCTTCTGACTATAATTTTCGTTACGATATGTAATGCAGAGCCTCTAGTCGACTATGATCGCGGCTTTTCTCGACCCGTGAACAATGGCCCCTTCCCGGAGCTCAGATATCGCAATGAATCATTTGAGATATTCCAAACTCCCGCGTTCGATGCCATATCCGCAGAGCTCCTGGAACCCAGTTCAAACCACGCACAAAGAGACCTTTTTTCACGTCAGAGGACCTGTTTATATTCAAACTATTGTGCGCCGCCATTTCAATAGTTCTAGTGTATTTTTCCCTCTAACGCCTGGTAGATCTCTGCTCGGACGGATTTACATGCTGTCCTAACGGTTCTGATTGCATGGGCAACGGTATATGCTGTCCAACAGGTCAAGAACTTTGCGGATCTTCAGCCTGTTACAACCCGGCGACGGAAAACTGCTGTGGGAACGGGTACCATTGCGAGCGACCATACGTCTGTGCTAATGGGCGTTGTTACCCTCCTTCGTACAGACAATGCGGCTCGACGTTAGTATAACACTTGGATAGCATCCCAGTGGAGGACAAAATCGTTGACACTCACAATGCGCATAGAAACTACTATGATCCAGCTACCCAAGTCTGCTGTGAGGGCGGTGGGACCTGCGACCGCGGTGAGGCATGCTGTGGTAACGGCTACTGCCACGATCCAGCTCGGAGTATATGCTGTACCGGATCTGACCGCGTCTGGACCTGCGCCCCCGACGCCCAATGTTGCGATACTCCAGGTGTGTGTCGCGGACGCGGTGAGATCTGCTGCGAGAACGGCTCCTGCGACGCTGGAGAAAGTTGCTGCGGGAACCAATGTTGTTACAGCTTTGCAACGTGCGGTAGCGACGGTTGGTGCTCTGCGACCACAACCTCGATCCGGACACGTACGCGGGTGCAGACGTTTACCTCCGAGCGTGTTTTCACCCGATCGTCTACTTACGAAGTTGTCTTTACCCGGACGTCGACTTCGGAAGTGGTTGTTGTGCAGAGTCAGACTCCTACTCGGAGTGTTAGCATGCCCCAGATTCCTACACCGAGACTACCGACTCAGGCGGATGAACCAACTCAGAACGGCGATTTCGGCCTCGTTTGCAACGTCACTGGCTCCGTTACCACTGGTACTGGAACAAACGTAGCTTGCGTCGCAGCTGAAACAACATTCACACAAGCTGGTGTCATGGTTCGTGTGAACTGGATCCCTCTATCCGGATGTATTTTCATATTCCTCCTTATAGCTCTTTAACCCCCACTCTTCTGCTCTCTTAATCTGGCCATTAATTTAGTAGTAATACCTATATACCAGTAATGGCCGTGAATTGGATTCAGGTGGATCTGGACTGGATTTTCAACGCGGTTTGACGTGGATTTGGATTCGACTAGTCGTGGATTGGATTTGGATTCGATACTCAAAAAATCCAGGAAATCCGGATCCATATTATAGTTGTAGATTTTTTTTTTTTTAGAAAAAATGGTGTTGTATGTGTCGTTTTGGGTAATGTAGTAGGGGGAGTAGGCCAGAGCATCAGCCATATGGTGCTCTCTGCTCGGGCTTTAACTGTAAATCTCCCAAACAAAATCTTCAAAATTTCCAAATCTATTGTATGCCAATTATCTCATCTCCAATTGATATGGACAGTTTTGTTACTACTCGTTCGTCTGCCCGGGCTGCCGTGCCATCGAAGAAGCTTAGAGAGACTCAAGAGGATGAAACGAACCACTTTACTAATAGTAACCTAAAGTATCCAACACAAATCTATTAACTATCCTCGCATACGACGGCGACGGTGACGGCGACTTGCTTGCCTCAAGGGTGGTACCCTTAATAGCATTACCGTTACTATCTATTCGATGGGCCCGTTCGAAGTGCTTGAGTATATGTGTCCGTCCGTTTTGAGTACCTACTAACACTCAGCTATCCCGGGGCGATCGGGATGATTTCAGAGATTTTATAGATCTAGATACTTACAGATTCGCTCGTACGTAAAGTCCTTCTTGATATCAAGACATAACGTACAGTAGAAATACGAATTTTTATTAACCCCCTACTACATTACCCAAAACAACACCTACAACACCATTTTTTTTTTTAAAAAAAAAAATCTACAACTATAATATGGATCTGGATTTCCTGGATTTTTTGAGTATCGAATCTAAATCCAATCCACGACTAGTCTAATCCAAATCCACGTCAAATCGCGTTGAAAATCCAGTCCAGATCCACCTGAATCCAATCCACGGCCATCACTGATGAAGAGTAAACGCGTATTCCTGAAAAACCAAACCGAGGGGAGAGAAAAGTCAAACTAGGCTACAGCCTGGAAGTTCTGTGGGCTTTCTCGCTTAAGTCGGAAAACTGCGGGCCGAAAAGGGGTTAGGTGAGGTGTTCGGGGGGAGCGTTGCTGGAGCAATATTGGGCGGAACAACTGCTAGCAACCAACCTGGGTAGTTTCAAGCTTCGATGCAAGCGTTCACTTCTGAATATTAAGGCAAAAAGAAGAGTTCATACGGATTAATAGATGAAGTGCAAGTGACTAAAGAGGGAGGGGTACAAATTCTGAATTCTCTATGATAATCGTACAACTGATTTTGAGATCGACGCCGAAGCATAACTGATAGTACAGTTGCAATGAAATCTCATAACTATCCTCCCATCATAACTCCAGGTGCCTATTGATCAACGCCAAAGAATCCACCACTCCTCCGTACAGTGTCGTGCCAGACCATACCGCCACCTCCCTACAACCTAACGCTCAACCCCACAAGTCTGCTTGTTCTTTGCGCAATAGGCGCAACTCTTCGTATAATCTCCTCTATGGGTTCCCGGAACAGACCACCGCCCATCGTACCCGTCAACAAACACTCTACACTCCAACCCCCTCCAGACGCAATTGGAGCACGCCTTCCTTGCCGGCTTACCAGAATTGCCATGGTCGAGCTCCCACTGTATGCCTTTGCCATGGAAGTACTGCCTGTTGGGCCCTTTTCCCTGCAAGCAGTACGCGTAGGGGGCTTCGAGGAACTTGGTGCCGGGGAAGGGGCCAGGGGATGCGGAGGGGCTCATGGCTGCTGGCATCCTGCTGGTATGGTACGGGATGATGGTGGATTGAGGGGCCATATTGGTCGGAATGTTCATCGCGGCTGAGAGAACTGAGGACCAGTACGGCGCCGTATCTACACGGCGAGGGAATGCATAGGGCACTGACCCAGTGGTATTGGCGTAGTTTGGGCCAATTGAATTGATCCATGTTTGCACAGCCGTATTAACTGCATTTTTTTGATCTGTACTTTACGTTAGTATTTGTTTTTAAGATATATCATGAATTAGGCGGTTGAATAGATAATTACGTACTGTACGGTTCTACCACCGCACTCCCAGCTTCCACCGCACCACCAGCTTCCACCGCAGACTCCGAACCTTTGCACTTGTACGGAAAAGACCAACCATCATAAGCGGTGGTGGGATCAGGATATGTGTATGACTTTGTGTTATCCATGTCGTGTACAGTGTTGTGTTATGAAGTAAATAAAGGAGCAAAGATGTGTTGACTGTGAAGATGTTGTTGTGGTTGTGATATTATGTCGATGATGATGAAGGAAAGATGAAGATTTTGACCTTTAAATAATGAGGAACTTCAGTAACTACGGCTAAACAAGTGACCTATTGTGCGTAAATTTGGTTTAGGGTCAGAAATAGGGTTAGGAATAGGAAAGAATGAGGGTCACACGAAAGGTAAGGTACAAACCTACCGTTTGCATGCTCAAAAGGCGCCATATTAGGCTCGACTTTCATTTATTTGTGATTGTCGTATACCAGGACTCTCTAACAGACGATTCATTAAATTCAAATATCCAGGAGCGAAAAGATTATAGATTCTGTACACAAATGTCCAGATACTGAGATACACATAATACATCAAACGCGAAAGGGTGGGAGACGTGTCTCTGAGGCTTTACAACACATATGTTTGTTTATGAATCATGTCTTACACTTTACTCTGTGATATCTAGCACTACTGAGTAACTTTACGCTTGTTGTATAAAAGGAAGGAGAACTGTTTGATCGAGTTTAGTAAAACATATTGCAATTAAGAGTACGTAGCAAAGTTGAAGGTCTGCTAACCAAAAAACGAACACTAAGTCAGGAGTATTTCTGCAATATGAGGATTGAATTTTGTAAGGAGACATCTCGCTACTTGATAGAATGAACTATCGCTAAAACTTACTGGCTGAAGCGAATAAGGAAATTTTAAAAGAAAAGTTTAAAACCCCCGTAATGAGACATGGAATGGAATGAGAGGGACCTGATAGAAAGTATGATTTTACAGAAATCCGAATCCGAAGTATGAACTCCACCGTATTACCATTAGTCAGACAATTCTCCCATTTAGACGTTTCACTCTTATTCAGACTATCAATCCTTCTTAGACGGTCCACCTCCCTTGAACGATTCACCCTATTTGGACGACTCACCCCGCCCAGGTATTTAGTCCTGTTCAGATAATTCGCCCTATTCAGACAATTCACCCTCCTCATAAGCTTCACCCTGCTTAGACGGTTCACCCTTCTCAAGCGACCCACCTAATTTTGGAAGAGGTTTAGCAAGGTCAATGGGGGATCTGTAGCTGGAAAACTCCGCACCTCCACATCCAGCATCATGTCCATTGTTCATTTGGACGCAAGCACGTGCAGCTGCGGCCGAAGGAAGTTTGGAAGAGATGCGAGGTGTAGGTGCAGCTGTAGAAGCCACGCTCGGCGGCTCCGGAGAGTTGAGATCAATAACGATAGCTCTGCGCGCAGGAAGCGGGGGAGGACCCATGGGAGCATTTTGGGGAGGCGCAGTGTTGACGGCGGGTGAAAGGCGTGTGACTTCGTTAAGAGCCTTCAACTTCTGTGCACGATCCGTAAAGATTGCATACTCAGCACGACCGGTCAAGTCGGGCAGGCGTGTGTTATTAGCTGGAGGCTTATGTGGGCTGGATGGTGGCTAGAGAGAATATGAGTTAGTGAATGCTACAGAGTATTTCATCCTGAAGCAGATTGGGAGGAAGAGACGGAAAGGTACAACAATTAGATAAAAGTCAGATGGGTGAAAAGAATAGAGGGAATCGATGTGTATTCATACCGAAGAACTGTCATGATCAACAGGTTCCCGGGCCCTTCCCTTGCCTTTGTCCTGTTTCTGATCTTCGGGCCCGCTAGTCAGTATGCCCCGTTGCATTTGAGAAAAGAATCCCGTAATTGACGGCCTCTTCGGTTCCTGGCCCATATGTTGTGGCTGGTCGTGATAAGGATCGTCCTTATATTGGTCCCAGTTACGCTTGGTCCAATACGATCTTCCAAGATGCGATCCCTAAATATTTGTGTTATTTTCAATCCATACTAGCCCATTTGGTAAAGCTACTCACTTGGTGCACGGGTCTTACAACTTCGAGATTCTGTGGTGGTGCTTGAGCCCTGGGACCAGGCTGAGAAATATTCACGCCACCTTGAGGTTGCATACCGTGTGGAAGGTTCACGCGTTGAAAACTTGCTTGCGAAGGATCCTGTATCCAAACCCGATCTTGTCCCATCAGCAAAGCTTTTCAGAATTATGGAGTAGAATAGTGAAACTGACTCATTCCTGAAGACATATTGGGCCTCAAAATATTGGTAGCGTGAGGTACAAGATGAGTGGCAGCGCCATTATAGGCTTGTGCCATAGATCTAACTGCTTGACCCGCGGTATGAAAATATTGCTCAACACCAGATATCCACTCATTTGACTCTTCAAGCATCCCAATCACCGCAGCTCCTACCTTATCGTCATCCCAGTTGTGTAGACAATCTCCAAGCTTGTTAATAGCGTGTGCATCATATAATGCCTACAGGTGACCGGTTGTATCAGCTTATTGTAAAGAGGGTAAATAAGGAGTACTTACATCGGCAAAAGCACGACTATTGTATGGCGCAGATCCCGGATATAATCTACGAAATAGTTCCGCTAACAATTCATGCGTGAACGCCAACTGGTCGAGTGGTTGAGGGTTTCGAGGAATGTGAACGACACTGTTGATGGAAGATAAAAGAGCTGGACCGAGACGTCTAGATGGTTCCGACGATATGTTAAGCTCGGTAGATGAAGACGAAGACTCATCATGTTGCTGTGGTCGAGTTGAAGACTCATAGTATCGTTGCTGTTGGCCTGAAGACTCATAGTGTCGTTGTTGAGCTGAGGACACATCGTGCTGCTGTTGTTTAGGCATGACTCGATCGCAAGGGCGTTGGCTGAATGTGTAGACAGATGAATATAGACCTCCGGGACTCCCGTGAGGCGTCGAGACAGAAGAGAAGTCCCAAGCCCTAGACAGTTTGAGGAGAAACAACCAAGTGGCCTCAAATCCCGAGAGGATTAAGTGGGCGAGGTGTGTAAGGATGGTGGAAAAAAAGGAAAAAGAAAATTTACGCAAAGATATGGAGCAGCCGAGGTCAGCTGACTGTCGTGATGATAAGAGACTGCCGCGAACTTGACGTGTACTCAGTCAAAGAGCGTTGGAGCAAAAGCGGTAGGACAGCTTCAACTTCGGTCGAGTATGATGAAGCAGCTTGGCCAAAGGGTGTTAGAGCAAAGACAAAAAGGAATTAGAGAAAAGAACTTAGGAGTGTGGGAGATGTAACGGCGAAGAGGCGGAGAAAAGCACAAGGCTAGTTGAGGGAAAAGAGGAAGTATCTATGTCACACACTTGACCTGTTAAGTTGATGCAGGATTCTGTAGACACGTGACCAATTCGTGTGTGGATGCAAAGGTCACAGAGTAGGTAGCGGTCTGAATGCCTGAGAAGATGGGCCGAAAGAATTGTAAGAAAAGCTTGGGACACATATAAGGGATGAATGAGGACGTGCAGAGGTCAGGTATTTGTTTGCGCAGAAGATTACAGACATGTGAGCAATAAAGAAAATAATGCACAATGTAATCGTGACCGCCCAACATCACGTGTTCAGCTGAAGGACAAGTAATGAATGTATGTTGTGAATTATGCGGGTAATTTTCGGTCCAGTGACTTGAGATACCTGAATGCTTGAAGAGATATAAAAGAACTACTGGCAGTACTTTTGACGAGAAGAAATGGAGATATTGGAAGAAAATCCGAATAGATCATACAACCTAGGAAATGGAAGATCGGGACTGCTACGAGGGACGAGAAATTAGGACTCGCCGACCCCTTTATAGTAGTACTTTAAGAGTAAATAATCGCACTTAGCCGACTACACCGATGATGCACCTCCGTAACGCCCTTTCAATACCACACTACGCCTAAGAACTCCACGCTGAAGTGTTCAGTTGCAGGGCAAGCTTAAGCATCCTGTGAACCATTCGGTTGCTTGCTACTCTTGTCTTTCTTCCTTTTCTTAACTCGGCTTTCTCCTTCCTTGCTTTCTACCAGTTCCGCCTGCTTACGTTTCTTCTCCTTTCTAATTGAGTCTTCCTTGGGAGGCTCGAATTCTTGCA
Source organism: Patellaria atrata CBS 101060 (assembly GCA_010093705.1). NCBI lineage: Eukaryota > Fungi > Ascomycota > Dothideomycetes > Patellariales > Patellariaceae > Patellaria > Patellaria atrata. The sequence continues at coordinate 568,628 of MU006105.1, forward strand.
TCCTCGCTTTCTTCTTCTCCTCTTGCTTTGCGCGCTGTTTCTCTTCCCTTTCTTGTTTCGCGGCTCTTTCTTTTACTTGGGTACTAAGGAAGGCCTCACCACTCTCGTGCATAAGGTCGATTTTGCTCTTTTCCGGTGGATTTGGGAAGGGGGTATAGACCTTCTTGCTCTTGTCGGTGATCTTGAAAGGTTTCTTCCGCTTGCTAAGGGTTCGTGCTTTGAAATCTGGGAGAAATCTATCCCAGCTCTCGTTTTTGAGATCTGGATCGTTTGCGAGTTCGCGTTTAATCATGAGAGTCTTGATGTTATAGATGGGATGAATATTGGCCATACACTCTTCTACTACCTTTCGAACTGATTTGAGACCTTTGAAGCCACCCATTGCACTAACAGTATTGCCTTGGACCAGAATGTAACATCTTGTTAAAAGTTCTAATGCTTTCAATGTGCTCCCATTTGGTCCCAATATTCGCTGGCGTCTCTTTACGAAACGATCTTTGTTGCGTACCAGGTTTCTAATCTTGATGATATCGGCTGCCATACCATCTTCTAGAATCTTTACAGCTTGGGGGGCAGGAACGGAGCGGGCAAGGAGCTTGATGAGGTCTCGAGCTTTGAGGATAATCGCTGGATCCCAGGTCTTCCTAGTGGTTTTGACAGTCATAGACCCTTCTATAAGATCGAGAGTGCAGGCAACGCCGTGCGCAGAGAGTGAGCGGGTGATCAGTGGCCATGCTTCTCTAAGGTAGACTTCGCGATACTTCGGAAACACTTTAAATTGATTAGTGTTCGATTGATGCGAAATACGCAGTGAAAGAACAATCTAAACCTACGAGTCACGAAAGATGATTCTTCTGTAAGAGGGCCTGCGATATTATCTTTTGGCTCGAATTTTTCTTCCTGTATGCTCAGTGATTAGTGCTTTACCATTAATAGAAAGAAGATTCATCATACCTTCCATTTATCTATCTCTTCAGTATCCCACGGCTTTTCCACATTATGCGTGCTAGGCATCTCTGCGGTGTGTGAACGATACTCGTAGAGGTAAGGTGAGCAGTACACGAAGGATTGCGCGTCGTGAGGTTCAGAAAAGTTGATATGGTCAAGGCGGTGGAGAGTGGCAATACTAGGTAGAGCGTGGGGGGCAAAGGCTGGTCGAAAAGGTCGTGGCCAACAAAAATACTGATAACAACACCGCAAGAAATGCTCTAAACAAAGTCAAACTCGGGGATCACGGAGGTCAGAGTATTTAAAAGCTATACTGCAAGTTTGAGTTTTCTATCTTTCAAAGTGGTGTTGTTATTTTTGGTCTAAGTCGTAATGGAAGCCTTGGGGCACAGTACAACTAATTAACCACCCCAAACTGGCAAACTCTGTTTTTTTTACAACCTAATATATCTCCTAACTACGACGAAGTGATATATTTTCCTTATATCCAAGCTAGATATGTACCAAATGCAACAATTCAGTCAACCATAGCATAAAGGAAGCAATCATTCTAGGACCTCCCCTTCCGAACCTTCTGTGCCATCCTTCGGCCCAAAGTATAAAATATCGTGTAGACACTGCGTCCATATGCCATCCTCAATTCTCCACCAGTACTTTACCTTAACAAGCAGACCCTGATTGCCCTCGTTCCACAAATCTACTCTCATCCCCTTCCAACCCTCCCGTTTAGCTCTCTCAGCTAGCTCCTCTGCCGTTGCAATCCCAGTCGGAGCAACATGCGCATCTGTCCCATATTCCGCTTCCTCATCCGACTTTAGTGCCCGGATAGAATAGAGGCCCTTTGCTTTAGTTCCGGGTACCTCTCTATCCGCATCTATGGCTTCAGAAGGTGCAGGATTGATGCCGGATGCAGCGGCTTCATGAAGATAGCGGACGATAGTTTGACGGTCTCTCGCCGCATATGAGGGGATTGGACGACATATCTGTAGACATGTGGGAGAGAAGAAGAGACCTTTGGCATCGATATTTTTGGTATGGCGGTATGAGTGATATAAAGATTTTAGATGGGTAGTAGTCTCCACGTCACTGGTAGAACTAGTCGCCATGGCCATGAATCAATCTGCTTGTATACCTGCAAGACGTGCTGTAAAGAAGATGCAGCTAGTATTTCAATCTACCATCAAACGTATCCGATCGAAAGCGGTGTCAATAATGTAAAGATACAGTGGCATATAGTGAGTATACCCACCGCCATACAAGAGCTGCCAACAAACTACCAATTAGCAGATACCAGTTGCTGAGTCACCAATTTGATCTGTTGAATTTGTTGTCGCCGGCACGTCACGCAAGCATCGTTCGTGTTCATGACTCGTGCAACCATAATCGACGTGAAAGTGCGTCAGTTGTTGAGGTTGAAAGGGGAATCTTGGTGCAAGAGAATTTAGTTTTCTACCACAACTCTCCCCCACCACCTACAACCTCCCCTAAAAGCCATCATAGTGATTAAATCCCATTGAAGAACAATGTCCCGTTATCAATTCCCAACCAAACCAAAGGCAAACCCTGAAGCCGTTGTCTCCGGAGATAAGTATAGGTTTACTGTACTGACGGACCGCTTGATTCGGTATGAGTGGGCCGAAGATGGCATATTTGAGGATCGGGCGTCATGCTTCGCCATCAATCGCGACTTTCCCGTTCCCGAATTCCGTGTAGTAGACCGAGAAGCCGATTTGGAGATCATTACGAAGTATTTTCACTTGACTTATAACAAGAAAGACTTCACTACTAGCGGTCTCAACATCACCTTCCAAGGCACAACCATATGGATGTTCAATTCTATCACATGGCGTTACGATGGAAAGAGTTCAGGAGATCTAGGGGGGACAGCACGTACTCTGGATTTTACCAATGGCCCTATCCCACTGGAACCAGGTGTATGCTCTAGGACAGGTATTGCTTGCATGGAGGATAGTGAGTCTATGCTTTTCGAAGACGATGGTTGGATTGGCACTCGTAAACCAGGAAACCGAAAGGATGGATACGTATTTCTGTATGGCGATGACTATCTTGGGGCGGTGAAAGCATTGCACGCTCTATCCGGTAAGCAACCATTGATTCCCCGCTGGGCACTCGGAAATTGGTGGTCTCGATACTACGCTTACTCTGCGGATGAGTACCTCTCTCTCATGGATGAGTTCACGGATAAGGAGATACCCTTATCTGTAGCCGTGATCGATATGGATTGGCACATAACAGACGTCCCACCACAATATGGCACTGGATGGACTGGCTACACCTGGAATCGGAAGCTATTCCCTGATCCAGCAGGCTTCCTCGCCGAATTACATAAACGCAAACTTAAGGTCACCCTCAACGATCATCCAGCCGACGGTGTTCGAATCTTCGAAGACAAATACGAAGACATGGCCAAAGCACTTGGTATTGACCACATAAACAAAGAACCCATCCCCTTCGACCCCACCAACCGCAAATTCCTAGATGCATTCTTCGATGTCCTAAAACGGAAGATCGAGGGTCAAGGCTGTGATTTCTGGTGGCTTGACTGGCAACAAGGCTCCAGCTGTCGCATCGAAGGTATCGATCCCCTTTGGATTCTCAATCACTACCAATACCTGGACAGCGCCCGTGACAACAAGCGTCCCGTCACATTTTCCCGATTCGCAGGACCAGGCTCGCATCGCTACCCCATTGGCTTTTCTGGCGACACTCACACTACCTGGAAAGAACTACACTGGCAGCCCGAATTCACCGCTACGGCCTCCAACGTCGGATATGGATGGTGGAGCCACGACATTGGCGGCCACATGCATGGTGGCCGCGATGACGAGCTCTCAGCTCGCTGGGTCCAGTTTGGGATGTGGTCGCCCATCCTACGCCTCCACTCCTCCAACAACCCCTTCAACTCCAAAGAACCCTGGCTCTACGACGCAGAAGCATCTCAAGTCATGAAAAAGGCCATGATCCTCCGCCATTCACTAATCCCATACCTCTACACCGCCAATGCCCGCGGGCACGTCGAAGATGAACCCCTATTAATGCCCATGTACTGGAAGTATCCCCGCAGCCGCTCCGCCTACGCGGTGCCAAACCAGTACTTCTTCGGCTCCGAACTCATCGTCGCGCCCGTCACGACACCCCGCTCCAAAGCGACCCATCTCGCCCGCACCCGCGTCTGGTTGCCTCCAGGCCGCCACATCGACATCTTCAGCGGCGACGTCTACGACGGCTCCCGCGAGTTCTGGGCCCACCGCACCCTCGCGCAAACCCCCGTCTTTGCGCGCGAAGGCTCCATCATCCCCCTAGGCAGCAGCAAGGAGCACTGGAACGGCGCGGAGCTACCTACAGACATCCACCTCATCGTTGTGGTGGGGCAAGACGGATCCTTCGAGCTCCTCGAGGACGAAGGAACCGGCGCCGACGCCCACGAAGCCGAATTTGCCCGCACGCCTATAAAGTGGGAGCAGGCGAGTGGGAAGCTGACGATCGGCCCTGTGGTCGATGACAACAACGTCATCCCCTACGAACGCAAATGGACGGTCCATTTCCTCGGCTGCTCAGACATTCGTCTCGAGAAGAACGAGGCGTTCCAGCTCGGTCATCGCAGAATTAGATATAACAGCGGTAATCTCGCTCACGGGGCCACCGTCACCCTTTCCATTTTCCGCGATACCTCGTCCGCAACCGTCATCCAAGTGGGGGAGAATCTGCAGCTCGACGTGCTGGATGTGCCGAAACGGTGCTATCCCATCGTGTATACGAGCGCGACGGAATATGATAAGAAGAGCGTGGTGTGGGAGATTCTGGAGGAGACGGGGCAGTCGTTCAATGTGCGGGCGTCGAAGTTGCTGAGTTGTGATATCGAGCAGGATTTGAAGGATGCGCTTGTGGAGGTTTTGTTGGCGGATAGGAGGATACCGTTGGTCCGTTGATGATAATACGATGAGATGAAGATATGACGTGCATCATAGAGACACTATAGAAGATAAAGGGGGAATAACGACCTTGATGATTGAAGATAGAGTTGTTGGATAGACGCTACACTCGTAGTAGAGGATATAGTAGAAAAGACTTAGAGATAGATGTTAGATAACAAGTGCGAGGTAATGATAAAGTAAATTCATATGCATTTCTTACTATCCCAGGGTATCTCCAAGTCGTCTTTTCCAACTCATGATACTTACAGAAGCATCTCACATCCGCGTCATAACCATAATCCAGCCCCAAACAAACCCATCCAAATCTGAATCCAACCCAACGTAAGTTCCATATTTACGACACCAATCCGCTTGAACCCAAACCCCAAATTAAACCCCCTCCTTCCTAACCTTCGCCTCCCCATCCAAACTCCCCATCCTCTGCAACCTCTTCGCAACATTATCCCCCAACAACCCCTCCATATTCGGCACAAAACAACTACTAACAATCAACAGTACGGAGAACGGAATGGTAACATAAAAGATCCAATGAAAAGTCCTCACATACGCCTCCGTGATCGCCTTTCCCGTGGCCTCCAGTACCGCAGGCGTCACGTCCGGGACCGCGGTAAAATTCCCCGTTGAGACACCCGCCAGCAGCGCAGGGATCGAGTGGGCGGGCAGACCGGCGGACGTCGCCGCGGAGGTCACGTACGAGGGTATGTACTCCCCGGACTTATTGATCAGGATCGAGACATAGATAGCCTGGGACACCGCGCCGCCGAGGGCGCGTATGGAGCCCATGACACCGGTCGCTAGCCCTATATCCTGGGGTTCCATGACCAGCGTAATACCAGGGAACGCGATATTATCGATCCAGCCGATGGCAAAACAACCCAAGACACCGAACGCAATCGTCAACGCATGGGTGTCTTGCCCCAGGGCCGCAAGCCCGCCGACGAAGACGGTGCTGAGGATGGACAGGATGATGCATTGCCATTTCACCTTGGGGAGGTATGATATGGCGAAGCCACCGAAGACTTGGCCGAGGAGAATCCCACCGCCGACGACGCTGGATTGCCAGCCTACTTCTTTCACGGAGGTGGTGTAGACGGTGCTTATGAGCGTGGGCCAGATTACGGTCATGCTGTAGTAGACCATGGCGCCTATGCAAGCGATGGCGCAGATGGCGACGTAGCCGATGTTCTTGAAAAGGCGCGGGGGCATTAGAGGTTGACCTTTGAAGATGTATTGTTCTAGAGGGGTTAGGGGGTGGTTTGAATTGAGTGGGGGGGGGGAGGGGGTTGATGTAGGATGTGTTTTAGGGATTGGAGGACTTACCGTATAACCCGAATGCGATTAGCGTTACTATGCCAACGACAATAGTAGCGATGACTCTAGCGCTCGACCATGGATACGCTTGTCCGCCCCATGATAGACCGATGAGGAACAAAACGCACCCGGCGACGAAGAGAAACATGCCCACGAAATCGAGCTCCTTGAATTGTTGCCACTTGCTCTTTCCATGGACGTGAAGTTGGTCATAAGTAGGCGGGTGATACAAAAACTGATAAAGAACCAATGTGATACCGGCGAAGATGATCCCGAGATAATAACTCCACCTCCACCCTTGCTTCGTATTATCGATGAAGCTCCTCGCGATGATAGGACCGAAGACCGCGAAGGGAAGGGAAGACAGAAACACCAACGTCACGATGGGACCTCTCTGCTTATTCGGCACTAGTTCTCCGAGCACGATGCCGAAGGATAGCTGGCCTGCTGCTGCAATACCGTTGCACGCGTTCGCCCCGATGAGCGTCTCCATACTGCCCGCCGTGGCACCGACAATGTTGCCCACGAGACTGAGGACAGTCGTGCCCATAACCATCCACTTGCGGCCGAAGATATCCGACAGTCTTCCCACGAGGAGGAAACCGATGGCGGAACCGAGAACCCATACGGTACTAACCCAGCCCATATTCTCCGAGGGGCCAATATCCGCATTGATCAGGGCGCTGGAACCACATTAGCGAGTAATCCCTTTGATGAGGGAAGGAAGATAGTACAGAGTATTTGCGGGCAAGACCCATCCTAAGTAGGCGCATATGCTACCCGTACAGACTGCGATCACGGTGCCGATGAAGGAGACGCTGGTGTAGTAGCCTTTAGGCATCTCGTTTAACTCGCCGCCGATGGCGTGGGTGTCGACCATATCGATGTGGCCGTCTGCGTGAACTGTCTTCACTGCATCGACGTATTCGACATGTTCGGCGGAGGAGGCTGAGTCGACCTTCTCATTTCTCATCTTTTCAGACATTGTGTATGGGTAGATAGGGACTATGTAATGGTTAAAATATGAAGAAACGAGAGAGTCCTATGTGGGAAGGAATAGCAGACCTGAGAAAGCAACGAAAGGAAGAAGGTAGGCATGATATATAGCATTTGATAGCGTTGTGTCCTTGTTGGAGGAGTAACTTGACTTGCGGAGCATTTCATGTTAGCTATCATCAAAAATCTAGAACCAGGTTCTACCACGAGGTAAGAGAACCAATAGTAGACTAAGATTAGCCAGAACAGATGGATTTTCCACATTTAGTATCACTGGTGGACTAAAAGAACGAATGAGAGGTCAGGATGATGTACGGAGTGTTCCAGCAATACGGCTTTGGAACGGCAAATCTGGAAACTTTGTAACCGGGAGCGAACTATCTTCCCCAAACCCCAGACGCCGGAAAAGCTAACCACGACGTCGACTCAAAGCTTGAATATAGATAGTATCAGGCCAAGCTGCCATGCGGGGAAGCTTAAAAGGACGAGATCTGGGGAAGAACTAATTGACTCAATATCAGAACCAAAGGCCTTATTCACGAATCGAGAGCTACACTAACCATTGCCGCGTATTGGACGCGCCACAGAGCCCACGGCCTGATCTGTTCGTACAGCCTTGCTGAAAACGTTTTCCGACAGACAGCATGATGAATCAGCGCTACCATACAATCCACATCAGTCCCCAAACACATTCAAAATAGAAGAGCGAGAACTTCGAACTAACCTTTGCGGCGTAAAACACGCACAGCAAACCCAAAAAGCTCTCTCTTCAAAGTCCGAAACCCAGACCTCCACCTCAGCAACACCATATTTCAGGTGTCTCTCGACGCGTACAGGAACGCGTGGTAGGCGTTCAGGCGCCGAGAAGTCGGAGGTGGAGGCCTGGGCTCGTCCCTCACCGACTCCACCAATGTCGTCTCGGACTCCCACCCGCGGGAGCCCGGTTCCATATCCGCCAGTTCTCGGGCTGGCGACTTGCTACGCCTGAAGGCGCGAGTCCAGGACCTGACTCGGCCCCACAGCTGATCGAAGTGGCGTCTTATGACGCCGCACCTCTCTCGCCTGTGTGGTGCTGTTCCGTACATGTTGTGATTTTGTACGAGGAGAGAGATTGTAGAGGTGTGATGAGAGAGGGAGAGAATTGTGAGGGGTGGAGAGTGAGGTTTGTTATAATTGGGGAAAGAGGGACAGAGAGAAGCAGAGATTTTGCCCTTCCTGTGTGACTTCTATTTAGGTGAAAGAGACAACCGGGCACTGCGGATGTGGTCAGCTTCGACTACCCTTTTGGGATTAACTACCCTACTGTAATATATTGATAACTCACAAGTTACGGTATACGGGCTGGTCGAAACGTTACTGACGGGTATAGTGCCTCCCCCTTTTTAGGGATAGGTCATGTAATGGTGGAGTATTCCTTGAGTCAAGATCACTATCGTTCACTCTATCTAACCCTGAATATTCTTCAAGCATGGTGTATTAATTCCCTATTCATTATGTATATCTGCTGTGTTCACATTGTAGAAGTTTGTACAATTTGATACAATAAACTATGTTGTGATTCACCTGTATGTTTTCCTCAAGCTCCTTTTCCAGTACGTCATATGGGGACTGAGAAGCGTACAATGTCTTTAAACATCGTTGAGGCCTTATAATCCCTAAAAAAGAAAAATCACTATACCGCAGTTGTTTTATTATTTCGTAAAATTAGTCTACCCGTATGAAATATAAGTGTTTGTTTGTGGCAACCTAAACGCTACCCGAAGCTCTATCACCTTCACTTCCAATTCATTACAGATTCTGCCCCCGCCTTCGCCACAAACAGACCGCCTATATAGGGATCTATACGGAATACTACTTCTGCTAATATTTTTCTTGTGGGGTAGCCCGGTCTTCCCTTAGAACTATCCATCCGTCGTTATTCTAGTCACTTTATAGTCTTGAAGCTTAGGACATCTTAACACCTCTGGTCCAAATCAACACAATCTTGCGTAGCATCTTGGGGATCTGGGCGCAAACTTGTTACGAACGGCAGCAACTTTCAAAGAACATCTTCAGCAGTTCTGGACCATTTACATCCACGTACACTTCCGAGACTAAGAATCTACAGTCAATCCAGGCTGTCGATCTTAATAGCGTATGACGGGAATCATACTAAGAATCTAGAAATACAGAAGGAATCGAATCCAGATAAGTTTAAGTTGATTTCCGGCCTCCTACAATGGTCTAACTACTTTCTACTATCTATCCTCTCTATTCAGGTATAAACACCATCCGAGACAGCTTGTAGTAAACGTCACTGATTCTCTGAGTAAACAAGAATCCCGATCCACCATTAACTAGCAAATGAACGGGTATCGAAGCTTGAGTTACTACTTGGAATGCCAGGTCACTTTGCGATACATCCAGCGGATGACGACATGAGTCCTCTCGAGAATACTATCCAAACTAGCTGCAGAAGGGGAAACAACGTGACCGGAGCGCTACCTCCACCAGATAGGAGGCCGCCGGAAGACCTAGCAGGATTGGATAGAATGAATCCCGAAGAAATGGCCAGCTCATCGAACAATCACATTCGCTGCCCTATACATCTGCTATAAAACTGGAAGAAAACAATGAGTCGTACAGTTTGAATCTGACAGCATTATTACACACCCTAATACACTGTCAATCATATTTTAAACTGACGATTATAGTTTGTACCCTTACGGACCATGGAAATTGAAGGTCCGCGCCATGCTTGAGGATATTACATGTAAACAATGAACTTTCCGGAGGACACAACGACAATCCAAAAGGCTACGTTTTACTTTCTTGAAAAACGATCAGAATATCTTTAGTTCACTTGTACATATCATACCCTTAAAATCTGATTACACCACAACACGTTTTGCTGCTAAGATATGCTCACATAAGAAATGCTGTGATAGGAGAATACACAATTCCGAAACACAAAACAGCCATCCAAAAGGCGAATCGTACAGTTTACAAAGGCTAAACGCTATACCAATAAGTCCCCCAAGTCTCCATATCAATCATAGCAAACCTGACTCCAATAACAACACTAAAAACAGAAACAGAAACAATACCCCAACCCCAAAAACCCAATCCCACACAAAAAATCCAGATATAGTACAGTACCGCGCCCTCCGAACGCTTAAACAACTAACCAAACAAGCCCCTAACCGCCCTAACAATCTTCTTCCACCCCGTCCTCTTCCCCCTCTTCTCCCCCTTCGGCGTCGGTCTCGGACTCCGTCCCCTCATAACCCTCTCCGCGAACGCAACTTCCCGCTCGCTCGTTCCCGGTTCCGACTCCACACAATTCCCCTTCATACCCGCGGCACCGACCCCCGTACACGTAGCCGCCCCTCCCTCATAAGAATCCTCAACCCACTCCCCCCTCCCCAGCATAAGAGGGCCAGACGTACCACACCCGTTCCCGATGCTAATCTCGGTGTGGGCATAGTAAACCGGTACCTCCCCATACGCATCCTCCCCATACACAACCCCCCATCTCCGTCTATCCTCGTCATATCCCACACCCCCATACCTCTCCTCCGACCTCTGCACACCCCCATCCCGCACCCCGTACCCCGAGACGGAAAAAGGATCGTAAGACTCGAAGAGGTACAGGGGATCCGCGTAGGGCCGTGCTGTTTCGGGATCGAAACTCCGGAGCCAGGCGTGCAGGGAGTCTGAGGATTTCTTGTGGCGGGAGGAGGATAGGGAGGAGGTGGTTAGGGAGGAGGTGTAGAGCGTCCTCGTGTCCAAGGGGTGGTATGTGGGATTTGTGGCGGGTGTGTATGCGTGCATTTTTTTTGGTGGTGTTGGATGAACGTGGGATTAAGGGTGTGAGGTGGATTCGGTACGATAAATTCTTTCCGGTACAAATTGTATAAAGTTATACGAGGAGGTGAAAGAGGTGGATGTTGTGTTGTGGTGTTAATGTACTATATGGTCGGTAGACTTGGTACCAGTTGGTACAATTTGAATTTAGTCTTTTTCGTGAAAGTGAGAAAGTGTCTGTACGATGAGAGTCAAGACAAACGTGAAGATGGTAGGAAAAGCTGGGAAATTTAAGAGCTTATATATGAGGTGGTGTACAGTCAAAAGTCAAACCCACAGTCAAAAGTACGATTTCACCAGCATCGCCGGATCGGGGTTGACAGGTACAGATGTATAGTTAAAAGTACAATCTGTACAGCGGTACTGCAGTACCAGTGTTAGCCGGACAGAAACCCGTAATACCTCCACCGTAAACCCACGAGCATCGTCAAAACTATACAGCTAGTCAAGTGAACGGAAACCTCTAAACGAACCGCATCCACTGTAATCAACTTTTCATTTCAGAAATCGGTATAGTACACACTAACTAGCTCACAGATCAAGGGATGATATTTCCACCCCAACTCCAAGAACACCTAATCGCTTGATGCAAGCCCAATCCAACCTCAGACTCCTCACTCATGCATGGAGACCTCTCTTCTCGCTCTCGGAGAAGAAGATAATCATACGCCAAAGTTTCTTGACAAGACCTTCAGCTTCCTCCTCAAGTGCCTATATCAAATATTAGCATGTAACCCAACATTAGATTCGCCACGACACATAGCAAGCACGAAAAGCAGAGAGTATCAAAAAGGAAAGAAAAAAAGGGGGAAAGGAAACGGCAAACATACCCCTTCAAGCTCCCTAACCAACTCTTCCGGATTCCCTTTCTTCCTGATATAGCTCTCGGCGACATCGACAAGCATCTGTTCTTGCACGCCCAAATACTCCATAACCTTCTTCTCGACAAACGGCCTCAACTGCTCCGTAATAACCGCATCTTCTACGAATTCCCATTTGATAGGCCAATTCCATAATCCCTCTTTCGACGTTGGGATATCGCCCGCTAACTGCCGAGCAGCAGCCTGCCTATCTTCATCAGAGAGCGCAGCACCCTCCTCTCTCGTCTCGACCTTGAGCGGCTTGAGCGTACGCTTGACCGAAGTTTCCTCTTCCTCCTCATTTTCAAGCAGTCCTTCGACCTCAGCAGCGCTCCTCTTCGGCGGTGCTGTTTGCGTCTTCTGCACTGCGGCACCGAAGGACATCTTGAACCGCTGTGGTTCTTGCTTGGGTGCCTCCATCCTCGGACCCATTTGTGCGAGAAAGGAGTCTGCCTTACCACGTGCTTGTTCCTTCTGATGATCTTCTCTGACTTTCTCGCGTTGTTCTGCGATACGATCGAGTTCGTCAGATTTATCTTCGACAGTGCGGAATTGAGCTCTCTTGCGAAGCCAAAGACTACGATCACGGTAGTATTCCTCCATGTTACGAGATGCTTCCAACTCATCATTCCATTCGTTGTGCTTCTTTGCTGAAGCAGCGAAGGCTCGTTGCTCGTTGATTTCGTCATCTTTTGCTTGAGCACGGTCTCGTTCGGTAGCAGCCGTGTTTCGACGCTCACGGTTGAGCCACCGGCGTTCGTTGTCGAGATAAATCTTTTCAAGCTCTGCTTCCTTCTTCTCTCTACGCCTACGTTCGAGTTCTTCATCGCTAGCAGAATCGTCCTCTTCGGAAAGACCGTACCAAGGTCCGTTATTCGAACCGTTAACAAAAGAAATACCTCCTTGATAATCTCTTGGCATTTGCCCTTGGTAACCCTTTGGTCCACTAGGCGCACCTTGTATACCTCTTTCAGCTCTCGGTCCCAAAGGAATGCCATTAGCACCACCAGCAGGACCAGTTGGCACAGAAATAGGTGGTGATGCGAGACGATTTACGCGCCCAGCCATGCTCCTTTGACGTTCAAGTGCTTCTCGTTCCTCTTCTTGTTTCAATCGTTCCATATCTCGTCTGTTACTGCGATCACGGAATGCCGCAATTTCAGCAGCAACGGTCTCTCGCATCTCCTCGGGGATATCCGCCAATTCTTCCTCCTGAGTAAGGGGAATGGTCACGACTTCTGCCGGGTTAGTTTCTTGCTTGACCTCCCCATCACCCATCTTGATATCGCCATCATGGTCGTATGAGACATCTGCTTGAGGCTTCTTTAAACCCTCGAGGACGCTGTTGAGCGCTTCCCTTGCTGTATCACAACGAAACTGGTGAGTGGACTCATCTTCATTTCGACGAGTTCTCCATTCCTCTGCGTACTTGATAGAATTCTCATCCACCACGACCTAGAGTGGTTAGCTTATCTATGTTTCTCACGAAAATGTTTGCCTAAACACATGACTCACTAAAAGTTTGATCATCTCCGGCTTCTCATCCTCATCCTCTTCTTTCTTGACACCATTCATTTGCTGTTTCCTAACCGGAACCCTAATATCCCGCAGAATTTCCGCAGCAGTCTCCAAACTTTCCGCATCCTCATACTCAGCAAAACCAAAGGTGCAAGTTTTGTTATCAGCATCCGTAGCTCTTGACCATCTACGAAGATTACCCGCCGTACGCAATATCCTCTCAAGGTTCTCATCGCTGCCTATGCCCTCGGTAATATTGCCGATGAAAATCGTGCGCATAATTTCTTCTCTCGTAGGTGGCGCAAGAGCCATCATGTTCTCCCGTACTTGCTGTCTTTGCTGCTCTGTGCTATTATAATCGCGCCCCATACCTAAACCTCGTCTTCCACCGAGTTGTTCTTGATTGCTACTCTTGCGGCCATCTTGTTCCATAGACTTGTTTGGTCCACTAGTTCCTAATCTGATGACGGGTGCACTGAAGTTGATATTGGGCATATTGGGAGGAGGCTGGAAGTTCGGGGGTAGTCCTCCTCCTGGTCGACCTGGGAGTGAAGATTGAGCTTGCTGAACACCTGGTGGAGCACCAACGCCTGGAGGAGGACCTGTAAGTCTAGTTAGAGAAGCTGTTCGTCAGAACGTAGATATGGATGGAAAATATACCCATTCCAGGTGCGCCAGCCATCCCCGGAGGTGGAGCGCCCGCTCCAGGAAATCCAGCGTAACTTGGAGGACGTCCATATTGACCTGCACATTTGCGAAATTTAGCCATGGTGCTCAAACTCAAAAAGCTGTAGTAAAGAAAAGCTGGAATCAGTAGCATACCCGGATAGTTGTACATTGTCGCAGGGCTTAGGGAAAGTGAAGCTGGAAAATGTGAACTGGGGAAAGTGCAAACCAAATAACAAATTCGCAAAGAAAAGAAAAGGTAGTTGCGACTTGAAAAGTGGTCCAACGAGGTTGTTCTACGTAGTGGAGGTTGACGTTCAAGAACGCGAAAAGTAGGTGCGGCTCCGCGTCGAGGTCTTGAAAATTCAGAACTTTTGGACCTCACTCCGCGACCTCATCCATCTCATCAACCACACAAACAATGAGATAATAGATAATAGAGGGCAAGTAACATCAATTGCAATAAAACATTTGTCTAACGATGCGCACAGTTCAGAATGGAAGTTCGAAAAGCGGGAGAAGCGCTCTGGCGCACTCAACGCTCCCTTTTTTCATCCTCCTCTTCCATCCCACGACTCCAATTCCTCAACTCAAGACGCTGCCTCTCCACCACACCTCCATCATCCCAACGAAGCGCAGCAACAGCCTCCGAACTGTTCTCCTCCGTCCAAGAATCTTCGTCTTCCTCATCTAGCCAACCTCGCCCCCAACACCCAAAGCGACCACCGCAACCACAATACCCCATCCGTCCTCTGAAAGGAATCTCCGAATCCCTCACCTCCGCCATGTCCTACAGGCGCGAACATCCACCACGAACCCCCACCACGATACCGGACCAACCCAAAACCTCCCGCACGCGAGACCCCTTCGGCTCCGAATTCAGTCCCCGTCGCCCTCCTCCCCCACCCAACATCGCAGACACCGCTCCCTCCTCCGTCTCTCTGATCGACGACATCACCACCTCCCTGACGAACAACATGCCGTACTACGCGCGCACGCCGAACTACACCCTCGGCGCGCGCCTGCAAGCCCCGATTCCGAAACTGCCGCTGGGTCCGAAGATCGGGCGCACGATCGACATCAACCCCCATCGCGGCATGGATATAGGTCGTGGTATCAAGCAGCTAGGCATCATGTTGGCAAGGAATAAGGTCCAGGCGGATTTGTACAGACAGAGGTATCACGAGCGGCCCGGGTTGAAGAGAAAGAGGTTGCATAGTCAGCGGTGGAGACGGCGGTTTAGGGAGGGGTTTAATGCGGCGGTACGTAGGGTGCAGAAGATGACGCATCAGGGGTGGTAGGGGATGAAATAGAGTCCCAGGGAGCCCGTTACCTAGTGGAAATGGTCAGTTGTGGCCGGTTTGGAGGGCCGGCGCTGAGAACTGTGTAGACGGGATTAAGATGAGGTTCGCTCTTTGCACTGTAAAATAGTAGGGTGGAGCTCATAGATTGACATCTTTATTATATCTTGTGCGAAAAAATCGGGAGATATGTAGAATCATATATACATATTGAATACGCTAATCAGCATGCATGTCTCAGATCCTTAGCAACAAAGTCTACCATGACCTCCGCTGAACCGATGACAGACCATGTAGAACTCCGAACCGGGCATATCACCCTCTCCGTAACCGTATATCGAACACGCATTCACAAGCCAAATCCGCACGATCACGGACCGTCCGCTAAAACCATTTATAACCCATAAAAAAAAATCCAATAACCAACCGATATACATATATATAACCCTCCTCCTCTCTTCCTCCCTCCTCTCCCCCTAATCCCGCTTCCCAACCCCCCACCCATTCCCCACACCACCCGCCGCCCCACCAAACCCATAAGCCCCCCCATTCCCAAACGTCCTGTCCCTCCCATACCTCCTCAGCCGTCTCGGAAACTCCACCCCCCGAAACCACGCAAAACACACCGCAGTCGCCGCGCCCGCAGAAAGCGCGCAATACGCCAACGTACTTAAAAAAAGATGTCCACCAACACCCTGCCACCCGGGCGGCAGCGTGGGACTATGATACCACCTAACACTCAACCTCAGCGCCAACGGGTCCCCAATAACGATCCTCTCGCTCCTCGTAACAGTTGAGATACTATATGCGGTCGCCGCATCGATCGTCCCAGGCGCCAATTCTTTAGGGGACGTGTGTAAAAGGACGTTTAGCGCGTTAGCGATGTGCAGGTGGGAGAGCTGGAGGGTGCCGGTCAGCGCGATGATGAAGGGGATGTAGAGGGTTGATTGCGTGCCGAGGGCGCCGACTAGGTCTTCGTTTGAGAGAGAGGGGGGAGTCAGAGAGGTGTAGGGGAGGGGGTGACGCGGGATGCGGCAGGTTAGGGGGGCGTCGTTGTGGATGTAGAATTCGAGGAGGTGGTAGAGGGGGTCGGATATGAAGGGGAGGGTGCAGTTGATATCTGGGAGACGGTTAGTATGATGATGGGAGGTGATAGTATTGGAAAGAGAGAGAGGGAGGAAACATACCTTTCTCAACCCCAAATTGCAGCTCTAGTGGTCGCCCGGTCTCGTTGCATATCGGGAAGGGTATGTACTGTAGCTGTCCCTGCGCGTCTGTGATCTGTCCTCCATATCAGCACTATCCCATCCAATGCAATCCAATCCACTCCAATGTCTCCAGCATCCCATCCCGTCCCATCTCTCCACCTCCCGCCCTAACCCCCAACCCAACAAAAAGCCAGAAAAACCTACATGCTCGCCCGACTCTCTACCCACAAACCAAACAAGTCAGCAATCTTTCCAAAAGCCTTCAATTTCCCCAACCTTCCCCTCAACCACGACCAAGACACAAAAACTCACATCGTCCGATTCAAACAAGTAACGGGAATAACATCTCCAGTCTTATACGTCCTCTTCTCCTCCATCAGGGGTGTCTGTTTCGCTTCTGCGCCCACCAACGCCAGTGATGCGGTTAGGTAGAACAACATAGCACGCGACCAGGACCATGGCCGTGTTTCTGTCATCGCGCGTATTGCCGGGGGTGGGTGTGAGTCTCGAGGGGAACGGGGATTTCTCGAGTGGGTCGCTCGGTTGTCTCGAAGGTATTCGGTCGTAATTGAAAAAAGGGAAGGCATATAAATACTCTACTCCAACTCGCGAAAGGACAAAACCATCACAAACGACCGAAACCACGTCTAGAAGGGGGGTGTAGGAAATTCGAGTTTACCTTGGTGGTCTTTTCGAAATTCTTGACAGTCGTATGTAAGTTAATGCAGGGATCAAGAAGCTACGTTTCGAAATATAAAGAGCGAGCTAAGACTGGGCCGAATGCGGTAATAAGGCGGATGGGACGGGAAACTTTGCAGTCTATCACGAACACAACCTCACCTCTATATAACTCTCAGGTCTTCGGGTTATATTCAATTGGATAAAAGAGCAGATGAACCTCCGCCGAGTATTTATCCCCCTTTCACTTTCGATATATCAATCAGGACCATTCCAGCATAAAAATAGAGAGAAAGCATTTCTATTCTCCCCTGCTCAGTATAGTCAATTTATATAATCTACAACTTTTCCCTCCCAATTTTCCTTCATCAATCATCAGCATCATTCATTTCCTCCGTGACAATCAACCTCACTGAGTCTCAAGAAAGTCACTTACAACCCCGCCTTCCTCTTGAACGCATTGATCAACCCGCTCGTGCTGGCATCATGCGCGCTCGACTCTCCCGCCTCATCCAGCTCGGTTAAAATCTTCTTCGCGAGCACCTTACCCAACTCAACACCCCACTGATCGAAGCTGTTGATGTTCCAGATGGCACCCTCGGTGAAGGTGAGGTGCTCGTAGTACACGATGAGTGCACCGAGAGTGGCGGGTGTGATCTTTTGCGCGAGGATGGAAGTCGTGGGACGGTTCCCTAGGAAAGTCTTGTGTGGGACGAGGTCATCGGGAGCGCCTTCCGATTTGACTTCCTCTGGGGTCTTGCCGACCATGAGAGCTTCAGCTTGGGCGAAGAAATTGGAAGCGAGCATCCTATGACCCTTGTTAGATATTCCTCTCCATGAAACAACTGGTTTTGCTTCAACTCACTTTTGATGCTTCTTGTTCTCCACTGGGTTATGACTCTCGGCAGCGAGGATGAAGTCGGTTGGGATGAGCTTCGTTCCTTGATGAAGAAGCTGGAAGAATGAATGCTGAGCATTTGTTGCTGGCTCACCGAAAAGAATTGGGCCAGTCGTGTATTTCACATAATCACCTGAACGAGTGATGGCCTTTCCGTTAGACTCCATGGACAATTGCTGAAGATAGGCTGGGAAACGGTGGAGGTATTGATCGAATCTGCAAATAAGTAAGTAATTGTCTCATTCCACACAACTATAGGATTCTCTTACGGAGCGACCAAGTGTGTCTGTGCACCGAAGAAATCAGAGTACCAGACACTAAGAAGACCACCAAGTACGGGGATGTTCTGTTCCAATGGGGTCTCCTTGAAGTGCTTGTCCATGGCATGGGCACCAGCCAAGAAGCTATGGAAGTTGTCATATCCGATATATAGAGCGACACTCAGACCAATAGCGCTCCACACACTGTAACGACCTCCAACCCAGTCAGAGAAACCGAACATATTAGCCTTGTCGATACCAAACTTGGTAACTTCCGTCTCATTTGTGGACAGAGCCACGAAGTGTTTGGCGATAGCAGACTCATCATTTGCGGTCTCCAAGAACCACTTCTTCGCGGTGTTGGCATTCGTCACGGTCTCCGCGGTGGTGAAAGTCTTGGAAGCAACGAGGAAGAGGGTAGTCTCTGGGTCTGAGGTACGGAGAGCTTCCGCAATATGTGTTCCGTCGATGTTGGAGACAAAGTGACATGTCAAATCGCGTTGAGAGTAAGCCTTAAGGGCCTCTGTTACCATGACAGGTCCACTGATATAGGTTTAGCATAATAGTTCAAGGATAGACATTAGGGTACTGAGCGAGACTCACAGATCTGAACCACCAATACCAATGTTGATGATGGTCTTGAGTGGCTTTCCGGTATAACCCTTCCAATCTCCACTCCTCACCTGCTCCGTGAACTCTTTGATGTGCTCAAGGACGCTATCAACATCCTCAACAACGCTCTGTCCATTCACAGACATGGGTTGCTTCGAGGTGTTGCGCAACGCAACATGGTAGACAGCACGGTTCTCAGTGAAGTTCATCGGTTTGCCGGAGAACATCTCATCTCGGAGTTGTTCAAGATTAGCCTCCTTGGCCAATTGAACGAGAAGTTTCACAGTCTCATCCGTGATGAGGTTCTTAGAGAAGTCGAAAAGAGTTTCCGAGTTTCCGTCCGCTTCGTTTGTGAAAGTGAAGGAGAGTTTCTCGAAACGTTGTGGATCTTGAGCGAAAAGCTTCTTGAGCTCAATGTCTTTGCCTAGAGAGGCATGATGCTGTTGGAGCTGTTTCCAGGTAGGTAAATCGGTTGCTTGTGCAAATCCGGGCATTTTGATGGTTGTTTGCTTCTATGCTATGCTATTGAATCGGAGAATTGTTGTTAGCTGATGCTCTCGCAGAAATATATAGTCAGAGTCAATTGAGTTGATAGAATTTCTTCAGATGATGCTCACCTAATAAATCGAAGGTATGGGAATTAGGATTGATGACGCTTGAAGAGGAAAAGATAAGTGAAGCTCTTAAAATGTGAAAGGAGAATATCACCGCGGGGTTGCGTCTGATGATGTTAGTATGGCATGGTGGGGTAAAGTCCGAGTTGCGTCGGCCATTGGGGTCAAATAATTCTCCATTCACCTAAAGCCAACAGTCCTAGCACGATGTCACCTCATACTATAGTCCTTAAGCACATTCATTCACTCAATTGGTTTGAAAATAGACGAGTAGGGCGTTTGAGAAGCCTCTTTTTTGCTCTAGTCAAGTCATATACTGGATACCATAAGATGCCTCCACCGAAAAGAACCAATCCCTTTCCTGAATTCCAGAAAGAAAGTATAGAGAGCAACCCACTCCACGCAAATATTTCCCAGAGAGGTTTCAATGCTGTGTGATGTGGACAATTTGTAGTCCAGAAATGTGTGCAAGACCACAAACCTCTGGCTTTCTCAAATGAGACAGCAAAGTTGAGTCTAACCCGTAGACAAAGGCCAAGCCAATAAGCAAATATGCTTCAAATGGCTGATCAGGCCTAAAGTAAAAATTTTCGCACCTTAGTATGCGCTTTCGTACTACTTCGTGATATGTCATCATAACTGAAGAATTGCAATGGGCTCGCCATAACAACTAGTGAGTGACTCCTTCGAAAGAGGGATCCTTGACACTTCCACCCGCATCACCAAGACCTGCGACAGGTCGATTATAAGACCAACCAGCGAATTGTTGTTGCATCGTCTGAGAGAGCATTGGACCCTCAACGTATGAGTCGGTGGGAGCTTCTGAAGTGAATTCTCTATCAAAGTTTGCAGTGTCTCGCTGATCAAGCTGTATACCTATTAGAAACCGAACAAGGAGCGACTGGGAAATATTGGATACATACGACACTAGGTTTGAAGCTTGGTTCATACTTCCGCTCCAGAAGCTTCCTCCAATCAATGCTGTGGAAGAAGTAATGCGCTTTGATCTCGGCAGCACCATTTGCACCCAAGCGTTTGTCCGCATTGCGGTCGAGCAGTCTTGTCAAAAGATCTCGTGCAGCGGGTGGAACAATCTCCGGACCTGGGAAATGCAATGGCTCGGTAAGAATCTTCCTGTACATGTCGTTCGTATTTTCATCGTAAAAGGGTGGTAGACCGGTCAACATCTCGTATAGGAGAACACCAAGTGTCCACCAGTCGACCGTTTTCGTGTAGCCACCACCAGTGAGAAGCTCAGGAGCAAGATATTCAGGAGTACCACAGAAGGCTGAGTTAGGGTTAGAAATATTCTAGTCTCGAAAGGGTGGGCGGTTCTTACTGTTTGTCCTATCCTCGTCTTTCATGTCGAGCTTACATAGACCAAAATCACACAGCGCAATGTGTCCTGTATAATCCAAGAGGATATTTTCAGGTTTAAGATCACGGTAAATGACGTTGAAGCCATGAAGACATTCTAGAGCACACAATAGCTCTGCCGCATAGAATCGTGCACGATTGATATCGAACCGTTGCTCCTTTTGGAGATGATGGAATAATTCTCCACCGTTGACAAATGCTAAAACTAAGTAAAGCTTCTCAGGTGACTGGAATGAGAATTTAAGTGGTACGATAAAAGGGTTGTTGATCTGTGCAAGAACAGAACGTTCTGCAAGGGTATGTGCAACTTCAGATCGAGAAATGATATGCGCTTTGCGAATCGTCTTTAAAGCGTATATCCGGTGTGTATCACGTTTCCTAGTCGCATAAGTCTTGATCAGGGGTCAAAGGTGAAACACACTTACTGTACTTGCATAACCTTACCAAAGCTTCCTTTACCCACCACTTTGAGTAATTCGAAATCCTCAATCTTGAGAGATTTCTGTCGGTTCTCCACAAAGTTTACACCCACCTTGATAGTTCCAGTGCCATAGGAAATGCTAACCCAATCAGTCCCAATTTGACCAAGCTGTTTCTCCTGATCAGCTGCCTTCTCTTTCTCCTTCTTACTTTGTTTCGTCTCTATACCTTGCTGCATCTCTTCGAATCGTGGAGAAACCTTGCAGGTACCGATGAAGATGTCCTCATTTCGGCCGGCGTTGGGTGAAGCTTGTGGGTTACGGATGTAGAGTGATAGAGTGAGGTCAGTAGTACGGGAAACATCGAATTTGTACTGTGTATTTTCGCCTGCCCAAAGTGGGTTTTGGGGTGTACCTGATACCGCGTTGATGAAAACCTGCTGCTTATCGAAATCAACCAATGCGTAGGGAAGATGCTTCGATGAATATCGACCGTGAATAGTAGGTACGGAATTGATCGTGCCTGCTGCAGATTGAGGCCTCATAGAGGAAGAATATGATCCAGCTACTGCCTGTTGTCGAGATGAAGAGTTAGGTCTCATTGAACCAGCAACAGAAAAACCACCACCAGTTGACATCGATCCTTGGTGATGTCCACCTCCAAATGCGGCTTCCGCGCCGGGCGGTAATGATAGACCATTGCCCTCATGTAGAGTCACGATAAGGATACCAGGTTTCAACGCGGATGGTGGGGGTGCAGCGTTTGCCTCAGAGGCAGCTAACAGACGCTTATTAGCGCGTATGTTCTCTAGAAAGCTTTGAAATAACCTAATACCTATGCCATTATCTTTGGAGTCAACACTTGTGGTGCTGCTCGCAGACGTAGGTGTTGATTTTGAAGCATCAGGAACGATTGTGGAAGTGGAAGATGAGCGGCTGAAGGTGTTGGCTAGAGGGGCCAGGTGGGTTTCCTTTAACTCTAATCAAACGTTAGCTGGAAGACTATGAGAGGACCTAAACAGTAGTGATATATGCAAGTAATGAGATGATTGAAGTCCGTCATTGTTTGTTGTAGTCTAGACATTATGTCCAGAGCCTGAGATAAGCTGGTGCATAAGATCTTGCACTGGTTGCTTCCTATCGCGATTGCACTGACATGTACATACTCTTTGTAAGTTTCCACGACATAATGTGTAATGTGGAGTGAAGTGTTTACGAAGACGAGCGCAGGTGTCTAGCTAGATGTACCCCTCAGCGGATGTGGAAGCTGAGCTGAGCCGTTCGTGCAGCTCTAGAGAGGTAATGCAAGCGAGACGAGGAAGATAGTACAAGCTTCCTCACTTGGTGAGTATTGTGAGAAGGAGGAAAGAAGAAGGAATTTGTTTTGAGAGGTGTCGGAGAAAGGAAAGGGTGAGAAAGTAGAAAATAATATTACGAGGGTTTGACTTCAAGTGTTGCGTCCCCCAGTTTCGGTTCTAAGCCTCACAACGCCGATCCGCTACGGCTGATCTTGGCATTCACCTTTCGGGGGGCGGGGAGTAAACAGGAGGACAAAGCTTTTGCAGAACTTGCAAACAGAACCAAAGCCCTCAACACATGCATGAATAATCAATCAATCATCGACGACATGCAACTCATCCCAACGCGACGGATACTATCGAGCTGAATACCTTATTCTTGTCGCGGAGGCCATATTTGAACTAAGGGTTCACTGTCATCATCTTTCACTTACTTTGGAATAGATCGTATCCGCCGCACAAGCGCGCGCTCTTCGCTGAGCGACGCATTGACCTCAGTGGTGTGTTTTTGACGCTCGTCGGTGGGGCAACCAAGTCCCTAAAACTTCAATATGGGCGTAATCAAGAAGAAGACACTGGCGCGGGGTTCTGAGGGCGGTGTGAAATATGTCTGCGACGTTTGTTCTGCCGATATCACATCAACGGTGAGTGCCAAGACTCAATCAGAGTGATGGTTATTCATTCACTTAGAGTTATCTCTAACATTGATAACAGGTTCGGATACGATGCGCCAACCCTATATGCAACGAATATGACCTTTGCGTACCTTGCTTCTCCCATGGAAAAACATCTCGAGATCATGACCCACGTACTCACTCATATCAAGTTATTGAGCAACATTCGATACCCATATTTACAGAGGACTGGGGTGCAGATGAGGAATTAGCACTTCTAGAAGGAGCTGAAACATACGGACTAGGATCGTGGGCGGATATAGCCGATCATATCGGGGGTATGAGAACGAAAGATGAAGTACGAGATCATTACTATGAGACGTACATTGGAAGTTCAAAATTTCCTCTACCGGAACGTGCAAGTCCCCGCGACAATACCCTGAGTGAGCAAATTCCACGTGAGGAGTTCCAGGCCAGAAAGAAAAGGCGGATAGAGAAGCGGAAGGAAGATGCCAAAAACGCACCGTTAGCAACTCCTAAGACCAAACCTACGACAAGTGTTCCTTCATGCCACGAAGTCCAAGGCTATATGCCCGCCCGCCTTGAATTTGAAACGGAATACTTCAACGATGCTGAAGAAGCCGTACAACACATGCAATTCGATCCAGGTGACGGTATCAACCCTAGGACGGGCGAGATGGAACCAGATATGGAACTCAAGATGAGGATAATGGAGATCTATAACCACCGGCTCACTGCTAGAATCGAACGTAAAAAAGTCATATTTGAGCACGAACTTCTCGAGTATAAGCGGAATACAGCCATCGAAAAGAAACGAAGCAAAGAAGAACGAGAATTGATGAATAAAACCAAGCCTTTTGCTGGACTTTTGAGACATAAAGATTTTGTCGATTTCACTCAGGGTATTGAACGTGAACACGAGTTACGTGTTGCTATTGCTCGTCTACAGGAATGGAGGACCATGCAAATAGGTGATCTCAAAGCTGGTGAGAAGTATGAGCAAGAGAAGCAACAAAGAGCTCTTCGAGGACCTCCACTTGGCGCATTTGATCGTTTAGCTTCAAACCGCCTCAACAAGCCGACACCACCGGTAGATGGGCCATTCTCAACCTCAGCACTTACTGCACCAGATCTCCCGGTACGTTTACAAAGTGGCTTACAGACACCTCCAGATTCTGTATCTCCAGCCTCTGGAAATGGCGCCACCAACGGTCAGATCCCACACCGACCAAAGTTCCCCATTCAACCCCTACCGAATACAACTGCTCTAAAATTCAATGACGAAAATTCGGCAGATCTTCAACTCCTCACTTCCGATGAGAAGGAGGTGTGCTCCAACTTACGACTTGCTCCCAAGGCATACTTGGCCCTTAAGGAACTCACCCTGAAAGAAGCCATGAAGAACGGTGGCATCATGAAGCGGAAAGCAATGAGGGAGTTTCTTAAGGTTGATCTCGTCAAGGTTGGTAAACTGTATGATTTTTTTGTTTGGTGTGGATGGATTGCTAAAGGTTAAATGGGTGGTGGATTCTGTACATGATACCCTGTAGGATTCAGTCAGGAGTTATGGGCATCAAATGGCCGGCTTCAGTTGGATTATGTTTAACCGAATATTCTGATCGGTTACTTATTCTTTTTTTGATTTGCGCATTAACTGCTCAAGTAACATAGATTAAAATACTTGTGCTCTACTCTATATCCCTCAGTATTGTGTATTGGTAGATTTATGTGAAGTCGGCACGGCGGGGTTTCGGGATGCCGTAGATAGGCGCGCGAGTTGACCAAGCTCGCATTGGCTAACCGAGAAGTAAACAGGCAACCTCAACACCGCAAACAACCAACTCCATTAACCTACATTTAATCCGTCGCACACCATACCATCATAGATAAATCTTCACTATAATTAGCTTACTCTCTTTATTATACCCCATCTGTGCCACTCTCTTTGCGATTCACATTCATCATTTACCGCCGACAGCTCAAGTTAAAGCTACCCTATCTGTCAAACAGCTTCCCCGCAAACAATCCTCCGCACTCCTCACTCCACATCCACAACATCCACAACATCGGCCATGGCCATCCCCATAGCGAGTTCCTATACCAGTGCTCTCCCCTCAAACCAGCCCATGCGGCTCGGTTCTCGCTCGGACGTCTTTCGACCTCCTCGCACTCCCTCATACAGCGCATCAACTCCCTCCACGGGTAGTAGTCGCAAGCGTTCAAGACATCAATCGAATAACAGCTACGGTAATGGAGGCGGTTATTTTGCAACTCCGCACGACGAAATCCCCCGAAGCGTCGATGCTGCGAGCCCGGTTCCGTTCGTCAATACACGATACACACTTGCTGGAGGCCTAGATACACCAGGTGTAGTCGCACAGGGTAGTTTCGACGCGGACGAGGATGCCGATGATGAAGGAGAATTTAGGAAAGGGCAATGGAGCAGTGGAAGAAACAATGG
Organism: Patellaria atrata CBS 101060; assembly: GCA_010093705.1. NCBI lineage: Eukaryota > Fungi > Ascomycota > Dothideomycetes > Patellariales > Patellariaceae > Patellaria > Patellaria atrata. The sequence goes on from MU006105.1 coordinate 594,490, forward strand.
TGCGCTTTTCACATCACCAAATGACGGACGACAACGGATAGGTGATAGCTTGGGCAAACTCGTTGTCGGTCTGGTCGGAGGTGTAATTGGGGGAGTAGGTAAGGCTTGGGACTTCTGCACTGGTAACGCTTTCCGCGGTTTCTACGCAGGCGGTGGGAGAGGGTACGACATGCCCCACTCCCGACCACAAACCCAGGACTCGGACAGCCTATGGCAAGACGTCCCTGAAACACCCGGTCCATCCAGATTCGACCGAGATCTGACGCCAGTCCCTGGCCGTTTTCCAGAAGAGGATGATTTTGGCGTCAGATCGATAGAAGAAACTCCCATGCGTCCGCCTGCGAAACGGCAGCATACAGAGACAAACGGATCAGGATGGGTTGTGGTGAACAGGGAGGATCGAGCATCGAGTCCAAGGTTATCAAGCCGGAAAGTACCTACACTCAGCTCCTTTGAGAACCTTAGTCCAAGACGGAACTCGCAAATACCCCGTCCCGCACACTCCCGTACTGCTAGCCGCAAGTCTCTTCTCCCCGTCTCACGGCGAACATCTTCATATACATCCGCGCCATCGTTAATGGTTGAGAGGAGATTGTCATACGGAGCACCTAAATCAGCGGGAACGAGTCCGAGCAAGCAGAGTCCGATGTCCGAAGAGGCGAAGAGGTATCTGGCTAAGATGAGGAGAGAGGAGAAGGAGACGGATGAGAGTATCAGAAAGTTCGGCGCGAAATTAAGTGCTATGATCAAGGAAGGGAAACAAGCGCTGGGGACAAAGGTGGAAGTGGAGGATGATAATGATGATGGAAATGAGGGATATTTCGGGACGGCGAACGGGAGGTGGTGATGATGACGATGGACTACCTTTCGTATTTGACTGTGTCAATGGAGTTCTGCTTTGGGGGTTCTCTTTCGTTGTTGATGTTTGTCTTGCGGGTGATTTATTGCGATGCTTGGCGGTTGCTTTGATACCCCTACTTCACAGTACTTACTTACCTACGTACTTTGCTTACCTCTTGCATCCTCAGATGCCGATCAAGCCGGAGATACGTCATTTGAATGTTGGCAGTGGGTCTGTACCTTCGTTACAGGCGTGTTGGGATGTAGTGTACAGTACAATATTCACATATTACAAGTCTCAGGTTCCGGTTCTACATTGCCGTTATTGTACGATTTTATGGATGGTTAAGGTAACTAGAAAATGCGGTATGCAGAATCATCCGATCTGGAGAACAAACGCACCGCGAAAATGGGCAATGTGCTTGTTTAATGTATCGCAAGTGTATTTCAGGATATTTTTACCTACTCTTCTACGTCCCGTTCAAACCTCTACGAGAACTACTCAAAAAACTATAGACACCGTAGTATGGTAGATTCGCAAAGCGACGTATTTCACCTTCAACCAGCTATCCATCATACTCCTCTCCCCCGGTGGTTCTTCCCGTCATCTCATATAACCTCGAGCAGAAACCTGTACTATCGGCCCAACCCGAACCCTGACATCAAACTCGCCACACCCAAGCAAGACGGAAAGACAACAAAAACAGGAAATGTAACGTCGGGTCATTCAAATCACACTTGGTGGCGGGCTGGGGTATGACACGCGAGCAGCCCTTTGCTGCATACGAGGGTTGCTCGGCTGGTGGGTTGCAGTATTTACCTGCTTTGTTTGGATTGAGGCTGAGGTGAGGTGGGGTAGTTCTAGTTCTATCGTACTGGGTTGGCTAAGTAATTTTTTTTTTTTAATTTTTTTTCAATTTTTTTTTGGAGATGTGTTGGTTTGGGGCTGTTTTTAAGGGGCTTGTTCAGCTTTAAGGGGTTTGTTCAGTTTCCTTTGAGTTGTTTGGATGCGTTATCTTCTTGAGGGATGAGTGAGTCGTGAGTTTAGAGAGATATCGAAGTATTTCGAGGTTCATAATCTTTCGTTTACTTATCGATAACTTTAATCAGGCGACCCCCATCGCTTCCCCGCACCCAAAACTTCAGCTGGAGGGGTAATAGGGGGGTTTTGGGGGGGTTTGGGGGGGCGTATACCACCCAGGGAAATACCTTAAAATTCATCAACTTGAATGAAAGGAACGATAACAGTATAGCAGTAGTTATTGCTTTATGTACTCTCGTCTATGATATATTACAGCCACAACACCAATATACCGGCACAGACTTTACCAAAGTAGTATACACGGCAGAAGTGAGCCGCTTCCTGTGCAGAAAAGGTCGTTATCATGCACGCTCGATGCATGATTCCATCCCAGCTGATTGTTTTCTGATGCATTGCCAATCTTAGCCAACTTGCCTGGTTATTACTTGGTTATTACTTGGTTACTACTTGGTTACTGCTTGGTTACTGCTTGGTTACTGCTTGGTTACTGCTTGGTTACTGCTTGGTTACTGCTTGGTTACTACTTGGGCACTACTTGGGCACTACTTGCGTACAAGTACCCCTTAGTGCTTCTCTTTGCTTGTACGCCGGTTTTTACGTGCCTGAGCCAGAAGGTCGAGCTCTTAAGCCACCATGAGCTCCTTGCATACCCCCATCATCGATCGAGGAAAGGAACAAGTGGAACTACCCATATCTGCGCCTCTCCCCCCCTCCTGTCGCCCGAGGCAGCTTTTGAATAACTTTTTCTAAATCTTTCACCCTGTTCTCGCGTGTCTCTCTGTTCAAAGCTCTCAGAGCTCTCTTACCTCTCAAAACTATTCGATACCTTCTGTTACAAGGGTATATCTCTCGTTATATAGTCCTCTATCAGCTCTCGTGGTCCTATCACATGTGAAACTGTTCAACATCCCACCCCAGCCAAATTTTCCCAAAAAGAAAGGGATTTTACAAACAAATCAACGACGACCGGGGACAACACGCGAAACACCATGACGTGCAACATCACCAACACACCCCACAACATCGAGCCCCTCCCCCTCTACCGCCGCCACGCCGAGGACCCCGAAACCGCCTCGATCCTCTCCTCCGCGCCCTCCTACGTCTCCGAAGCCCCAACCTACACCTCGCGCCGCACGAGCTCCGTCCTCAACCCCCCGGCGGCCCCTATGACCCAACACCACCCCAACCACACCTCTCCCAACCTCACCTCCCGGGGACCACCACGCCAAGGCCTCCCCGCCGCAAACTACGCCCCCGGCTTCACCAACCGCGCCCACGGCTCCGTCGGCGAGATAGAGGCCCATATGTACAACATCAGTCACTGGAGCAGCATCACGACGTCCGCGAACTCGCGCCAATACCACGCCGTCGCGCGTCGGCGTGTGAACCAAGCCACCACCACCTCGTCCAGCCCCAGCAACACCGCCGCATTGCTTAACTCCCTCACTTCGCCCGCTGCTCCTGTGCCATCTCTCCCATCCTCTCCTTCGTCCAGTGACCCCCAGACCCGCAGTGGCACGTCACAAAACGCCCTACAGAGCGTAAGCGAAGAACACCCCTCCAACCCACTCGAGGACCCCTATCTCGTCGGCGAGCAAGCGGCGAAACGGGCAAGACAGCAGAGGATTTATAGAGAGATGTGTTTGAGAGGGGACCAGGCGGTGCGGAATGAGTCCAAGGCGTGGGATTTTATGGTCGGCCAGATGGAGGATTGGGAGGAGAGGGAACGGGCTTGGAGGAGGTTTAGGGGAGAGGCGAGGGGGAAGGGGTTGAGGGGGC
>MU006105.1:600992-633632 GCA_010093705.1 Patellaria atrata CBS 101060
AGGGGGGGTATGTCTCGTCACGTTTGTAAGGTTTAAGCGTATGTTACTTTTTTGCAAGTCATCTTACCCTCTTTACACGTCACTCTACCGTCTTCATCCGTCACCTTACCGTCTTCATTCATAAAATTAGTGTATCATTCTTAATATCACAACCATCACACCCTCCTGATCACCCCCACTATCCCCATCCCTTCCCCTTCCATCACCTGCCCTATTCCTCACCGAACCTGGAGAAAATCGAATAAGCACAGCACGAAAAAGACGAAGCACCCCCCTCTTCCCTGCTCTCTTCTTTCCTCTCGTCTCTCTTTCTTTCCACAGAATACACTCAGCATAACGTCCTCCGGAGTCCCCTCTCCAGAGTAGCGGCATAGGAAAGTCATTCTCCGCTGTGGTTGTGGCTGGCGGTATCCAGCTAACACATTTTGTGATTTAACGCAATACCTGTGCATTGGGAGGTGGGAGGGCGGGGGGAAGGGGAAGGAATAGGAGAGGGGAGGAGATGAAATTGAAGGGTCTCATGGTTGTGGTATTGTGAGGATTGGAGAGGCATTGGGGGACTGGAGGGGACTGGGAGGGACTTTGGGGAGGTAGTATTGCTCTCTCTATATGAAGAGCATTATTAAACTATGATGGCATAGTCTGGTTGTTTGAATGAGGAGTAGAGAGTGGAGAGTGGAGTAGTAGACCTGAAACCCGGGCGCTGTGGCAACTAATGACTTACTGACTTCCATAGCTCCTTCAATCTGTTTGTGGTGAGGTTCTCCTAATGTTTCAAGCTTATTATTCAACTATTAAGATTATCTTCTGTCCAAGCGAACTCTAGTTGTCTGGATAAAGATAGAAGTGTGAAAAGTGAGGGGAAGAAAGGGGGATTTATGTAAAGACTGATCGCATAGCGAATGATGCTGCAGTGTAGTAGACAGCTGATAGGTAGATAGGTTATTTCAGATTACCTCACGCCGCGTCACTTCTCATCAGCTCCATTCACCGCTCTCCTCCGTTTGTATATAATTCCCTTTCCTCCCTCTATTCACTCTCTTCTCCCTTATCAATATATCCACCTCTGCAGCCACCTGCTCCAAATGGAGGCAACTGAGAAATTGTCGGCCCGTGCTGACCGGGTAACCACGACATTCTTGAGAGCTTCAACGCATTTCCAGTCGACTGTGGTACCAATGACTGGGGGGGCCGGGAGTGTGTCACCTTCTACAGATGCCATACCATTGCGAGACTTGCGCATGTTGTCCTTTCAAAATTCAAAAACCCAAAGGTTTATAGACGGAAAGAGGGGTGTTGGTGATTATGTTGTCTTCGATGATGGTGAAGAACAGTACTTAACATGGGTGAGAAAGGGGATGGAAGGAGCCTAGAAAGGATGAAGAGTATCATCACCGCTGATATGGAGGGGTAATTGCGATGAATAGGTTTACTGTATACCCTACGGCTATTCCAGTGATTCCACGTTCGATGACGCTGGGGATCCACACACTGTATGCGAACACTACCTCTCCAATACCGCTCCCGGTATTGACGCTTGCAAGAGAAAGCACCCTTTCCCTTGTTTGAGATATTGATTTATTTTCTTGGAATGGTTAGTATAAGAGCAATATAGATAATAAGATATGAACCTTCTATTACTCACGAGGACATCATCCTGATCCCTAGTTCTGTCTATGTCCAACTGACCTCTCAAATTTCCTCAATGACTTCATCTCACCTCACCTCACCTCCTGTTACATTACATCCCCTACCTCACAATCCCTTACCTCGACTATATAACCCCCATCCCCCCCTCACATACCATTTCTCTTCATAACATTCTCCTCCCCTAGGAACGGACCTCGCACAACGAGATATGCTATATATTCTCCTGTGCGGTGGTGTCTACAGAGACCTTCGCTGGATTGTACAGCCTTTTACAAACTCCCCTATTTGGCTGTGGGAAGTCTGGGTAGAAGTGTCCAGTTGACAGAGAAGCATTGGGAGGGGCTGGGGTCCTGTCGTGGATATGATTGGGAAGTCGAGGATGGGGAGAGAGGCGTCTTGGGGAGAAGAAAATTTGGGGAAGAAGAAAATTTGGGGAAGAAGAAAATTTGGGGGGTGGAAAGGGGGTGTGGTGATGTGGGTTGATCAAGGGGATATGGAGAAGAGAAAAGGGGGAAAGAGGGTGTTGGAGGGAAAAAGAGGGGAAAGTGGTGATGAAAGTCGGTGTTGAGGTGGAGGGGTGAAGGGTATCATCAGTTGAGTGGTGAAGAGGAGGAATTGATAGCTACGTTATTTTGCGGTCAGTTTACGGACTGAGGTTAAAGACACAGAACTTCCCCCCAATGGATTCTCCCGTTCTTCTGGCTGATCTCTAAGAAATCCAGAACTCCTCCCAATTTGCTGATATTGCGATGTTAGGCACACCTTCATAATCGTGAGGATGTGTGGCCTATGTAGTTCCTAAGAATAAGGAAGCCCTATTTAACCACTGGACATGTCTCTTGAGGGTTGTGGAAGAATATGAATACAAGAAGCGTATACTCGTTGTATATGGTCGCTCCGGTCATATGGGTTCATCTGCTGATACTACGTCGAATGATTACAGCTCATGCTTCATGTCTCGTGCACTCAATCTTACCTCCCCTTATTTGCTGGCATATCAACCCTCCTCCTGCTACTCTCTTCTAACTCTCTTTTCTTTGTTAAGACTCTTCAGCTCTCTGAAACTCCCTTTACTTCCTTGAAGACTATTGGGTTTTGCTGTCTGGTGGATATCAGAAACTTGGAGACCACATTGCGCCGCTTCACAATGAAGAGGAGAAATTGGGAGCGAGAGCAGGGTGTGGTAGTACGGTACGATTATTGAATTATTTGGGAGGGCTCTTCTCGGTGTTGGAGGGTTGAGGGTTAGAATAGACCAATTATGGGGAAGGGGTAAACTTAGGAGCTAAGAGATAGACTGATAGTGGTGGTCGTAGAAAGGTGATGATGAAGGTCAGTACTAAACCCCAGGCATAAAACTCAACATCAAGGCTACTACAAGCAGTGAAGGGTACAACCTTCTATCTATATCCAAATAACTCTAACAACTTGGCGAGAAGGGAGCCACACCTTCTCCCAATGTTTCGTATACGTTGTGCAAGTCCCAAATAATCGAGCATTGATATGTTCAACTACCCAATTAAAGATTAGTTCTTTGCTGCAATGAGGCGTTGCTTTGGTTCCTGAAGGACCAGACTTTTGAAGGATATAATAGAGGAGTTAAAGCTGTCAAATACGCCGGTTATAGGAGGTTTTGCCTTGCTGATACCTCAAGTCTGAATCGGACGGACTGGTCATAGTGATAGTAAACACTGCTATATAAATCTCTTCTCCCTTCGTCTTTTTGAACGTTTTCTTCGTGGACATTCCTCTTGCTTTGTTTGTCAATGGACTTCCAAATGAAATATGAAGAGAGAGTATTTCTCCGGCTGTGGTGTCTGGAGGATTCATCAAATCGGACTATTGGGCGAATATTGGGCGGCCTACCAGAGCACTTCAGAATTGTAGGAAAGTTCTTGCAGAATACAACAGATAGTATATTGGGCGGCGCTGGAGGTCGGTTTGAGAGGAGTTGATGTAGTGTAATTGGGCACTGGTGGATCTAAAGAAGGAAGTGATGGTAGCTACAATTTGATAAAGTGATGCAGAAGTTCAGTGAGAAACTTAAGTGGTGAAGGCTATAATCACAGCCAGAAACTCCGGTAATACCGTCGTCGAACTCGGAATTTTCATCTCACCCAATAAGCTTTCTCGGATTCCACAAATCCAATCCAACCAATGACTCATCTACACTGGGAGACAATTCCTCGCAAGTGTTTAAGCGGTTGTGCCCGCTCACTTGAAGGAAGAGAGTTTCTATGGAAAGATCTGAGTATAAGAAGGTAATCACTCCGGTTATAGGAGATTCATCAGTCTCTCACTAGTCTTGTGCGTCACCTGCTACTTCACGTCACATCTTATCACCTCCAGTTGATATCACTTCACCTCGCCTCCATGGAGTCCGCAGCGCTGCGAATATATAAAATGTCAGACGGCTGATCCCCGATAGCCTTACGTTGGAAGATCGTCAGGATCTCCAGGAGTTCGTGTTGGAGATTTTCAGAGCTAAGTGCTCGGCTCCGACTTATGAGTTAAGTACTGTTAGATGGTGGAGCTGTTGGAGTATTGGTGCTACTGGCGACCAGGGGTAATGTTGAAGTATGGGTCCTTTGGTGGATTTGTCAACTATCTGTCAGATGTCAGCCACGGAGTAGCATGGAGCAAGAAAAAGTCTCTCTTCAACAATTATTTGTTTCGTCCTCAACTGACTCCTCTATCTCAACAGATATCTCAACGATTATGAGATATATTGAGATTTGGATACGTGTTCTCGGTAGCTTTTCAGTATATATAGAAATTCCTTTAGTGGATAGATGGAAAAATCAAGCGACTATATTCAGTTATCCACAATCTCACATAAAACTCTTCCTCTTCTTCTCCAGATTTCTTTCGACAGAAATACCTATTTTTACTCTGGTTTTAATCCTGTACGACGTTCATTAACTACACATAGTATCCCCTTTGGTGGAGGGAGGAGTGTATGTCGATCGCCCATGCAAAATGAGAATATTGTGGGAGGTTGAGCCTTGGGAAACTCTCGAGACCTTGCGGTTGAAAGATAGAAACTAGATATAGGGGAAACGAGCCAAAGAAGGAGTGATGAGGACTATCGTTACTCCAGATAAGTGAAATCTACTACTAGGATGGGTTAATAAAGACTGATAAGCCAATATCTACGCTCTCGTCGTTTCAACCATCGTCTCTAAAAGGGGCACGACTGCGCCTAATTGTTGATTTGCATTGTCGCTATGCCAACTGCGTTGCCCCGTGAAAATCTCCGCAATGTTAGGTGGTTTTGCAGGACTTCGACTGGAAAATCGAGTTGTGCTCATATTGAACACAATGAAAAGGTGTATATGATCTTCAATGTCGATTTTGTTCTTCACAGTTCTTAACCGACGGTTTCTTGGATTCCTCGGAGAAATAAGTATGAAAGGGGAGGACGGGCGGTCAGGGAAAGTTTATCCACTTAATACTGACATACTGTAAAATCACTTGAGCTAGTTGATACGTCACTTCGTGCTAGTTCCTCCACTCGGGTCTAGGGTAATAATATTAAACTCCCTTACTTTCTTCCTCTCCCCTTTTCTTTCTTTCCTTGCGAAAACTGGATTGTACCTCGCTACTTCAATCTGAAAGTACGACATCCCTAGAAGAATACTTCATCGGGCAGTCTAGAGAATCCGTAGCATACGGGATTCTCGGGAGGAAGGAGGTGTGAAGGCCGTTCGAGACAAAGTGGGTATTGGGAGACGCTCGGAGAGAATTGCGAAGGGTCATAAGACAGTCGATGGGTGAGAGGCGAGGGCGGAAGAGACTGGCTGTGATTGTAGTAGTGATGATGATCAGCATCAAAGTCTTAGTATTAAGGACAGTATCGAAGTGAGGTGAAAGAGCGCATCATCTCCTACGGAGTATACTTTTCCTAAACATCCTTTATCCTTTAACACCAATCCGCATTCCTCCCAATTTTGGGATTGATTAGAATCCCAGGCAAGTCCCCGCGGCAATCTCAATGGTGTGGGCGAAAGTACAGTATTTGTCCCACGATCGAGTGTAATCCTTGACTTTTGGTTGAAAGAAGCGTCAAAGCAAGGGAGGATCTACTCTTTATAGAAGAAAGAACATGAATACAATACTGATCGCCTGATAGTACAGGTCTATCTGACTCCACACGTCACAGTTCGTAACAGAGCTAAGTCGTACGGGACCGAAGCGCACTAAGGTAAACCACTGGTATATAAATCCTTCTTTTAACATCTTCCTTTCCTTTCCTTCATCAAGAAGACCGTTTACTCCCTAGAGGCTTTCTTGAATGGCGCTTTATTGCTGACTGTTGTATTTGGAACAATAACTGCAGCCGATTCTTGCGGTAGCGCGAAATATGGGAACAAAGAAGGCGCTGGAAAGCGATAATAAAGAAGAACAATTGGAGGGAAACAGACGCAGTAGTAACTCCGGTGATGATGAGAGTCAGTATCGAAACCCGGGTCTGAATGACATTATCAGAACTAGAGACTTGATTATCCAACATGATCTCAAGACATCCTTCGCAGTTCGGGGTTCGGCTCTTGATAATCTTTTGCAACCTTCCTTAAGTTGGCGAATGTGGTACAAGGTAACACTTCCGCAATAAATTTTGACTTGAACTCTACCACCTTCAATTGCAGTGAGAGAGTTATTCTACACACTTGAGCCTTTGTTTTGTTTCTCAAAGGATAATATCCTGAGCGAGGGAGCCATACCATATATAAAATGTGTTCATGTGTTTATTCGCTGACGTAAGAAAGCCAGCCTGTGCCATAATCTCTATTGATTAAAAAAAATCTATATCATCAGGCGCACAACCACAACTCAGGGGGAAAAGAGAGATTAGGATCGATTTCTGATAGCACTTCAACGCGGGCATCGAAGTGGTCAATCCAGTGCGCTCGCAAGATGACTTTCATGGAGCGAGAGGTGCGACTCGCCTGCGTAACTTTGCGGCAGAAAACGTTCATACGACTGAAGGAGTCATCGCCACTAGAACGAATGCCCATCGTGACGTTTGCATTGCTCACGACCTTTGCTACTTCGAACTGGTTGAGGAGGCCTCCATGATCTAGATCTATGTTCCCATGGATCTGCTCCCAGGTACCGACAATGAGCTTGTTGAGGGTTGATGGCTGTAAAGACAGCGTATCGCAGCGAATCTTGCGTCTCTTCGGGAAATTCCTATTATCGCTTTGTATATTTCGCTGAGAGTCACTTCCAACGACATTATGAACTACCGGGTCTCTGCGCACTGACCGGAGCACGCTGGTTGTCTTGAGTCTTTTGAAATCGGGAGCATCGGAGGTAATTGTGGTGTTGGGGACTTATGCGTTTATCCTCTTCCGTAACGGTATCCTCCAACTCTTAGACTGGACTAAGAGAAGATGGTAGTACAGTAGCTGAGTTAGCAGACTTGGGAGCGGTTTTTGTTAATTGAGGCGGAGATTCAAGGTTCTCTCGATTCTTCAAATTCGCGCTCAGTGAAGCGATAGGACTTAAGGAAGACACGGGACAGCTCAAGTACACACTATATCCGCTTTTTAGTTATAAAGAAATGCTTCGATCCTTAGTTCCGGTTTGATAGGGGAGCATAAAGACCGGGAATCTACTTTCGTGAGATGCTCCTCAATAGTCCTGCTAACGCATTTAGAGAGCTGCTCGATCTCGTCAAGTGAAAGCATTTTCGAGGTCGTTTCAGTGAAGTGGAAGATGATACATCAAACAAGTCTTAAACCATTTACCTCCGTATATGTTTTTATTCACATTTACTGATGGGTAATAGTTCTAGTAGTCTGGAAGAACATGTGTGGCAAAGAGCAGAGGGTAGGGCGATCCTTACTAATTGCAGAAAATCTGGTTCAGATCGATAGATCATCAGGAGACCACAATACATATTTTTCCTCCTTTTACACTAGAAGATGAGAAACAACAGAGTATATAATTGATTTCCGATTTTCTATATTATTTATAATGAAATCAATGATGGGGGACAGTTACTATTTCATTTCATTCCACGATTCCCCAGGACTTTCTGCAGCCGAGCACGCCGAGCATGCCGAGCCTTGTTCGGTCGGCACTTCGGAAGGAATGAAACGCCAAGACCGACCGAGGTGCTTCCCTTCCGTCTTTCCGCAGTTCTAGTTTTAGGTTTTAGTTTTAGTTCTAGCGCATTTTGTCATGTTTGCACATTGTTTTCGCTTTGCAGCTATTAAGAGAATTGCAGTATCCTTTACCAGGATAGGTTTGAGCATTTATAGTTCCATAGTAGAGATGCAGTCAATCATTCTGTCCCAGTGTCGGGCTAACTAAAGGAGGATGAACCCTCTGGTTGCCTCCCTGGGAAATTCTAGGCTTATCAGTACATGCGTCATTACTCCTTAATCCCCGCGGACGATCAGAGATGCCAAGTCCGGGTACATATTAACAGTACATACCATAGATAATTCACTCCATTACTCGCCATACCAAGTTATGGGCCTCCTAGACGTTGAACCACATCTCAAATCTTTCCTTCATCCAACATAGAACAATTTAATTATGACTTCTAGTTCTTCAGACGAACTTAATTTGACTCGAGAGAAGACGAACAAATCATACAGCTTTGACGATGTTCGCGGATGGCGTCGATTCCGAGTGCTCAGACCTGGCCGAGGAATGTATCATGACATTAAGCGACGGTTACCTTACTATAGGAGTGATATTACAGATGCCTTCACGTATAGGGTCATTGCTAGTACGATCCGAATGTACTTTGTCAAGTATGCATTCTATAGGTCGCCTCTTGCTTCTTTACAAATTTCTCGAGCTGACCTGTGATAGCCTTCTCCCAGCTATCGCGTATACACTCGACATGTATCGTCGAACAGGAGAATTTTACGGAGTCAATGAAGCTCTCTTCTCCTCAGCACTAGCTGCTATAGTTTTCAGTATACTTGGGGCACAACCTCTTACCATCGTGGGCATCACCGGCCTAATTTCTCTCTTCAACTTCACCATCTACGACATTATCCAGATCTACGATATCTCCATCTACCCTCAGTTTATGTGTTGGACGGGTATTTGGGCGGCAATCTTCCACTGGCTTGTTTCTTTTTTCAATCTCTGCGATTATATGCGCTATGTCACTGATTTCTCGAGCGAAGCATTCGGCATGTACGTGGGTATCATTTATATAAGTAGGTCAATCTTCATTCTCAGGAACTGCTATATTGGCTTGCTTATTGTCTGAATAGTTAAAGGCGTAGAAGAATTGGTCTATGAATTCTCATCCGAAGGCAATACGGCGGGTTACCTCAGCTGTATCATCGCCATCCTCTATTTTGGTACAATTTACGGTCTAGAGAAGCTCGGTTCAAGCACTATCTGGAAACCAGGATTCCGTGAAATACTTGCAGACTACGCATACGTGGTTAGTCATCCTCGTCTTAAACATCATTTAGTAGAAGTCTAATCTGCGTACAAACAGTTCGGCACCATCTTCTGGGTTGGCTTTGCTCACATCCCCGGGAACCTTGCAAGCGCCCACATCAGCAAAGTCCCAATCGTAAAAGCGTTCCATCCCACTCAGCCGAGGAGCTGGCTCATCGACTTCTGGAATCTGGATTTGAAATGGATATTCGTTGCTTTGCCATTTGGGCTCTTAGTCATGTTATTATTCTACTACGATCATGTTAGAACCATACCCCTACTCTCGTACACCCAACGTTGGCTAAACGTATACAGAACATTAGTAGCCTCACAGCTCAAGCCCGTCAATTTCCTCTGAAAAAGCCGGGCGGTTTCCACTGGGATTTTTTCCTTCTTGGCTGTACGACCTTTGTCGCTAGTATCCTAGGACTCCCGATGCCGAATGGCCTTGTACCACAGGTACATCATCCCCGCCGCTGATTACTCTCTAGTATACTAAGAAGTTGCATAGGCGCCTGTACACACCGACTCCCTAACTATATACGAAACCCGTCTGAAAGTCATCCCCTTGTCCGAGGGTGAAGACACCGAGATCCGCTCACCCATCGTTGAAGCAACCGCCGTAGTAGAGCAGCGCGTTTCGCATTTCCTCATGGGTCTTGCACTTATAGGCACCATGACCGGGCCTCTCCTGGTCGTCCTTCATACCATGCCGTCTGCCGTCTTTGCGGGAGTCTTCTTCGTCGTTGGTGTAAGTGTAGTTCATTCATTCGCTCCTTCTCATGTGACTCTTCTCTATATTAGCCTCAGTCGAAGAGGGATGCTGGAGCCCCATGTAATGGTTTGATGCTAATATATATTCGTTACCAGTGGGGTTCCATTGAATCCAACGGGATCCTCCAAAAATTGATATTTCTCATGTCCGAAGACCGCTTCATACAGCGCGACGAACCCTTACGTACCATCCCTAACAAAAAACTCTATCTCTATGTGGGACTTCAGATACTCGGGGTAGCAGTGACGGTTGCGATCTCGCAAACCATCGCAGCAATCGGTTTCCCCGTTTTGATTATTTTGTTGATTCCACTTAGGAGCGTACTCATGCCCAGATGGTTTAGTCTGCACGAGCTGCGAGTCTTGGATGATTTGACGGCGACGAATAAAGCCGTTTTGGCTAGTCTCGGTGGGGCACCGGCGCTCCCTGAGGAGACGAGAGAGGAGGATTGGGGATTGGAGAGGAGGAGAAGCGAAGGTAGACGGGGTGTGCCTCGCCAGAGGGTGGGGAGCATAAATCGGTAGATCTGTTTGATATGAGTAAAATTTAACCAGTTATGTACATAATATTATTTCTGGAGAATGAAGGCCAAGTCTTGATTCTAATTGACTGAGAATGATTGGGTTAGAAGATTGGAAATCCTATCATAGCTCAAGATCTATAGCAGTGAGCTTCGTCCTCCGCCTTCTTATCACGGCCCCAAATCTAAACCCAATGGGACACAATCCTACACAATATATGAGTGTTAAATCCCGTTCTGTTTGACCACTTCCAGATCCCCTCTACGGCCCAATCCGCCATACTCACCCCACCTACTCCATTCCAAGGCCACTTCTCAGCAACACAAACGCAAATACACATCGATACTTCCCCTTCCACCACCCGACCACGCCTCAGCTCAACTCATCTGACACAACCTGTCCACTTTTTCCCCACCTACCCTACCTTACACGGTATATAACCCCCTTCCTCTCTTTCCTCTTCTATCTCAGACTCCGCAACTCCCGGTGCTTAGAATGCTTGTCCGGAAGAGGGTGGGCGGCAGAAAGGGGGAAAGCAGTGGAATCAGTCGGTAGAGGTGACTATGATGATAACTTTATTTATCATCAGCACTTTGAAATTATTATACTTCTACGACCAAGTAGACCATCACCATTCCGAAATAAAGATATGTAGAAAGTATATTCGATTTCCAACATCCAGTTCCCCAATGTTTCCTTTTGTCGGATAGAAACAAACCCTAAACACCAAGCAATAGTGAATGAACTGTTAACCGCCTGAAAGCACCAGATCTTCTATCCGACGCTTCTAGTTGTGTTAATGTAAGCTGTTAGTTCCATTCAATACTCACGGTTAAGTATTCTCCCGTTTATGGGAGTGGCAGTCACCTGTTGCATGAATAAGAGAAGGATCAAAGATCTTCTGATCGTATTTCTGCTAGATCCTCCATATTTTAGGAATGAGCCGGTACCGCATCTTGCGCTCATAATTGCCCCATCAATATACCCCTCCGCCTTTCTCTCGATCTTTTTTTTTCGACATTTACACCCAGAGGCTAGACCTAGTGATTGAATACACTCAGGTATGAGCTAAGATAGTAGGTAGAAGGGAAAGAATGTTCAATTGTTGTCCACTATCTGGAGCGGGCGCCTGTGTCTTATCTTATAGTATTGCCTGCTCAACCACCTCACTTATCCTAGTCCCCAACCATCTGATATCCAGCCATCTGATATCCAACCACCTTGCGTGACGCTCAATTTCACCACCTAGACATCTTTAACGTAACCGGCCCGGTTGGTGATTTGTTGGGGGAATCTCAACGAATGAATCCAACCACTACGCTGCGTTTCGAATAATTCCAGAGGTGTCTCTCTGCTAGATCGGAAAGTGGAGAGAAGGATATTATGGCGACAATGTTGGTGAGCGTATCATAATATCAACTATCATCATGATCAGATTACGGGGAGTATTATAAGCTGGGTTCGAGACGAAGAGACCGGTGATGAAGGCTATGTGGCCCATATGGCACCCCGTAACAGGTGTTCCTAAGTTTTCACCGCTCACGCAAATCAAATGCGTTTAGTGAACTTCCGAAGGTATATGCCGGTCACGAAATTGAATAGTGTGTAGAATCTATGGCAGGAAAGAATGTATCGGGAGTGAAGAAGGGGTGGAGAACATACTATTGAACATATTCAGCTATGGTTTATTAAAACAGATATGATAAGGAGCCCACCAGGTAGACAATTGCATGGACCTCATTAGGGAATCACAGAACAGTGGTAATGCGCAAGCGGGTTTGTGAATGTATTCGAGAACTACAGGGGCTGATTTTCCTAAGAAAGATTGAGTGCGAGATATTCATTTGGTTTTACCATTGAAGCTAGTACACACATTCAACGTACCAGACCATCAGATGACTTTCCTCTAAAGCAGGTAAAGATATACAACGGCGTCGACGCGGTGCATGATCCTCTTTACACCGTTGAGTGTTTCAATGATCCTCCTTCGAATCCGTCGTATTCTTCCCCTTCATGTTCTTTGAAGTTTTCCAGCAGTGCGTTTCGTAAGAATTGAGAGAGCAGGAGAGTTGCCTCTGAATCAACGTTTCGCCAATCGGTTATTGTTTCAGTAGAGAGACCAGGGGAGCAAAACAGCTGCTGTATGCGAATCATCCTCCGTGAATGCCTCTCATGTAGCTTATGCTTGGGAATAGGACGAGAGGCAGGTGAAGAGCAGACCGGGATGTCTAAAACTCGAGTGTGAAAAATCTGTATAATAAATGAGGAGAGCATCAGAAGATCTTGAAGTATCCCATGGCGCGGAAGTATTCCCAAAGATGCGGACTTGATATGGGCGCATGAGAAGCTAAAAGAGCACATGCTCCCTTCTGCGGGCCATTTTACCCCTGATGTCATATTTTATCATACCCCTGTCGTATTTCTAGCGCGTATATAGATTCTTTCCTTCTCTTTCCTTTCTCCATCTTTCCACATCCTAAACCCAAATTGGATTTGCAACGAATCTACTCCTTCATTTTGGTAATAAGTAATTGATTCCTGGAGAGAGAATCACTGCACTCAGTAGGAACTCATTTCTCCAGCAGGTACGTGTCAAATCCGGTGGTGATGATCATCATCTGAAGCATATCACGCAAGTCCTCATTGTACCTTACAAACAAACAATGGAGATTCGTGTCCTCTCGCGAGCCAACCCACAGTTACATTACTACAATTCGCATCTGAACACTTTGTCATCTGAGTCAAAGATGTCTCTGATCTACAAATGGGTTACTATCGACACATGATGAATATATCAGTTGAACAACTTCCTAACTACCAATAGTGGCTTAGGAAGTGTTGACTTCCTCGATGAGTTCGATAAAACTTCACTAGGAATCTTAACTCATTACTCTCCTCTGCGATATAGGTATAACCTTATTTCACGGCACTTTTGGACATGACTGACAGGCCGCAGAGGACTACTTCGAGATCCCAAAACGCCGGTGAATGCAATATTTTGAGATAGCAGTTTTAATTAAGGGGAGTAGAGGTCGAGAGATGCAACAAGGGAAAGCATGTTTGAGGATGATGCTCATACTTGATGATGATAATGATGATGATGATGATGATGATGATGATGATGATGATGATGATGATGATGGTGATGGTGATTCCGGGATGAAGATGGAGAATATTATTTGGTTGGTATCTTTGACACCGTTATTTAATATTATCACTATCTGGTTGCTTTCTTTAATTCTGATGCATGCTCTATGTTATGAGACATCCAGCGTCCGACCCCCGAGATCAATTCATGTCCTTGGCCACCTCTTCCAACTGAGTTTCCGATATTTCAGCCTCCTATGGTAACTTAATGATCCAAATTAGAGAGCTAGGCAAAAGGGAAATTATACGCGAGTTGTAAGTCTTCCTTCCTCATCTCAGTGAAGGTGCGTGCGCAAGTGGCTTTAGCACTCGGTGGTAACAAACAAGGTCTTGGTTCGGTAAAGAATCATTAAGTTGATAAAACTACGTTTTTTTGTAGGATAAATTTGGAATAAATGACTGCTTCATGTCTCTTCGGCTTTGAAGGGCGGGTAGAGGGAATGAAGGGTGAGCTGTACATAGGGGTAAAAGGGGGGGAAAGGGTCGTGATGAAGTGATACCAATACCTACACTAAACGGTAATAAAGCATGGTCTGAAGAAGTAACCGGTCTAAGGTTGTAAATTTCAACCATCTCGAGAGCCTCATATGCATGGTTGTCAAAAATGACAGAACTGCAGGCGGCCCGCTGGTTCCTCGTCCCGACCCGTCATGTGGCAGGAGTTTGTGGCTCAAGTGCAGTAATTGGTCAACATGCAAGGTACTAGCTCTCTTGCATCCGGACAGATCGATCAGGCTCTGCATACTTCCATGGTGCTAACCTAAATCGGATACTCGCGTAAACCCGCACTTCCATTATTATATAAACTGCTTGCTCTCTTCTCTCTCCCACTTTCCTTTTCTCTCATACATCGTACACACAGGAGATGAAACGGCGTGTTTAGAGGTCCATTGATTCAGTTCCGCGTTGCGGCGGAAAAGTTCTCAGTTCCGTGCATTTTTATTCCTTTGGCTGTGGTGGTCGTTTCAAATGGCCACTCTTGGAGTGTCCATGTTTAGGTAAGAATATTGAATGAAAAGCCCCACCATCACTGAAAGATGAATGGAAATACCATGCTAACATACTATCCTTCCTATTTTAGGGCATCTCCGGCCATCCTAGCCAATTGCGCAGTATGATGGCGGCAGAGATTCGTCCAACTCAGTCATCACCGTCCAAAGTCGTAGTCTGGAGAGGAAGAAAACCAAAAGCGCTTCGAAGGTGCGGCTGCCTGGCGCTGTGAAATGAGAATACCTTAGAATCGCCTGGTATGCTGGCTGTATGCCAACGCCGACGTGGTTTCATTCAAAAGTGGAAACAATTCAAAGACCATTACCGCCTCCTACTCCCTGGAGGAGTTCAGTAAGTTTTTGGATCGGAATGACTGGTAAGTCAGCAAAGATCTCGATTGCAACTTGCCTCTAGACATACAGCAACCCCTTCGAGCCTTGCGTCTCGGACAATTATAGCTTCATTTCTGTCCCCTACAACATCCTCACATTTCCTTCCTTTGCAAGCCCGGGCTCTAACATACACAACTAGGACCCTCCTTTCATCTTGATTATCTCCTCGTCGCTAAGATGATGCCCACTCCATACACGCTGATGCCGGGCGGTACTAAGAAGTCATGCCCTCGACACAACATGTAAGTTTCCGAATTCGTCTCTTTTTCCTTGACCGATGTTCTTCAAGTCCCTTATATAACTGCCAGTCCTAGTTCTCCTTCTTGACTTCTTCTTTCGTATTGGACACATGCTGACAGAGTTTCATATCCCTAGGAATCACCAACAGAGCCATTGCTGGGTGGAAATTGTGTCGCAATAAAGGAATCGTGCGTGAGATTGGGCTTCATTTATGGAGGACTGTGCGGGAAGCGAACATGACAGAACCCATGAGCCCTGGGCTCGAGATTGACGGAACCAGGACTTTGATGGTTGAATCCAGTGATGGAGCTCATTATCGTAGAGAATATATGAAGTGTATCATCACACGCAAACCATGAACTTCATCGTCGGTTTCAAACAGTGACATCCAGTAACCTCATAACAACATCCTTTTCCATTTTCCATCTGCCTTGCGAGAAATTATACACAACCACCCGTCCGTAAGCGTTCGTCCCTCCGACTGCGGAGCTCGAGAATAGTTTGAGATAGAAAATACGACGGGATTTAGCACCAGACAACCAGAATTCTAACTAGTTTCGTTCAACAGCGCACACTCGCAAAGTTAGTAGAGACATTGCTCATTCCAGATTCCTCTTAGAGAAGAACTCAGTTTATATGCCCACTCTCCTATCCAAAAGTCAACAGGTCTCGTAGACACGCTGGTCAGCTGATTGTCGCATCTGTCTCCTCTGTTGGCAGTGCCTGAGCGTACTCAGGAGAATATATTTACTTCCATTATCTGCGCTGTGATGCGGTCATATTTGCGGCATGGTGATTGAGCTAACTCGAAGGGCTATGCTATGGCATCTATATGAAAGCATCTCTGCTCTTATGTTCTCTTCTTTTCCTTTATCTTCAGCCGTCAAAGAAACAGGAACCTTTTTTTTTATTCCATTATATTGTATTATCTACAATACTGCGCATGCAGCCTTTAAGCTATGGCGCAACTCCCTATATAAATAAATCCCTTTTCAGGGCCCTTATATGCTTCGTGAAGTCTTCAGTAGTTTAACCCACTGGTAATTTATATGTAAAGGAAAACCATTACGTTTAAACTCCATATAAAGGAAATTGTTAGAAAACCGTCTTTCTTCCTCTTCACCATCTCTTTTCTAATTTCCATTTCTATGCCATACATCTTGTTATCTTCTGTAGAATCTATGCTTCTACTCTATCTATTTAGTCATACTGTACTTTAGCGGAACAGCATATGCTGTCTCAACACTTTCTTTCCTTAAGTTTAAGCTTCGTGTACATGTAGCAATATACCTTGCAGCTTCCATCTGAGGTTGAGCCTTGACATGCAGATCCAATGATCTCTGTTAATTGTACAGTTAACCCGTAAGTAAAAATGACAGTTCTCAGTACAGATTCAGTTCTACTGTATGACACTATTGACAAGTTCTTACCCTGTCAAAGTGAGTGTACTCTATGGGAGGAGGTTTAGTTTATGGTTTCGAACACGGTATTGGTAATATACTATCCATGCATATAGTCTAGATAGTTCCTGTCATATATATCAACGCTAGCTTCCCGTACACCGCGCTGTTACATGCCCCTGAGATGTTCCTTCCCTTCCATTGTACCAATCAGCTCATCGCTTATTACTACACCTCCCTTATCCAACCAACTCTGATGTCTGCATGACGTTTGTTAAAGTCTCTTGGTTCCTTTGTAACCCCTATATATCCTCCGTCCCTCCTCTTTTCCTTTCCACCTTCTTTTCTCCCAACACACACATCAGTGACGGAAGTCAGTTCTATGTATTGCGTTCTATTGGGAGAATTGCAATTTCTTTGCATTCAAGTTCATTGTCGGAGCTGTGAGACTAGGACGGTACGTACAAGACATTCTGTTGTCATTTTCTCCTCGAGAATCCCCCAAATGACGATGATAGTATTACCGCTTGCAGTGGTACCTTTCATCACCGCACAAACTTGTCCACCTCCATGTAAACCTTCATGTATTCATTCATATCATATAGAGACCATTCTCATCGCACTTCAATGATGTACAGCTCTCTAACAGTTCCGTAGACGGAGCCTTAGCTCGCCTATTATGTGTCCGATAATTATGGACACGTCTACCCTTTGCCGACTCACCCTTGGAAGCCATTTTCTGCCGTCAATTCTAGTTGAACAATATAATTCTGGGTGCCCCCAAGCTCGTATTGGATATCACATCCTAAGAAAAGGTAACTCCCAGCAAGCTCCTCATTCTCATTAGTATTCATTCTGACTTGAACTAGTGGAGTACGATATGACCCTGCTTTCCCCTCGCCAGGGAATTCCCTCCTCCTATCCCAAGAGAAGTTCTGGTCGAGTTGAAGATCACGGACTACTTCTTCGACCATGAAGGAGATGATTTACTTGGCGTGCTGGACGAGTCCGACCCTGTTCGCTCTATTGTGGAGGAGCGATTTGGCCTCTAACGACATCATTTCTATCAATTTCGCCGTAAGGAGATGTATGAACACGAGACACAACCATAGACAACGCACATAAGAACACAATGGCAGACTCTTCGACTGTAACCACATCTATCCACCACCGTATAATGACTCCGAACTCCCTATCAAGTCCATCCAATATGCATCAAGTGAAACTCCACTAAAGCCCACTATCCAAGACTCCAGAACTCCATTCCAAACACCCATCCTACTCACCCCCCACCTTCAACAGAGTCATCGTCTTCTTCACAGTCCCGAAACCCTCCGACTTCTTCCCCAAGCTCACAGTGCACCACTTCGGAGGGCCAATATCATGCTTCTCCTCGCGCGGTTCAAACACCTGCACGATCTTCCGGTTGACAAAACACTCCGGATCAAAGTCGAACACCACGGTGCTCTCCCAGATAACCCGGGCCTCGACTGCGACTCGTTAGCACTGTATCCAGCTTACAGACATGCGTGGGAAGAGAGGAAGGGGGTCAGAAGGGCGGATGTGGTTTTGAGATGGGAAAAGGGGGGGGGGAGGTACTTTCTTTGCCCTCGACGACGCGGGAGGAATTGTTGCCCATTTTTGCGGCGTGAGACTTGTTCACGGATGACGGGGGAGTCGGAGACTGTACAGTTCGGTTAGCAGGGAAGTTGTTTGCATGGTACGAGAGCGCAGGGGAATTGTACTGTAGAGGGACGGGAAGGTGTGATGTGGAGAGAGAGGAAGAGATGCTCGATAGAGCTTTGTAAGGTTCGGTTTTTGAGAGCAAAAAGGACAGGTTGCGGTTGCGGTTGTGGTTGTGGGTAGCGGTTGTCTATTTGGGTGGAAAAGTTTGAGAGAGGTGGGTGCGGAGGTTTTATGTAGGGGGGTTGGGTGAGGGCCGTTTGTCGCTTGCGGAGTGGTTAGATGAAGGTGAATATGGAGATTGAAGGGCGTAATTGCATGCATAGAACCTCATGTGGGCAAGTGTGCGTTTGAAAGGAGAGCAGTAACTGCCGTTGCTATGGCAACGTGAGCGAGAAGGTCAAAGTACTTGAAAGAAGAAGACGTGTATGTGGTTCAAGCTAATGTTACTGCATTGATGAGAAGACTACTAAATAGATAGCAACGCATTCCAGTGTACCAAAGGCTTCCCCATCACAGTACCCAATCATACCACAAATTTCCTACACTGACGGACACGACAATTGCAGAACTACTGATGTACATCACAAAGGAGGACACTCCAGATGCAAAACACCAAAACAAGAGAGATTATGATAATACACGCTCTCAGAACATAGCTGATGTCGGAGGCTCGACCAGGAAGCAGCTGCGGCTCGATGTGCATGCCTGGAGAGCACGATTAGCATTGTGCATTACATTGGTAACGAATGACTTACCATTATGCTTTAAATGTCTGTTATCGGGCCCCTCGACGCAACTATGAATACTCTTGTTGTGGGATTTCTCTGCAGGGGTATTGAGCTGCAGACTACTTAAGTGACCGTATTCTAGAGAGACTACCAGGACAGGAATAGCGCGATGGAACGCTAGTGTCCAATTTGATGCGTTGTTCCTGGGTCTCTGGTTGAGTTCTCATAACAGTAATGGTATTAGTGATATGATGATCATTGCCTGCTTCAAGATCGTCATACTCTGAGGATGCACGACCGACCGTTGAACATCCTTACTAGGGCCGTTTTCAGAATTCCAAGCGCAAAGAAAACAGCAGTATGTCCAAGTACCAGATCCACCAAGCACTTGTGCTCGCACTCAGCAAGATCTCCGTTGCACATACTAGTTCTCACTTTGTGCTGTAATCTGATTAAGCTACATTGTTAGCTTATTAGAACTCAAAGATTGAGGATAGGAAGATGATGGAGAACGGCATTAGAAAGAAGTGATGAAGCTCATCAGCAAATTAGGGATTGGGACTTACATTGCTCATCTGAATGGCCAAACATCTGACAGACCAGATGCGAAGTGAAGAAATGAGAGCGTGGGATGGATCTGGTATGCGTTGTTCTCCCAGCATTATCTTCTGCTGGATCGTTTCCGTGTTCATATCTGCCATGACACAGCGAAAATATGCTAAGGATCGAGATTGGAGGCTCCGTTTAGAGTTGCGTGCTCCCGTGCTCCACAGGAGCTGGAAGTGAGAGAGAACGAGGGGAAGAAGGACAGTGCTACTCATCATCAGCTACATTTCAATGCCTCCGTTTATTCACAATAAAGTCAAACACCATCACATCAAACAAAGACGGCCAAACTTACAATGAGCACTGAGCCCCCCTCCCCCCGTTCACGAGACAGGTGTATGACTTCAAAATCGAAGTCGACCACAAAGGTCGACAGTGGGGCACTGACAAAAAAAAAATTGCGCCGGAGTGCTGAACAAACCATCTTTTGCAAAGGAAAAAGGAGGAGAAGAAGGTGGGCGAAGAGCTTGTACTTATACCCGCCAGGTAGACGCGTGTGATCAAAACATTCGCCTATCTTGCTCAACTGCATGCACTAGACTGCTATAGAACATGACTGAAGCTACAGGGGTGAGGTATCTGCTCATATCCTGACCGCTTCTTAGCCAATTTGGCCGGCAGTATGGCCGGCTGTGACACTGTTGGCTGACACTACGGTTGCTCTTGGGGGAAAAGGGACTCTACCTCGACGACATTATGTGATGAGGTACCCTCAATGAGAGCTCTATGCCGGTATCTCTCACCCCATTGATGTCATTCTTTACTGCGGTTACCTTTAAAGTGGCCCTAATACAGCTGTACGCAATGAACTGGAATATAGGAAAGGCTACAGGTCTAATCGGCTGCTAAAACATGTCTTAAAGATGCATGAAGTCTTCAAATTTAACATCAAGCTAGTAGGCGTGCAGCAAATGTACACTACAGTATCGGAGGATTGAGAGTCATCATAAAAGGAAGTGTTGAACCTCAGAACTGTCCGGATTGTAGCATTTTTATTGTCTTTTAGGCCACTGAGGGCATATGAACGAAGATACAGCAGATCCACAGCAACGGATGATGACACCAGAGATCAATAACAAAGGGAATACAGTCTATATGAAGTTCACGGTGCCAAAACAACACGAGAGCTTTACCAAGTATATGAGGGTGGGATATCTTCATTATACGCACCTTAGCTGACATCCAGATCTCAATATTACCATTAGATTGCTTGAATTCAATCACCATATCCATGTTACATGTATAGAATCATGCCCCTATACCTCTTCCATTATATGCTGTGCGCCTTCCCTCTGATAGTTTTCCATTATGCCCCCGATTACGCCCCGATGCACACCAGCCCTATATAGTATACAAACCTAACGCCAAAAGATGCCTCAAGTTTCGCAAAAGAACCTACACAGGAGAACAGGAACTTCATATATCAAGAAGACTATCCCGGAACAATGCGATCAGGGCCAAGGATTCAATCCTTCCACCGATTGAGCCACCGTTGCATATCATCCTCGGGCATAGCAGCAGGAGAAGCCTAAACAGCACCGTCAACTTAGTGTCTTTCATTCCATATACGACTTCAACTTACTGGGTTCTCAATACTAGTATGAGTGAAACCATTCGACTGCGTGAACGTCGTCTTAGGTTCTGGTGTCGGCAGGAATGTCTTCGCAAAACTGACAGAGCTAGTCGGATACTGTGCGCTCCATGATTTCTTCTTTATCTTTGTCGGGGGTACTTTCTGCATAGGTGCGTAGTGGGTCAACCCCGTCTGCATGGTGTACTCAACCCCGTACTGTTCTTCCGGGGTAGCTGAGGCTGTGACGTCGGCAACATTATTCACGGTAGGAGGACCCTTTGTGCCCTCGACTGACTCCAAGGCCGCTATTATGTTTGGCGCGAAGGTTCCAGTCATGCCTGTTAGAGTGAAGCGGGGAGAATAGTTTGTAACTGTGCCACCGGATTTTGCGACAGAGATCATTCTGAGGAAACTAGATATAGTTAGACACCAGTTACTCAAAGAATTATCTTGAGCTGCTCGTATAGGCAGAGGTGGAAAACATACTATGCATTCTTCCCCTCGCCGCCCATTGCAGCAGGTATTGCTCCCATGGCCTCATTCCCGAGCGCAAAGTCACCTTGTGTTGTGATCGCAGTAAGTTGAACCTATTCAAGAAAATACTGTCAGACAAAGTATTCCTAGCATCAAGATCTGATCTGATGAAGACGTACTATGTCCACATCGGTATTCCCACCGGCACAGAGAAAGAGCTGGTATGTCGAAAGATCTTCCAAGGGAGGATCATCCCCGGAATCCTCCCATTCAATCGATAAAGAACCACCTCCCAATATCGAAGCACCAGCTTTTGGCTTTGTGAATTTGACGTCGGCAAGGGTGAGAGATGCGTAGGACAGGAGCGCGAAAACAAGGGCGAGGGACCTCAATACCATGGCCAGTATGAGGAATTCGATGCGGGCGACGAGTATAGTACAGGGAAATATATAGATTAGTCTGTTGAAACTGAGACGAGAGCACGATTGCGTTGTAGATCTGCAAAAGTACAATATCTTGAAGTCTTTGGTGTTGTCTTAGGTTGCGTAATGAGGCCATGACTCGGGAGGCGCATATCACAGCAAGGGCAGCTTCCGCACATTCATTCCCGATTGATC
Organism: Patellaria atrata CBS 101060; assembly: GCA_010093705.1. Lineage (NCBI taxonomy): Eukaryota > Fungi > Ascomycota > Dothideomycetes > Patellariales > Patellariaceae > Patellaria > Patellaria atrata. Next base: position 623,211 of record MU006105.1, read on the forward strand.
TATTTGCCGCTCCGAGGAGGTCACGTGAGAGGATCTGGGATTCAAAACAAGTTTAGCAAACATTATTGTGGTGAGGGCCAGAAGTCACTTTTCAGAGCACTTCGAGTATAGGAGTAATCATGAAGTATTTGCAGTGTGGAACGCATTGAGTGTAGTTTGAAGCTACAATAGCGCTTCAAGAGACCATAAATTGAAGCTACCATATGCTTCGGAGGTCAAAGTTGGTGTTTTCCACTGATTGTGGATATGTACCACCATAAGTAGATACAGCATAAAACCATGCGCTGGGAAGGTGTTATTGTACAGAATTGCAAAGGAGCAAGTCCGACATTGCGTCGGAAAACGAAAAAAAAAAAAAAAACCTCAAATGTGCCGCCATGAAAGCCCGTCTCATTCGTAAAAATATTCGCCAGGTCTCGAATAAAAAAAAATAAGCGAAGAGGGAATGAAAACCGTCAAAAGTTCCCACCCACAGGGGAATAAAAGTAACAAATTGAATCCCGCTTTTCTGTCCCTTGATGCACCAATAACACCCTGCTTAGCCCGAACTTCGTAAACGTGAAATCGTAAATATGTAATTTGAGATGGGAAATATCGGAAAGAATGCTCCTCAACCGTGCACAGCCTTGCCAGGTTGCAGAATGTGATCATTGCGGTGAAAAATACCTGCTGATATCATATGAAAAGGTACGCCCAATGCTATACAATATAGCTTTAGGCATTAACGTTGACTCGTCCCCTGACTGGAAGTTTCGGTTGGAAGGATGCTGGGACCCTGTTGCGCAACATGGTAACATGTACAGCTGCCTGCTGGAGAGCCATTGTCTTGTCGTGGAGAATGTCGCAAGTTACTTGGAGATCGAAATTCGTCAGGTAACAGAGACTAATCTCCAACATGTGCAACTCGCTCTCTCTGACTCCGCCAACTGCGGCGAAACGGGCCTGAGGATATCGAAGATCCTCCAGCGCCTTCATCCCGACACGTAGACTAGCCAACATCAGACGGTGTACGGTCCTAGGAGTAAGAGGGACGAGTTTCTCCTCGATAACTAATTTGTGGATATAGACACCTGCTGCAAGCCACACGGCGGTCGACATGGGACAGAATCTCTGCAGACGAATTGCATAGTCCTCCAAAGGTACGGTTGGTGGACGTCTGGAGAAGAATTTGCGAGCAATTGCTTGTTGCTGGACATTGATAGGTTCCGCACCGTGTCCGATAATACCGGCAGCCGGTTCCGAAGCACAAGCTTCCGGACTACCAATCTCTACCTCTTTGAATGTGGGAGCTTTCATGTCGTCAGAAGGTACGGGGGTCGCTGGGCGGACTACAGATCGTCGCCTGGAGTGATTGTTTGAAGGACTACTCATAGTAGGTGTGCTAGGACGGCTTAGAGGCGGCGTAGGTGGAACATCCCCTTGAAAACTTGCAAGAGCTGCAAGTGTTCGTGTGAGGATCTTCATGGCTGTCTCTGCTTCCATTGTTGCAACGTCCCAACCTCCTTCAACAGGCGGTGATGGTATGTCCGCTCGGGGTGAAGCAATTGGAGGAATGACACCTGTATCGGCTGAGGGATTGGGTGGTGGAGGAGGTTCGTCATGGTGAGAAGTTGTTGAAGAAGGGTCCATTGTCTTTATGAATGTTTATGTATCGTGAAGCCTCGAGGTCAGGCTAAGATCGAAGGCTTGATTGTGAATTAGAGCGTGACCTTATTATCAGGATGCTTCAGAAGACGAGGCTTGCCATATGTGTTTAGGCACGGCTGGAGTCCGCTGCTGACGAGGTGTATTGACTGAATTGGTTGGCCACATGCATACTGTCAGAGGGACGGAGGAATAAGTACCTGCTCGCGAAACGGGAAAGGATGCTAAAGTGGCAGACGTGTTGTAACTTTGTTCGAAGCGGTAGACAACGAGATGATACCAAATCTCCGGGTATGGCTAGTCAGAGAGGTGAACGAATAATGTTCTGCTATAACAACAGGAACTTGCGGGCCGAAAAAGCAGTGCTACTGCTCGTCACACCCGCGCGCTGCGGAGCACGGGCACGATATGGATCAGTCTGTGATCAGTCTTGATCCGGCTCGAGATCAGAGCTTGTTAATCTGAAAGTATGGCAAAATTGTAAAGTGGAAGCGATCTCCAGATTGATGATGAGATGGAGCAGCTGCAAGGCTTTGGCTAAAAGATCTTGGACGAAAGGGAGCTTGAGCCTTGGACGAGTTTGAAGCTCTAAACAACGTCAGTCTAGGGCGGGGGTGTCTAATCGAAGGAGGTTTGGCTGGAAATGGTTCCCTTCGTAGCCGCTTATCACTTTTCGGGGGCAAGATCAAAAGCCGCATCCACTACTACAAACGCTCACCAGCCTCTTCTGCTCATCTTTAAGTCAGGTGGGAAGAAGAAAACGGTAAATTCGGTCTCAGTAAGAGAGTCATTTCAAGGATTCAAGAGGCAAAAACGTTCCAGACCCCCCATACCCCACAACCACACCGTGTCCTGGAGTATCTGGTAAGCAACCGCTATCCCCTTTAGTAACTGCATAGTCAAAAGAAACATATCATATCGTGAGCAACCGAAATTTGTCTTTGCCAAGTGTCTCCTGGGACTTTATTCCAGCAAATGGACAGAAATTATTCATCTTAAGAGGCAGAATTGAGCAAATCATACTTAGAAGCAGAGCTTGGGAGAGCCTTACATACATGAGCGCCAACGCAGTCCAGAAAGAATCGAACACGCAGCCCCGTGATATTACAGGAAAGCGCGGGATGATCTGTAACTACGGACGTACAAGTAACTACAGTATACATACGAGTTACGATCTCCATAGCCGTGGAGTGCATCGGCTTTATGTTACCCTGCATCGCAGTACCTGACCTATAAACGTAGCGGATTTGTACTAGAAACATAGGAGTATCATCCCTTTAGGGCCTTTAGGGATACTTTCAGCTAATTCCAATTTCACCGTCTATTTAACTGGTTCATATAACTGGTTGAAATATGAATTTAGGCTTGTATGTGTTGTTCTTTTCTGCAAGCCATACTGCTTACCCCAACTTCACCATACTACCGGGTAACCTTCTCTACTCTCTTTAAATGGAGCAATCATTCTTTCCACCTTCTATGCAGCTCATTTATCCTGGGACTGTGCTTCCACTTGCATTCAAATACCACGCTGTCGTGCTTTCTTTTTCCTCCCCAGGCAGACATGTTTTTTCTTCCCCATCATGTGATGGTATGGTACGATCCAGGCCAACAGCCTCAGAATGACTCGATCCAATGTAAACACTCTCGGCGGGGCGTTTGCAGCGTCACAAGGACAACATACTGTTCGTACAACATACGAACACTGTAATGGGTAGACTACCGAATGCGGTATCCGCCGCGCCAGTTTCGAATCCTATCACTCGGCATATTGCTCCTCCGAGTGTCACTCTTTGAAAGACGTATAGCGGCTCCCCTCCAGACCTTGACACCTACCCGACATAATGTCAAGAAGCTAAAAAGAAGGAATCTAAAGCTATAACAGAAACTGTATGTGCTGCTATCACTCGGATAACTCGGTACCTTTAAACGGACCTATTCTCATCCCTACTATTCCTCAAATTTCGTCCGTTTCCACTAAATGCGGCCCAAAAGGAAATTTATATCCATATCTCAGCTTCTCCCCGCAAAGAGTAGATATGGCAAGATGTTCCTGCAGGATGTTTATGGATCTTTCACATTTGTCACTACCTAATATAGTAAAGGATAACCCCCTAGCATGACGCTGCGTAGACCCTGAAGTCCATCAGCTCACTGACTCGCCCCACACCAGACGGAAACCAGGCACGTGGGCAAGACCCTTAAATCGATCCGAAAAAGGGGTACTCGTTATCGGATCATTCTCTGAATGACTCAATTCAGACGCAACAGTTTGAAAAGTGGATTGGTGTTGGAAGAACTCCCTGACTAGCTCAATATGAAGCAACTTTCTCCCATCCTTATCACTCTTTTATGAGATCAATACTTGGAAGTAGTAGAATGGTGCATATTATATATTTTTATCCTCCAAAGCCATTGAACTAACTTGGACTGATATAAATACAATCTTACAACGTAGCTAAGATGTCCTGCTAATATTCTCCCTGATATCTTGTCCAGATAAATATATCCCCACCTTCAAATAGCTTGAGCCCTCTTCTCATCCCAACAACATATCCCTTCCTCCTCCGTTCATACCTTAACCATACAGATAATATATATAGCGCCCCAACGCCCTTGATAAACTCCTTTGAAGAGTCTCCGAATTCCCTCCCCACTCTCAATATACGGTCGTCATCTCCCTTTCATGACCCTTCCCCCTTCCTCTCCTTCTCAACCCGTTCCAACATCTTCTGCCTAGCCTTCAAAATCATCTCCTCCTTCCTCTTCTGCAGCTCCGCCTGCCTCTTCGCCTTATCCCCACTCCACGCCGGTTTCTTCCCCGCCGAAATATCCTCCTTCTCTTCGACCGGAGCGTTAACTTTCGAGCCCAAGTTATAGCGCGTTATAAGATCCGGATGTTTCGGCTGACTTGCGGCCGGATTATGACGGGACGAGGGAGTCGAGCTAGTCGATGGGGAGGCAGTAGAGACGGCAGGTAGTTGAAAGTTTAGCGGGGGCTAGATAGAGATAATGTTAGCACATCTATACTGCGGTATCGAGCATTCAATCATTCGACTACAGAAACTCCCTCCCCACCCCCTAAGATCATACCCTCTCACCAAACACAACCACCAGCGAATGGAAGCATAACTAGACTGACCACATCTAAACCCCTCCCCAGAATCCTCTCCGTTGTCGCCCCCACGTTCCCTCCGTTTCTCGCGAGATCCCACCCGATGCTCCGCCGATCCAGCTGCGGGAACATCTGTGCGATCTGCTCGATCTGCTCCGGTCGCGGGCCTCGTCGCTGGCGGGCCGAACTGTTGCTCGAGTGCGTTGTCGTGGAGGGCGAGATGTACCAGCGGATGGCGAAGAAGGTGATTAGGAGCACGGCGAGGAGTTGCGGGATGTTGAGGCTCTGTTCGGGCATGTTGGGCCGGGGCCACGGTTTGTAGGACTCCGCTGCGGGTGGTATAGAGATGAGGAAGGTGGTTCTAGACGGGATATGGTGCGGTGTCGTGTGAGAAGAGATGTGAGGTTGGAGATAGGACTGATACGGGAGAGTATGGAGTGTGGTCCTATCTTCTGGGGTCGTGGAGGACAGTGCGGGTATTAGACCCCTGGTGGAATTCTATTTTTCAGGGACAGATAATACTTTTGATATTGTACATCGAGGAAATACAGGTGTAATAAGAAGTGTTGGTTCTTAGGTAAGCAAGATCAAATTCACATGGAAGTTACTACCTTGTACTAAGCCCCCGGCAGTCATCCTGCACCAAGACACAAGCTTCAATCCTCACAGGAAACGTTATAAAAGGTAACATATCCCATCAATATTCGATCTGGTTTCATTAATTTTAACAGAAACTGTCACTTCGAAATGTAAAACGCCTATAACCCATAAGTTGGCCAACCTCCACCTAATGCATTACCCAAACCCATACCACATTCATTAGCCCAGGCATACAACCGCATAAGCACATAACCGCATAACAGTATAACGACCATAAACAATCATCTCTTGAAATCCGCCGGTGTAAGAGCCTGCACCACACTGGTCCCCTCATTGAACCTTGTTCTAAAAATTCTATTCGCATTCTCGAACATACCATCTTTCAGACTGACAACAATGAACTGAGAGCCCTTGAACCTCGTTCTGATCAAACGACCAATATTCTGCGTATGCGAAAGATCAAGCGCAGCGTCAACTTCGTCGAGAATGTACATAGGAGCGGGTTTGAATTGGAGGAGCGCCATGATGAGGGAGAGCGCAACGAGGGATCTGTGGCAGCATGTTAGCATAGATGGATGTACACATCAGATAGAAGAAAAACATACCGCTGGCCACCGCTCAATTCTGTCAGACTCTGTTTCCACACCTTCCCTAAGCAAACTTTCACTTCCAATCCATCCGAAATCTCTTTTCCTTCTGGCGGGTCTAGCTTCGCAAAGCTACCAGGGAGGAGCTCATTGAATATGTGCCCAAAATCCCCATTGACCTTCTCCCACGTCTTCTGAAGTGCTTCACGCTTGTATTTGTCGAGATTTTGGATCGTCTCCTCAATCTTCACTTTATCCTTCTGGACGGTCCTCATCATGTTCTTCAGCGAGACCTCTTTCTTCTCAACACTATCAATCATACTCATAACCTTCGCGTTGATCTTCTTCTTCATCCCCTGGAAGCGTTCCATGGTGCTCTTCAGAGTTGCTTTACACTCCGCCATATTCTGACCCTTGAAATCATACGGCGTATTGGACCTGCCAAAATTATCACTCTCGTCTGCGATCCATTCATGTTCATTTTCCAGTTGCTTAAGCGTTTGAGACGCTGCCTGTTGTTCTTTGTCGAATTTCTCGATCTGGTGACCCAGTTTCTGCGCTTCTAGACCCTCTTCGATGATTTGTGCAGACTTCGAACGTATCGCTTCCTCGAGAGCTCTCAGTTCCTCGTCAAAACCCGTGAGTTTCGCTTGCTCGTCCTCGAGGTGTGCTTGTGCGATATCGTGGGCATCCTAAGAGCGTTAGTACAAAGGTTATGTAGGGTACGAGTGTTTTGTACCTTGACACGAGCTTGTTCAGAAACTAGAGAATCGATCTCCTCTTGTTGAGACTTTAAAGTCGTCTCGATGTCTTGTAGCTGCTCCTGCGCTGCAGTAAGATCGCTTCCGCACTGCTCAGATTCCAGCATCGCCTCCCTCATCTCTTGTTGTAGTGGTTTTATAGAAGTTGAATTCTTGCTCAAAGCTTTCTTCAACTTATCGAGAGAGGATTGTAGTTCAGCAAGCTTGCTATCCTTATTATTATTGAAGTCATTCATATCCTTCTCGATACGCTTGACGTCCTTAGTTGCTTCCGCATGTCGTGATTTTGCGTCAGCAATATCTTGCTTAAGTTGTACAATGTTCGCTTTCATTTCCTCAAGGGCTTGAATGATCTATATGTAATTAGTGCGTGTATGAAGTAATTATCGTGTGACACTCACCGATGAAGAACTGTTCCCACTTATTTGTTCCTCAGCAAGCTTGATTTCATGAGATTTTAGATCGAGGTCCTGCTTTGTTTTTCTGGCAGCATCGAGCTTCTTCTTCTCCCTTGCTATCGTCGCTTGAAGCCTATTGAATGCTTGCTCCTGAACTGATAGCTCCTTGTTGATCTCGTTGAGTTTCTGCAAAGTGACAAGTACACCACTGGATTGTGGTGCACTTCCTCCAGAGAGTGTTCCTGACGGGTCATACACGTCACCCTCCAAGGTGACACTCTTCATCCGGATAGAAGGGTCAAACGTCACCCTCTTCGCAGTTTCAGAGTCCTCGCAAATAAGAGTTGTACCAAATACGTATTCCATAGCTGCGGTAACCTCATCGTCGAATCCGATTAGCTCAAGGGCTAGATTTACTTTACCAGGGGCAATCCTTTTAGCAGTGCTGATCTTCTCTGCTGAGGCTCTGAAAGCTGAGATCTTGTTCAGGGGAATGAGCGTCACTCGCTTCTTTAGTCTACCATTCTGTAACAATTGAGAGCCAGTATCAGCAGAGTCGACAACAACGTTATACAAGCGGCCACCAGCGCAGATTTCCATTGCAGTTCCAGCTCGGGAGTGCTCCTTTTCTAGGGTAAAGAGTTGTGCAATGAGGCCTTTGACCTTCGATCGATCAAAGTTGGGTGTAGGATCGCTGTAGCTGAAATCGATATTCGCGACCCTCCGCTTCATACATTCAGCTTGTTCACGGAGATCTCGCACTCGATATTGCAGACGTGACTCTTCCTGGTACATCTCATCTTCTTTGCCTGGCTCGAAGCCAAGCTTGCTGAGGTCCAATTCCAGCTTCTTGGCTTGAGTTTTCAGTGACTCCAGGTCCCTCAGGAGGTCGGCGTTCTGAGCCATTGCTTTCTTTGCCTTGGGTTCATCCTCTTTGATCCGCTTTTCTAGATGGACAATCTTAAGCTTTGCTTGTTCTTGTTCAGTCGCTGCAGCACTTGCTCTGTTTTTCGCATCCTGGAGTTGGCCTTGGTAACCGCTCTCCTGGCCCTCTTTAGAAGCGACGCCAGTCTGGAGAGTTTGGAGCAGTTCCTCTTTCTTCTCGACTTCCTCGGTCTGCTTAGTCAATTCTTCGTGTGCATCGTTGTACTTTGCTTGCAATTTCTCGTAAATCTTTGTCTTCTCCTTAAGTTGCGCTTCAAGTTCTTTGACGCTCTTTTCAACCTGCTGGCGTTTTTGAGTCTCTTCGCCCATACTAGACTTCTTGAGGTCTATGACAGTGGTCAAACGGACAACCTCGTGAGAATGATGCTTCACTTCGTCCTCGAGTGCCTGAAATTTGCCACCCTTACGTAGCTCCTTCTCGCGTGTGGCCTTGACCTTTTTAATGTCCTCTTGAAGGAAGGAAATCTCGTTCTTGAGTTTAACAGCAGACTCTTCGAGATCTTTTGCCCGCTGTTGCTTCGCCTCTAGGTCGGCCGCCGCATGTCGTAGCTTCTCTTTGTATTTTACATAATCATATGCCACAACTAGCCTCGTTAACCGCTCGAGATCACTTTGTGTCTGCTGGAAATCCAGGAATGCACGCTTCTCTAGTCTCAACTTGTTTAACTTCGGCTCGATCTCGTCTTGTAGAAGCCCCTGGATCTCCTTGACTTTTATCTCCTTTTTGTCCATAGTCTTCTTCGCCTTGTCGCGCCTGTCCTCAAACATTCGAGTTCCGGCCGCTTCTTCAATCATGGCTAAAATCTCCACAGCTTTCATATTCAACACCTTTGTGATACGACCCTGCATGATCAAGAAGTTTGGATTGTTGATGTTAAGCTGCACCGACTGGAAGAGGTTCTGAACTGTGTGTTGCTGCGCGCGGTGCCCATTTATGAGATATTTGCTCGTTCCTCCTAGGACAATCTGTCGAGTTACAGAAATTTGCGCATACTCCTCGAAGCCGATCGGACTCGTCTTCTTGTCGCGGTTGTCGAATACAATCGTCACACTAGCTTTTGTAACACCTGCTTGCCCACGTTTATAGATGAGATCCTAAAGGGGGAATGAAGTGTTAGAAGTATTCATAATTATACTCATTGCATCCCAAGAAGCTTTCTAACTAACCTGTAAATTCTGCGCCCGCACTGTGCTCATATTTGTGATACCAAGGACGAAGCATATTGAGTCAAGAATATTGGATTTGCCACTGCCATTGAGGCCCGTAATCGAGTTGAAGCTCTCATCCCTTGCGATCATGAGTATTGGAGTGACAGTACAGAGTGAGGACTATTTACCATCCCGAAATCACCGTTCGCACCGCATATGATTTAAAACCCTATCATACATGAGCTAACTCTCACGCGCAGACAAACCGTGAAACCTACATCAATAATCAGCTCTGTAATCCTCATTGTGGCGGCATAGGTTGCTGTATAGTGAAGTTACTTCCTCCGTAACATTTGTTTGTGTTTACAAAAGCAACGCGGATGTGGTCGGCCAAGGCTTTGGCGTTGTCCCGCTTCCACGTGACCACGATTTGCTTTGGCTTCACGTTGCCGCTTTTCGTCCCCATGTCTTTCATTACTCGTACCAACCACCAAACAAATCCTCAATCTACACCAAAAACTAGTTCTACATGAAAGTTGTCAAAATCTGTCGAGTTGGAGCAATTTCCAACTGCAACCCAACAGAATCTAAAACCACCTCACCTTGATAGTATCAGCAATATGAAAATTTCGAGCCTCTGGTTACTCTCCACCGTATCCCTCCCATTGAAGAGTCCACCCAGCGTGCAGGTTTTCTAATTGAATAAAATGCCATAACTCGCTTTCGTTGAGCCCCCTCATAGAGAGCGCTTTACTCTACCAATGACTGTTCCTCCAAGATTCGTTACACACAGCTGATACACCTCTATCATCAACAAACCGACGCATTGCGATGTCTTGATGCATCACAAATGGCCTATTGCATATTTCTACATGATACCACGTAAAATTGAATATCGTTACGCCTCGACAACCATTTGATCCCTGTTAGTATCTACTATTCTAGGTTGATACATATGCAGTTATTTGGAGATGGCGAAGAGGGTCATATAGTATATAGTCGGTTTTTGCAGCTCCTCAATCTCCTAAGCTTTCCTAAGATCAAATATCCAACCTTCAATGTTTATTTCTCCCATTATCGTCAACTTTTCTATAGCTCAAGATCCACAGTTATGTCTTCCAGCGGAGTCTTTATTGTAACAGGCTAGAGCCTAGTGGTATGAGCGCGCCCTGCATCCGAAGATCAGCCAGTAATATTTTCCTCAAACCTGCCTTCAGACTCTTCTC